>MU223784.1:587501-607790 GCA_018584345.1 Thuja plicata | reverse complement strand
TTCAAGTGTGATTCAAGCAAGCAATCAAGCAAGATTTGAAGCAAGCATTCATCCATTCAAGTATCCATTTTCATGAAGGAGATCCATTGGAGGCCATTGAAGGATTGAAGCTACAAGGTGCCCTTTTAGTGATCTCTCCATCCATCTTCTTCCAAGCCTATTCCAAATTCAAGAACCCATTCAAGACTTGGTGTTGGAGATCTACAAGCAAGAGATTGCAGACATCCTACCTTTCTACATTCTACATTTGAAGCATACTTGTGGATTCAAGGATTCGAATCCTCCACAAGGACTTTTTCAAGCAAGGTGAATTTATACATTTGCTTTGTCCATTTCTGCAATTTCAATTACATATATTTGAGGTTAATTCCAAAACTGGGGTTTGACCAAGGCAAACCCCTCCCCCACAACAAAACAATCTCCTTTTTCTTGTAGGTACAGGTATAGAACAGTGGATTTGAACCTAGATCTAGATACTCTTTTTGGAAAACTTTCAGGATCCATGAACAAAGTCACTTTCGGAGTTGTGCAGGTCAGGGTCGACATTATTGGGTCAGGGTTGACATTTGTGGGTCAAGGTCAACCTTTTTCATAAGATGACATTAGAACGGAAAACTATTTATGGGTTTTGTTTGTCTCTGTGTTTCGGTTCGGTATCAACTATTAGTTTCTCTAGAAATAGTCTACAGACCTTAGAAATAGCATTCTTTGATCTACAATATTTCAAGGTTAGTGCATTTCTCAGATCTTTTCAATTACAGTCATATATCATTTCTATATATATAAATTACAAAATTTAAGGTATCTCCTTTTTTATTCTCCTTTCCAAATAGTTGATTCATTTGTGCATTAACCCTTCTCTTGGGTTGATCAACTTGGATCTCCCATTTGTGCATTTGGGAATAGAAAAGGAACATCTTATCTTCTCCTTAATCATAATTGCAATACATAATCAATTCAATTCAATCAAGGTTAAAAGAATCCAAGACAATCTGGGTAATTCATTAACACCTTATATTTCAAGATAATCAATTCACAAACAATCTATAAATCAAATCAATCATTTATATACTTTATCTAATACATTTTAATAACAACATTCAACATTCCATTTCCATCCATTTATTTTATCTTACAGGGCCAAAAGTGTGAAAGAGCAATCAACGATCAGGAGTGAGATCAGTCAGACTTTTCAGCGTGCAAAAGTCCCAAAGGGTTCTTCGTACTCCAAAATTTTGAACTAGATCTTGGACTCTGAAAGTCCTAAATCCTCAAGGTAGGCAGCACTTATGGAGATTTAGACTTTTCGGCATTTCAGATGTCTTAGAGGTCCAAAATTCAAAAAAGGCCAAATCTCTGAGGAGCACTTGGGCGACATACCCGACCTGGTTTTCAGACATTCAGAAGCCAAAAAATTGTGACAAAGGTCGTGACAGAATAAAAAGGAAAAACTGAAGGGAAAATGCAAATGACACCAAGGACTGATGAGACAAGGGGAAGCCTCCCCCGCAAGGCCAAGGGTGGAAAGAAAACCCTAAGGATTTGGTAGGAGGCACACTAAACTAAACAAAACCTAGAATGTGAATGAAAAAACCTAAACCTAATAGTGAAAGAAAAGGAAAATAATGGGAAACCCTACCTCGAGAGCTAGGAGTGGAAGATGGGGGAAAGAGGCTACAGATGCAGAGAAATCAACTAAGAGGAGTGAAATCAATGAAGTGGCAAAGTCATGGGAAGCTTAAAAGAGACTGGAGAAGAAAATGCAGAGTGAATGTCATTTTAGGGCCTTAAGTCCTTATATTACCCACAAGGGGGACATGAGCACTTTTCAATGTTTCAGTGTCTGAAACACTGAAAGTCTGTAGGTAGAAACTTTTGATCTTTCGATGGTTTTAGAGGCTGAAAACACCAAAAGGGCCAAACTTTGAACTTTCGGCCATTTCGGAATTTTGGAGGACTTGAGGTCCTCCAAAATGCTGAAAGGGCGAAAAGGCCAAAAAAGTGTCTTGACTTTATTCAACAGGCGGATAATGAAACCCATTTGTGAGGGACTGGGAAAGGGGCAAAATTGAAAGACAAAAAGACAAAAAAAAGGGGGGTCCCCATGGCCAGAGGATGAAAATGGGGTGTGTGTTATGGACCCACAACAGGAAGAAAATCCTTACCACCTCCCAACCAAAATTTTCAAATCTATACCAGGCCTTTTTCATCTCATTCAACTAATACCGTTGAATCTACCCAGTATTTGTCCTCTTATTCCACTCATGTTGTTGACTATGATGATATATGTAATGAAGCCAATAACAATGTCAACTTTATTGATCAAACCAAACCTAAACATGATCCTAATCTTTGTATTACCTTTGATTCTACTAAGACAATTAAAGCACCCGATGGTCCTCTTTATATTGTCGCAAAGGTTAATGGCCTTTTTTCTCATGGTGTTCTTATTGATCCTAATTTCATGGTGAATGTGATAATTGAAGAGCATCTTTTTAATAGAAAATTACAACATAATTTTTATGATAAATTTGATGTTATGATGTAAACTTGCAATGGTTTCATTTATCCTTCAGATGGATCTATTTCATTTCCTTTTGAAGTAGGTGGTAAAGCTTTAGATGTTACTTTGACTATGTTTCTAACTTTTGATCAATTCTAAGTCAAACTTGGTCTTGTTTGTCTTACCTCCATGAAATATGTGGCCTCTCCTATTCATACATGTATAAAATTTCCTCATAGTGGAAAAATCATGACTGCTAACCACAACCTTTATCAACCTTTAGTCTTGTTAGTTCCTTTTCTTGCATACATATGAAATACTCTTGATGATCTTGCTCTATTTTTCCCAAAACACTGATCAAGCAAGATACAAAACAACATAAATAGAGTTTTTAAACTCCCTACAATTTGATCTCCATAAACTCGAGCGAGAATACCCTTCTGACTAAGAACAATCAAACCACAAAGTAGTTCTACTAGATAAAAATGGAATTACATAGATTATTTCTGTAACATTTATTTGGAAGATCCTAACATAATAACAAAGATCAATTTCATTGTGATAGTCACTTATTCCAATGCAGAACAGACCAGTGCTTTATCCTAGGGCATGGAGTCACTATGAATGTTTATAACTAATTTTTCCATGAATGTGAACTTCAAAACAACTACAGATATGAAATGAAAATAGATACACCTTGCATATCAACCTTCACACATATCATAAACTAATTCATCAAATTCATTTGACACTCTGAACCTTACTTAAATAACCCTAAGGTCTTTTTAATCTTTCCTTGAAAGAACCCTAAGACAATTCCAAAATCTGCCTAACAGACACATAAATTGAACATTCCTTGAGTATTCAATTTAAATAAAATTTAGAACACAGTAATGAAGAAAAGTACTCATCATATGCTTTATAAACTATTGATGAATCTCATTTGTATTCATATAAAAAATAATTACATCCAACAATGAAGCTTTCAAAATCCTACTCAAAATATATTGTTCTTAAACCATAATTTTACAATTCAAACTTATACTCCCAAGATGAAAAAATGGATATATTTTCCCAGCAGTCTTGGAATCCTTTTATAACTAAGGATGCAACAAGATACAAAATACATGGGAAATATTTACAAAATCTTTGCAACAACTTTCTCAATTGAAAGAAAAAAAAAAATTAAACAGAACACGGGTGGCAACATATATGCGAAGTCTCGACAAAATTTGTTGTCGCACTTTGAAAATATCTTTGTTATCCTTTCAGTTTTGCTTCCCACCTGTTCACCTCCTTGGTGGTAGACCAATCTATAATCTTCTCCTGCTCTAGGTTGGTAACAACTTCCGTCCATCTGGCATCCATGGTTGTTCTAGCCTCAACAATAAATTTTGTCATATCTATTTCAACCTTGAAAAGGTTATCCATCAACTCATTGCAATACTATGCATCGGTATCCTTTTCTAGGCACTGCTTCATTTCTTAATTTTTGAACAATCCATCAAATTCTTCTTTCCAATCTGATTGTGGTTTTAACATACCTGATTCATCATAAATTTTTGGAACTAATGGGGATCACTAATCACCAAATAACTGCAACTTGTTACCATTAGCTCAACTTTTCCATTGAAGAAAGCATAAGTATCATTCATTTCACTAATTATCTCAATAGTTTCAGATACTTTGTCAGGAAATTCATCACTATACAAGATAGTTGTCTTCAATTTATCCATCAATCTGGCTTTTCCTGACCAAAACTTGAAAGTGGGATCCAGAAATGTAATGGCTTCAGCTGCTGTCTTTGAGGCTTCCTATAGTGAGCCATATAATGTGTATACTACTTTAGTTTTTCCCTTCAAAACATCAATCTGATGTTGTAATATAGGAAATGTAATAGACACAATATCAATATTTTTCCCATGTGACAGCTCTTTAGATTGGCCTTTTGCCAGTGCCGAGTCCTCTTTTGTTCCTACTACAGTATTTGTTTCATCTTTTGATGCCTCCTTGGGGGTTACATTCTTCTTATTTTCTTCCAATTCTTCCCTTAACTTTGCTATTTTCTCCTCCAAGGTGTGGTTATGAATCAGTACTTCTTCATGCTTCTTTGCCAGGGCCATCATTTGACCAAAATTTGTCTCATATCTTTTTGAAAAGTCCTCTATTTTTTCCAAATTCATGAAGGATACCTGAGTCATAAGCTGGGCGATCTCAGTATCACTGGTATTCTGCAAATTCCAAATCATTATATCATCTCTCTTCTCCTCCCTTATCGTCATAACCAAAGGTTTCTATGTTTTAGGGGCCAAAGACCAAATGGCTAAAGTCTTAGATTTAGGATCAAATCCTGATCCTTTTAATACCTCATCAATTTACCCCTCTCTTTTCATCAGAGGGTCATCTTGCCTTCTGATCTAATCTATAATAAATGTGGACTATAAGTCCCAACCAGGCATCAACAATACCCCACTATTTTATACCAGCAATCTGGCCTGATCCACAGTGATCAATTCACTCTCAAGATCATAATCCTGGAGTGTCTTCACAATCTCTTCATTCTTTTCTTCCTGCCCTTCACCTGTGAGCATGCTTTGCCTTAAATTTTTTTGCTTCATTTTGATCAAAAAGCTCTTGAATTATTCAGATTTTATGAATTCATCATCTTTCATGAATTCATTGGCCATCATTACTCTCTCATCAGCTTCTCCAAATAATATCATTTGATTATCCCCTTAACCTTCAGCTTGTTGTTCTTTTTGCATTTGCCTTTTTAACTTCCTAAATTATTTACCATGTTCTGTTATCACAGCCTTGGCCATACTCTTCCTGTCCTGCACCATTTTGTGCTCTATTTTCTATTTTTTCTTGGGTGGCTCTCTAGCAGAAGTAGCCTCTACACCAACCTCTTCTTCTTGATATTGTGTCTTCCTGTTGTTCTAAATGCTCTTGATCATGTAATGCAACAACAAGAGGAGATCCTTGGGATTGTGCATCTCTAGCACTGAACTGTGGTACTTGTGCCATCAATATGTCATAAGACTTAAGCATCTCTTCCATTCTTTTCAAGTATGGGAGGTCAAGGAAAAAACCAGAAAAAGTTTTGTCTGATTCCTTCTAATCAGCTTCTTCCCTAAGAAGGTCTTTCCATTTCCTTCTCCTCTCCTCAACTTCATGAGCTTTATCTAGTTTGTTCCTCAAAATATATTCATCATCCAGTGGCTCACGATCTCTAATTTTTTTCCAAGGAGTCATAGATTTCAAGGCTATTTTACAAATTGTTCTGAATCACAGAACCTGACAACTATTGTGGACATTCTATACTACTTCAGGGAATCATCGATTAGATCAAAAAAATTCTTCCCAATAGAGAAATCAAAACCCACCCATAACCTAGGGGTAAAAGTACCCTTTCATATCCATCTAAAAACTCCTTATCCACCAAAGTAATTTGCCAAATGAATTCTAAAAATGCAACCCTAAGAGGAACAAATTTAGGGAGAATGTGAGGTGGCTATGAACAACCATATACCCTTATGATAGTAACTTGGTCAAAGAAGAAAAAATCACCCCAATTGTGAGTAATTAGCCAATTTTGAACAAATTGCCAAGGTCTTCAAACTCTTCTAACCTCAATTGGAAACCTCTCCCTATTTGTTCCCAATAAATCAAAAATTGGATCCACAATCTAATTACAAAAACATACAAAAGATGAATTTACAGATGAGTTGTCCCATACCTGGGTCCACCTTTAGATTGGCACACTGACACCATACTCTGAATCAAATAATTTGAGCTCTTTATCCATGGACTCCTTGTTAAAATATAGAATCATAAACATTAAATGTGAATAATGTTTAAAAGTTGGTAGAGGAGCATCTGACTGTATTTCTACCAATGCAGCATGTATAGCCTCAACTATGTATCCCACATAGTCATAATTTGTATTGACCTCTGGGTGCTAGATATTCATGGCCGTCATGAGCATATCCTGGGGCACTGTAGAATCCCCATCAAAACCTATTACTTTGGTTAAGCCATATACGGTGCATTTTATGTAATGGTGGAAGAGGGATAAATCAAAAGGTGGTTTAAGATTATCTGGGAATTTCACCAAATTTCTATCTACCCTGGGCATGAATCTGGGCATATCAAACTTCTTGATCAATTTCTCTCTCTTTTTGTAATCTGCCTGTATTTTCTCCAAATAAATTTATGTACATAATGCACCGGTGATTCCAAAGACCTCTTCTACTAATCTCCTATCTATGGACACTAGGGTCTCTTTGTTTTTTCTTCCTAATTACGCTAGCTACTGGGCAATAATTCTTAGCTAGTTCCTTTATAAGGCCTATATCAATATAGACATCAGGAACAATTAACTCTTCCATACTTAGTTCCCAAGGATTGCAAATATGAATTGATTTAACCCTATTATTCCAAAAATAATGGAACCTAGCATTACCAGAGGAATTTGGAGTGACAAGATTTCAGCATTGGCACCATCTATCCTTCTATTCATCCCAATTGGTGCTATTTGCATTCAATGTTCTGGGCAACAACTCCAGAAATTCTTCCACATACTTCTTTATTGCAACTTTCTTCTTCTCAGACCCTTGTGAGGCTGCACTGGTGGTAGCTTGACTCATCTTTTCTGCTAGAATGCAATCTAAAAATAAAGTTTTTTATTTTCTCATAAATTTGCAAAGGTAAAAATGAGAGTTGTACTGAAAACAAGCTCAATCATTCATATTTATAGCCATCAAATTGACATCTTTTCCTCTTGAATGCAAATTCTCACACTTGCAGTGTCATACAATCATCTTTCTAAAACTAATGCGGCCATTAATTCACACTCCTTCATCCTTGCTAGAATAGAGTACACACTTTTACCTTTTTTGTATTCATATCCCAGAAATGAGCCACTTGTCAACTTGTCGCTCACTCACTGTACTGGATTTGTATTTCAAAATTTCCCCGCGAGTGAGTGATAAGACCCTTATTTACAAATAGTCACGCAATCGCGATATTCTTTTGTATGTATTTGTATCTTTCGTGACTGAGCGATGACCTAAATAGCAATTTGATTATTTTAATAATCGCACACTCGCTATCCCTTTACTTGTTACATTTACATCTATGCGAGGGAGCAACGACATACTTCTTTATATCAGTCACGAGCTTGCTGCTTAACATTTCACCTTCTTCAAACCTGCATGACTGAGCGAGTACAAAACCATTGCTCAAGCTTTTTTTGGTCACGCATGCGCCAGCCTCCAGCTCATCATGTTTGAAACTGAGCGAGTGAGCGATGATTAGGATTGATCATGCATTACCTTTCTCTCACACACTTGCCATGCCCTTTTAAACTATTTTCTTACCTTCGCGAGTGAGCGATGATTCATAGTACCCATAATGGCACACTCGTGCATTGAACTTCCTTATGGGCGAATCCTCCTCGAGTGAGCGAGTATCTTTCAATAATCCTCCAATAGTTTACAAGTTGCATACTCGCTGATCCCTTTTGACCTAACTTTGTTTATTAGTGACTGAGCAACAATTTGCCTTTTCTCTTCATCGCGCACTCGCGAGCCTAAAAACTTAGACAAAAAATCATTAGCAAGTGAATGATAATGAATATGATCTTTTAGTCGTATACTCATGCACTTCAGAACCTTGAAAGCTTCTAGAGCGACAAGAAATACTTAATTACCCAATAATACTACATCGCCTACTCACACATCAAAAAACACATTAGTTAAAACTTCAGCAAGTGAGTGACCGACTTGACTTTATAATGCTCACTCAGTCACGGACCTAAAAGTTCATGAATTAAAACAACTGCGACTGTGCGATTTGTTAAAAATAACCGCTCGCTTACTCGCTGAGGCAAATCGTGACAACTTAAACCTTTGTGATTGCGCAACAAACAACAAACCTCGTAATGTCACACAGTCGCTGATAAAATACTTGACTTCTTTACACACACCGTGACTGCGCGATGACCCTTTTAACCACCATGTCTCTTACTCGCATAACAAACTTTCCTAATTCCAACATGACCGTGATTGTGCGATGACAAACCAAATGATGAGTCACACACTCACAGACTTAAAAGACCACTTAAAATGGACCAGTGCAACTGTGCGATTAACCGTGACATAAGACAAACTGAAGGCTTAACCAATTTTGAACCCTTTTCACATAGTAAAGACATAAATTTGAACCAAAATATGCGAGAATGAGGCCAATGTTTAGAATTTGAAAATTTTAAATATACAGTGCTAACAATGGCTCAGACTAGGGAAAGTTAATCACAAGATTAACATTAGAAACCAAAACTTTGGGAGGTAGACCACAAACTGAAACAAACTATACATGCGCACACAACAAAACCAGAACATAAAACAAGGAAACCCTAATCTATTGTGCATGGAACAAAAGAATTATGAAAAATAGTGCTTCAAGAACTGTCCATGCACTGGCAATTTCTGTATCTCACCATCAGAGTCCTCCAAAAAGTATGAATCTTGATCATGAAAATCTTGGACTACAAAGGGGCCCATCCACAATGATTCAAACTTTCCATGTTTGCCCTTTTCTTCTTTTCTAGCATTCCATTGAAGTACCATCTCATTTATTTGGAATTTTATTTCAGTACCTCATTTATCAAACATGTATTTAGACTGTTGTTGGAGCTTCATATTTCTTTTGTGTCCCTCTGTTCTTATTTCTTCTAGCTCTACCAGTTGATCCATCATCTCCATCATGGGCTCTTGTTCTTCAAATTCCTCTTCTTGCAGAAATTTATATACAGGTAATAAATTATTCAGAGGCAATCTTGCCTAAGTTCCATAAACCATTTCAAAAGGGGATATCCCTATTGCTCTTTTTACTATTACTCTGTCATCCCGGAGGGCTAACTTCAATTTAGAGTGCCAAGATTTTTTGTTCTTCTCCAAAATCCTCTTAATGATTTTCATGAGGCTTTTATTGCTAAACTCAGCTTGTCCATTTGCTTGAGGATGATATGACAAGGAGTAAGATACAATAATGCCATAGTCTTCATAGTAGTTTTTAAACTCCTTAGACCTAAAACACATGGCATTGTCCATGATTAACTTAGCAAGCACACCAAATCTTGTCAAAATATTATGCATTAAGAAATCCATTACCACCTTACTAGTTGCCCTTTTTGATGGGATTGCTTCTATCCATTTTGTGAAATAGTTTGTAGCCACAAGAATCCAACTGTGGCCCCCACTAGTTTTTTCTATAAACTCCCCAATAAAGTCAAGACCCCATTGGGTAAAAGGTGCTTCCATAGTCATTGGATTCAAAAGTAATGCTCCTGAAAATTTTATTTTGGAAGAGAATCTTTGGAATGGTTCACATTTCTGTACAAATTTCTAAGTATCTTTAAAAAGAGAAGGCCAATAAAATCCAGCTTTGATAATTTTGTGAGCTCTGGTCTTGGCAGAGTAATGCCCCCCACACACACCACTATGCATTTCACTCAAGACCCTTTTAGATTTTGATTCATCTAGATAGAATAATAAAATTCCATCCATGTTCTTCCAAAATAAATCACCTTGTATCAATACATATCTTTGAGCCTGTAATTTCAAAGTCCTTTTTTGATTATCTATCATGTATTTGGGACACTTATCATTTCTCATAAAAAACACAGCATCAGTATACCATGGCTGCAATTTTATACTGGTATAACTCATATCCATTGCCTATACATTAATTCCATGTTTGTGTCAGTCATCAACTTGGCCAAGCCCAGACCTCTTACCAATTTGGTAACTTGTATTTCAAGATCAAACTCCTGGATCCTATTGATCCATCGACATCTCTTCCCTGTAACTTCAGACTGAGACAATATATCT
Organism: Thuja plicata; assembly: GCA_018584345.1. Lineage (NCBI taxonomy): Eukaryota > Viridiplantae > Streptophyta > Pinopsida > Cupressales > Cupressaceae > Thuja > Thuja plicata. The sequence goes on along the minus strand of MU223784.1, from coordinate 597,392 downwards.
TTTACTGTAGCATGTGGCACATAAGCAATTATTTTTTCACAAACTAAGTAAGGTCTAAAAATCTAGACTGCTTTAACCAAGGCATAAGCCTGTTTCTCCATTATCTCATAATTGAGTTTTGTTTCCTATATAGACTTATTGAAAAATGCTATGGGATGCTCAAAACCTTCATCATCTTTCTACAAAAGTACTGCAGCAATGGTATGAAATGAAGCAAAAGAGAATAGAGAAATTTTTTTTTCATAATCTAGAGATCTCAACACTGGTGCTTGCTGAATTGCCATCTTTATTTCCTCAAAAGCTAATTGAGCTTCTTTGTCCATTCAAACTTAGCATTTTTCTTCAGCAAATTAACAATGGGCTTTACTATCGCAGCAAAGTTTGCAATGAACCTTCTCACAAAATTTATTTTTCCAAGAAAAAACTGAACACCTTTGATATTTTTTTGGGGCAAGACTTTGTTAATGGCCTCCACCCTTTCAGGATCAATCCTGACACCTTATTTGACACTATATGTCCCAAAAACTTACCTGCTATCACAAAAAAATGACATTTCTTTGGATTCAATCAAATCCCATACTCCAAAGCTTTAGTAAAAATTTTCTCCAAGTGTTTACAATGATCCTCAGCACATTAGCCAAAAAATCTGCCATAATATTCTTATACTATTTTAGCCTATCATTTTTAGCAACATATTTTGATCTAATTTGGGATATGGCTAGCTCTGAATCTCCAAAAACTCTTAATAACTTAATGCCATGCTTGATTGCTATTTATAATCGCAACAACAATGCCTCATACTCAACTGTATTATTTGTACATTGAAAAGCCAGTAGAAATTAGTATTTGAAGGTAATACCTGATGGAGAGACAAATAAAACACTAGCTCCTGACCCTTCTTTTGAGCATGCTCCATCAAAATACATTTTCCATAATCCATTTTTATGCAACTCTGATTCCTCTATTATAGGGTCAATATTTCTTAACTGAAGATGAACCTCCTCAATTCTAAAATTTTGCATATCTACATCCACACAACAGTTTAGCATGTTTGGTTCAATTTTTTCAACATAAACAGGATCCCTAGGTTCTCACAATAATTTTTCTTCTTTCCCATTAACAAAAATAGTAGCAAAAGACATATCCAATTGTACATGTCCTCCAATAGCAGCAACACACTGTGTTGATAAAAGCATCCCATAATGAGGCGGTGAAAACACAACTACAACATCTATTTTAAAAGTGACCTCAGGGTATGCAACACCTTTTACCTCTAATCCTTGTAAGGTCCCTACCACATGTACTTCCATGTTGTCCATGGAATAACATTTACCAAAAGTAGTATCCACCCCTAGACCCAATCGTTTCATGACAGTGTAAGTCGTCACATTAGCAACAGCTCCTGAGTCCATCATACAGTTTTTCAATAGCATATTATTTATGAGAAATGTTACATAAAAAGGATCAATTTGATCTGGCTCTTGGATAATTACATTTCCCACCCAAACTGGGATTTGATCCTTTTATTCTTTCTTCCCCCTTAATTGACAATTCAGATTAGTAGTATCATCTACATCAGGTAAAGAAGATAGTATTGAAAGAGCAACTTCTCGATGCTCTTTGATTTTTGAACATCTCAACTAGAGGGACAAATACTTTCATTTGGGACAAAGATTTTTTCATATCAAAGGTTGGGAAGTTCATGGCATTTTTAGAAGAGATTTTACCTCTACTTTCTTTCAACTGTCTTTTTTTTTGTTCATTAGTAGGGGTAACTTTATTTTCCTTAACCAAAGTGTCCTTTGGTTCACCCTTTTCTATCCCTCCTATTTTTTCCACATCATGTGTAGGTTCTTCATTTATCACTTCTGTGATATGAAGTGAATTAGGCTGGTTATCACTTTCATCAACCTTTTTGTTTCTAAGCTGATATGAACTTCTTGCCTATGTCACAGAAACAACAGTAAGAAATCTTATCTCCTCATCATTAGGCATTCCAAATTGGACATGTTCTAATTTAGTGTTCATACCATTTATTGTGATTGGCATATTCTATTCTATCTCTTCCTCCAAGCTACCATTGTCATCTTCAATAGTAAGTGCACACATGTTTATTGCAAGTTTTTTCTCACCATGGCTTTCTTGTGTTCCATCATTTTCATGTGGCTCCACCATACCCTAAGCTACTACACATTGATAAGGGGAATGAGGCATATTACAAGCCATGCATCAGAGAGTGTTTTCTACATTATGTGCATTGTTTTTTTTCAACGGATCAGGGATGTCTTTGTTCTTAGGATCAATTTGTTCTTCTGGCAAAGGTTTTCCATCTTTCCATTAGGTTTTATAAGGAAAATCTTGCAGTCTATAAGGCTTATCTTGCCTTTGATACCGTGGCCTATTATTTTGAAACCCTTTTTCATTCTTGTCTACCTTACCAGAAAGATCTTTCACCACACGTACTAATGTATCCATTTTATCTTCTTCTTTGGAATTCTTATTTGACTGTGTTTTTGACTCCTTCCAAATTCTATTATCATCCCATTTGCCAAGCTTGCCAGAATCTCTTCTATTGATTTCTATGTTTATGGCCAGCTTATATGCCTCTCTCATAGTCTGAGGATCTTTATCTTTGAGAAAATAAGCCGTCTTCCCATCTAAAGAATTATAGTAAGTGGTGAGGCATACATTTTCATCCAGTCTTAACACTTGGAATAATTTATACATAGCCTTTTGAAATCTAATGTTGAATTCAACAATGCCTTGATTTGCAAATTTTTTTTAAATTGTTGAATTCATTCAACATAAAACCAGAGTTTATCTTGTCACCATACTGTTCCTTGAAACTTCTCACAAATTCATCCCATGAGTAAATATTGTTATCAGGCAAACCTCGGTACCAAACTCTTGCATCTTCAATCAGAGACTACATAAAAAATTTCATCACAACATCTTCATCTCCAATATCATAATCATTCATTGTATCCTTGAAAAATTTTAGATGCTCCTCACCAGTTATAGCATTATTCCCACTGAATTTGGAAATCTTATCTTTGATCTCATTTGGAATAGGATTTGGTTGGCCAGGGATACCATCAAAAAATAGTTTCCTATATCTTTCTAAATGAATAGGTCTCCTTTGGAAATGTTGTGCCAATATTGTGGCCACTGTTACAAATGCCTATATTTTGTTGACCATCAGTATTGTTCAATCCTCTTCCTCTTGGTTGTGATGCACCTCCTTGAGATGCACCATATGTCTGGGTATTCTTATTACTACTAGTATTTTGAATACTAGAGGTATTTAACGACATGGTTTGAGTAACTCTAGTGGTATCATTTGTTAAATTGGTATAAATAGGAGAACTCAAGAAAGAAATCTTTCTTTTCATCTCTGCAGCAACAGCTTCTAATTCTTCCTTTTCCAACTACTTTGCAATATCATCTTTGGCCTTTCTAGCCCTTTCTAACTCCATATAAAGTGAGAACATATCCTGAGATGTATCCTCTTCAACCTTAGGCTTAGAAAATTTAATGCTAGTGAGCTTTTATTTTCCTTTATCAACATCTATTTGTCTAGCATTAGTTGCTGATATATCTTGTGTAGATATTTGAGACTTAGGAGGTTTTTGAATTTCATAATTAATAACTTGCCTCACCATAGGGCCTGTATCTCAGGAATCACTTTTCTTAAGCAGGTGTTCTCTTTCTTGGCATTCTTTTCTCAGGGTGTTCACATCTCCAAAAAGTTCTTTATTCAAACCATGAAATCCCTCATTTGCACCCTGAGTTGCCAATTTTAATTGGGCAACCTGCTTCTTCAAAATTTCTCTCTCAGTGATGGCATTTATAATTTGTTCCTCTCTAGTCTCATCATTCTTATGTTTGATAAGTAAGAGTTCATCCAATTCCCTTTTCAAAAGGTTATTATCCCTAAGGACTTCTTCAATATCAGAACTGGAAGAATCATATATATTAAGTAGATTATCTCCCCTCTGGTCATCCACCCATTCATAAGGGATACTTGATGAACTTGGGCAGAAACTGCCCTTGTAATAGGAAGATGCTTCTCCCTTTTCTTGAAATACATTCTTTGCTACAGGGGTAAAGATATCATCAAAATAACCTATGGTGTCAGACTCAGGATTCAGAGGTTCAATAATTTCTTTCTTAGGAATTGTACCTAAAGGTTGACTTGGACCTACAGATCTAGGCTTCCAAGAGGTGTTGTTATAAGATTCTCCCTTCCTAGAATTGTTTTTCCTAGGATTTTTAGAAACATCACTCTCTGATGTTGCTTGAGAGTGATTCTTTGTGTTTGTTTTTACATTCCTCATCCTATCTAAAATGAAATTTCACACACTTGATCTGCTAATGTTCCCCTTAGAAATACTATTTCCAATTACTCGGAGTCACCACCCAAAAAAAATTAGGAATAAAATAAAAAATCTCACTTCAACAATGATATTTGAGGATATGATACGATAAGATATAACACAACTTGTGATTTCAAGAACTGGATTTCAAGGAATTGATTATATGAAACATGATCTTCAAACTAACCTTTACATGCATTCCTTGAAATTCCCCAGTAGAGTCACCATTTTGTTAGTTCCTTTTCTTGCAAACATATGAAATACTCTTGATGAGCTTTCTCTATTTGTCACAAAACACTGCTCAAGCAAGATACAAAACAATATAAACAAAGTTTTTAAACTCCCTACACTTTGATCTCTATAAACTCGGGCGAGAATACCCTTCTAACTAAGAACAATAAAACCACAAAGTAGTTCTAGTAGATAAAAATGGAATTACAGAGATTATTTTCTGTAACATTTATTTGGTAGATTCTAACATAATAACAAACATAAATTTCATTGTGATAGTCACTTATTCCAATGGAGAACATAACAGTGCTTTATCCTAGGGTATGGAGTCACTATGAATGTTTATAACTAATTTTGCCATGAATGTGAACTTCAAAAAAACTACAGATCTAAAATGAAAATAGATACACATTGCATATCAACCATCACACATATGATAAAATAATTCATCAAACTTAGAACAATCCATTAAAATCTGCTTTCCAATCTGATTATGGTTTTAACATACTTGATTCATCATAAATTTTTGGAACTAATGTGGAGCACTAATCACCAAATAACTGCAACTTGTTACCAATTAGCTCAGATTTACCATTGAAGAAAGCATAAGTATCATTCATTTCACTAATTATCTCAATAGTGTCAGATACTTTGTCAGGAAATTCATCACTATACAAGATAGTTGTCTTCAATTTATCCATCACTCTGGCTTTTCCTGACCAAAACTTGAAAGTGGGCTCCAAAAATGTCATGGCTTTAGCAGCTGTCTTTGAGGATTCTTGTAGTGAGCCATAAAATGTGTATACTACTTCAGTTTTTCCCTTTAAAACATCAATCTAATGTTGTAATATAGGCAATGTAATAGACACAATATCAATATTTTGCCCCTGTGACAACTCTTTAGATTGGCCTTCTGCCAGTGTTGAGTCCTCTTTTGTTCCTATTGCAGCATTTGTTTCATCTTTTGATACCTCCTTGGGAGCTACATTCTTCTTATTTTCTTCCAATTATTTCTTTAACTTTGCTATTTTCTCCTCCAAGGTGTGGTTATGAACCACTACTTCTTCATGCTTCTTTGCCAGGGCCATCATTTGACCAAAAGTTGTCTCATATATTTTTGAAAAGTCCTCTATTTTTACCAAATTCATGAAGGATACCTGAGTCATAAGTTGGGCAATCTTAGTATCACTAGTATTCTACAAATTCCAAATCATTCTATCAACTCTCTTCTCCTCCCTTATGGTCTTAACCAAAGCTTTCTGTGTTGTAGGGTCCAAAGACCAAATGACTAAAGTCTTAGATTTAGGATAAAATCCTGACCCTTTTAATACATCATCAATTTCAACCTTTGTTTTCATCAGAGGGTCTTCTTGCCTTCTGATCTAATCTATAATAAATGTGGACTGTAAGTCCCAACCAGGCATCAACAATACCCCACTATTTTATACCAGCAATCTGGCCTGATCCACAGTGATCAATTCACTCTCAGGAACATAATCCTGGAGTGTCTTCACAATCTCTTTATTCTTTTCTTCCTTCCCTTCACCTATGAGCATGCTTTTCCTTAAATATTCTTGTTTCATTTTGATAAAAAAGCTCTTGAATTATTCAGATTTTATGAATTCATCATCTTTCATGAATTCATTGGTCATCATTACTCTCTCATTAGCTTCTCCAAATCAAACCATCTGATTATCCCCTTGACCTTCAGCTTGTGGTTCTTTTTGCATTTGCCTTTTTAATTTCCTAAAGTATTTTCCATGTTCTGTTATCACAGCCTTGGCCATACTCTTCCTATCCTGCACCATTTTGTGCTTTGTTTTCTATTTTTTCTTGGGTGGCTCTCTAGCAGAAGTAGCCTCTTCACCAACCTCTTCTTCTTCTTGATGTTGTTCTTCCTATTGTTCCAAATGCTCTTGATCATGTAATGCAACAACAAGAGGAGATCCTTGGGATTGTGCATTGTTAGCACTGAACTATGGTACTTGCGCCATCAATGTGTCATACTACTTAAGCATCTCTTCCATTCTTTTCAAGTATGGGAGGTCAGGGAAAAACCTGAAATTTTTGTGTCTGATTCCTTCTAATCAGCTTCTTCCCTAAGAAGGTCTTTCCATTTCCTCCTCCTCTCCTCAACTTCATGAGCTTTATCTAGTTTGTTCCTCAAAATATATTCATCATCCAGTGGCTCACGATCTCTAATTTTTTTCCAAGGAGTCATAGATTTCAAGGCTATTTTACAAATTGTTCTGAATCACAGAACCTGACAACTGTTGTGGACATTCTATACTACTTCAGGAAATCATTGATCAAATCAAAAAATATCTTCCCAATAGAGAAATCAAAACCCACCCATAACCTAGGGGTAAAAGTACCCTTTTTATGTCCATCTAAAAACTCCTTATCCACCCAAGTAATTTGCCAAATGAATTCTAAAAATGCAACCCTAAGAGGAACAAATTTAGGGAGAATGTGAGGTGGTTGTGAACAACCATATACCCTTATGACATTAACTTGGTCAAAGAAGAAAAAATCACCCCAATTGTGAGTAATTGGCCAATTTTGAACAAATTTCCAAGGTCTTCAAACTCTTCTAACCTCAATTGGAAACCTCTCCCTATTTGTTCACAATAAATCAAAAATTGGATCCACAATCCAATTACAAAAACATACAAAAGATGAATTTACAGATGAGACGTGCCATACTTGGGTCCACCTTTGGATTGATACACTAACACCATACTCTGAATAAAAAAATTCGAGCTCTTTATCCATGGACTCCTTGTTAAAATATAGAATCATAAACATTAAATGTGAATAATGTTTAAAAGTTGGTACAAGGGCATCAAACTGTATTTCTACCAATGCAGCATGTATAGCCTCAACTATGTATCCCACATAGTCATAATCTATATTGACCTCTGGGTGCTGGATATTCATGGCCATTATGAGTATATTCTAGGGCACTGTAGAATCTCCATCAAAACCTAGTGCTCTAGTTAAGCCATATACTGTGCATTTTATGTAATGGTGGAAGAGGGATAAATCAAAAGGTGGTTTAAGATTATCTAGGTTTTTCACTAAATTTCTATCTACCCTTGGCATGAATCTGGGCATATAAAACTGCTTGATCATTTTATCTCTCTTTTTGTAATTTGCCTATATTTTTTCCAAATAAATTTCTGTGTATAATGCACCAGTGATTCCAAAGACCTCTGCTACTGATCTCCTATCTATGGACACTAGGGTTTCTTTTTTTTTTTTTCTTCCTAATTACCCTAGTTACTGGGAAGTAATTCTTAGCAAGTTCCTGTTAGAATGAATTTAGAATAACTGAGAGTGAAGGGGTGAATCAGTTATCCTCAGGTCTAGATGTAGTAAATAAAACTTTCTATATTTCAGATCTACTTGGCAGCAGTAGCATATGTCAACAACTTAATCATGCAGTTTACTGTCTAATGTAATTAGCTTGTCGAAACATAACAATAAAACAAACCATAAGCATTCACACAAGTTGAGACAAGTATTTAACATGGAAACCCAATATGGGAAAAACTACCAGTAACATGCTACCAAGTTTCACTCTTCTGAAGTGAGCTCTATGAGGAGCCAACCCTATTAAAGGTTACAATAACACAATGTTAGGTGTGACCTGGTTAAAGGATTTAATTACCCTGTCAGGAGTGTCCTTGTTAGAGGACTTAGAACATTCCACCTGAATGTCACCTTGCTAGAGGATTTATACAAATGACTGTTAGGTCAACCTTGTTAAAGGATTTTAACTGATAGAATGGTTAGAAAGTATTCAGTAGTTGTGATCTGATACATACAACTTACTTTGCATATTCAGATCTAATTACAGCTCTGATGCTAACTTACTAGATGGCCTGCATTGTCATTTCAATCTTCTGATCTACTTGAAAATGTGTCAAGCAATCACACATGCAACTCTTTGCTTCTGTATTCAGCCTTCACTGCTAGGTCATGCCAATCAGTAAATCAACTATGAAAAAATCTTGCATACATCCATCCACTTCCAAACTTAATGAATAACCCCTTGAGGTTATCATATACCTCTTTGTCTAGGTCAGATAAATCTTTGTCGCTTAATCAAGATCGTAGATCTTAGGTTAGGTCAGATCCAATGGATCATTCCATCATTTCATTACACTTACTTCTCCAAAGTAGTCTCTAATTAAATCTTGAAACCATGCATTAATTATGGTTACCCATACATTAAATGACATGGATCAATCTTTAATTAACATTACATATCCCAATAAAATTAACTAAGTCGACCAAAGATCTCAAATCTCATCATTAATCCAATTACTGTAAGTCGACCAACATCACTATTTTCACTCAGCAATTTCACTGGTGCTCGACACTGAACAAACTTGCTCATCACTAACAACTTCACTCGGCACAAAGAACTTTCTTGGCACAAGCAACTTTTCTCAGCACAAGCCAAACTTGCTCGACACAAAAATAGCCATAAAAACTATATTTGAAAGATAAACAACTAATTACTTTGCCAGAGTGTCAACTGATCAAGTACCCTTTTATTTTCCTTAACTCAACCATTCACTTGGTCTTCTTGTTAAATCTTCTTCATCAACAATACATATGGTACTCAAACAGATAACAATAGTCTCACCAGTTAAGGTTTGACATCAATGACAAAATAACAATTGCTTGCAATGTCACTTTCCAACAATCTCCCTCATTGGCATTGATGGAAACACAAAACATTAAAAGAATGATTTAACAAGCATAGTTACCATACAATCCAAAAAGTCACCTGTGTTCCTTGATATGAACAAATCTTCATTAATCTCTTTAGCTTCATTCTGATTCTCATCTGTAAAACATTTCTCCCTTTGTGTCTGTAATCACACTGTAATCATCTGTGTCAAATCATCTGTAGACCCCCTCTGATTAGATAATCACTTCAATGTTTTTAATAGTAACTTCAGCCTCTATATAGGTAATCTCTCCCTTTTTATACTTAATCTCTCCCTCTAGGAAATCTTAACTTCTGCCTCTATATAGGTAATCTCTCCCTCTTTTACAACAATTCCAAAGACGTCAAAATCTTTATCATGTAAATCTTTAGTAACATGTTGATCCTATCATCTTGATTATGACTGATTTTCATTTCTATCCTTGTCCAACTTCACAACTTTAGTCAGCATCCTAAAGTGTGACTTACTGTGCATCAATGTGTCAAGTATTTTGAATGTAATATTTGATGCAACAGTACCATACAGAACTTAATTAGCCT
>MU223784.1:513327-548307 GCA_018584345.1 Thuja plicata | reverse complement strand
ACCTCTCTAGAGTTTTGTGCCATGGACCCTTAATTATTGTTTTCTATGTTGGCCTTTGTGCCCAAGATTACTATAAAAGAAGGGATTTCTCTCTCATTTTCTCTAACCATCATCAAGTGAGCTAAGTCTTCTAATCATGATCAAGAAGCAAGACCAAGATCTCTCAAGAATTCAAGACATCTACATTCTCAATTCAAGCACTTGAGCACATTTACTTCCATGGAGCCATGAATTGGCATGGTAGATCAACTTCATACTTTTCTACAAAGTTCAAAAAATTTCAAGCATTCATCCTTGTGGATCTAAGGATTTGAATCCACCACAAGGGTCTCCATACAAGCAAGGTGAATTTGTTTATTTCTGCAATTTCAATTACATATATTTGAGGTTAATTCCAAAATCGGGGTTTGACCAAGGCAAACCCCTCCCCCCCAACAAACAAATCTCTTTTTCTTGCAGGTACAGGTTTGGGACTGTGGATTTGAACCCAGATATGGATACCTTTTTTGACAAAATTTTGGGATCCGCGAACAGAGTCACTTTCGAATTTGTGTAGGTCAGGGTCGACATTATTGGGTCAGGGTTGACATTTGTGGGTGATGGTTGACCTTTTTCATAAGATGACATCAGAATAGAAAATGATTTTTGGGGTTTGTTCGTCTCTACGTTCTGGTTCCGGATCATACTTCAATTTTTCCAGAAATAGCCTACAGGCCTCAAAAAACAATGTTCTTTGATCTGCACTATTTTAAGGTTGGTACTTCATCTCATCCATTTCAATTCCTAGAACTATCATATACATTCCTTTCTAAAATGGGAATTTAACATCTTTCCTCTTTGCTCTCATTTCCGAATGGATGATTCATTTGTGCATTGATCCTTCTTTTGGGTTAATCAATTTGGATCTTTCATTTGTGCATTTGAGGTTAAAAGGAACATCTTATCTTCCCCACACATCACACAAACATCTACATTTTCAAATGTGACATCTTTTCTTATGCTACATATTGGTAACCTCTATTTTATATGTTACAGTTGTTACATGTTATGTAGTGCATGTGCCACTATTCATAAATGTGCCTTTGTGTTGTCTAATCAAGGATGATGCAAAATGGTAGCTACCTATTCTTTTTGGTCTCCATGATGCCATACCAAAAAGACTTTTCTTCGAAACTCTTACGTGACATTATTCTATTGTTTTGTATTTCTACTACCTTTAGGGTATGATGACATTTCATTTTGATATAATATCTCATGTATTATCATATCCAAATACTGACCCCAGAGTTAGTAGATCCCTTTAATGCTCTCTTTTGTCATATGTTCATTTCCCTTGATTTGTCCTTTCTTGGGGGCATGTCATAGCGGAAACATTTCTTGTGGGTACATGTATTATCTATTAAAGTCATTTCTCCTATTAAGGCATTTGCAACTGCTTTAATGTGGGGTCATACACTTCACTCTGTGTTTCACATTTTTCACACACTTACACAATAATTTGATACAATCTCTCTTGCGGATCTCTTAACAGAAACAAAGCTTTCTTTAAGGACTGATCCCCCTTTGTTGATTCCTAAGGAGATAATGCTTTCCTTGGGCCTGATCACTTTTATTGATCCTAAGGAGACAATTATTTCCTTAGGCCTGATTTATTTTCTTGATCCCTATGGAGACAAATACTTTCCTCGGGCCTAATCATTCTCTTGTTGGATCCATTAATGGAGACAATGCTTCCCTTAAGGACTAATCATTTTTTATGGATTGACTATCATAACACAACGTGCTAGACCTTCAATACCATATTTTTCAATGCTTTCCTTTGTGTAATCCATATTAAAGCAATCCCTTACTAAGCTAGTGATCATGCTTCTTTCTCTTTTTCTCTTTCTCTCTTATGAGTGATGCCTCTCTTATCTTGGTTTTGGATTTGATGAAGACTTGAATCGCTTGGGAGCTTGATGTTTCTTTGTCTCCTTGACCTTTGTAATTTTGTTCTTATGTATTGATATACTTTACTATGAGCAGGAGCTTGTCTCATACTCTTGCTAAAGTGGGGGATAAATGTATTGATGCATGAGCATCTTGGGTTCATTGCAATCTTGCATCAACCAAAAACATCTAAGTCTTTATGTTCCTGGTCACCCTTTTTTATGTTTCTTGTCACGGTTGATTTCTACAGATCCTTGGAGGTTGTGGTCATAGATTCATGTTCTATAGATCTTTAGGAAGCTTTTCCTATGATCACAACTCATTTGGAGTATCACACCTAAATTCTACTAGATTCTTTGGCTATGTTTAGAATTTGTTCTTCATGTTCTTGAACTGGTCGGTGTTTGAATCGTTTGTTGGATTCCCTTGCTCAACAATGCTTATGGCTCATTTTCCTATGTGACTATGTGTTTGGCTGACCTATTTGTATGATTTCTCCTTGTGATTTATTCATTGGTTAAAGATCTTAGATTGGAGGTCGACTAGGAGTTAGTTGGTAACATGTTTTGTTTCTCTTGGGAAATGTAATTTTGAGGCTGACCTATTAGGTTGTTGTTGTGTATTTAAGTTGGGTCTTGGTTCTTTTTTAGGGAGGTTTAAGGAGAAGCTATGGTTTGAAGGAGGTTGTTTTGCAGTCATAGGTCAGGAAGGATAATTAGGTTTATTTGTAATAAGTCTCTGACATTTGATTTGGGTATGTTGACTGCTATTGCAGAACTTTGTAATTTTTTTACTTGCTAATGAAATGGTTGCATGTGTGTTCCATACTCTAGATCTGTGTATTTACTTCTTGAAATATTTGAGTTTTTGTTGTGTAAATCTTGTTGCAAGGTTGGACTGTTCATTTTCCTAGACCCTCTTACCTTGGTTATGTCATGTATTGTCCTAAAAAGTTAGCACCCATAATTGTATGTTTTATGACCCATTAGACCCCATTTTAGTGATTGTGAGGTCTGAATGACCATTATGATTTATCCCCATGGAATGATTATAATTTTCGCGCACCTATTCATGTTCTTCAATGTCCCGATAAAACTTGAGATTTTTTTTCTAGGATAGGTTACCAAACTCGACCCGTCCCAAGTGTTTTGGGCCCAAATTTTTCCCGGATCTTGATTTCAGGCTCTTCTCCCAAGGTTTTCAATTATGGTCGGCCTAGATCAAATTTGAATCCCAAATTCATGGATTTAGTATAAAAGGACCTCCTATCTCCTCATTTGACATAAGACAACAAAATGCAATCTTTCATAATCAAGTACAAGCTATCCATCAAACATTCAAGCAATCAATTTATTCAATTGAGGATTTGGGATTCAATATTTGAAGACAAACATCCAATTCAAGATCTCCAAGTCTCCATTTCTTTGATATTCATCAAGTAAAAGGTAATAATATCTAATTGATGCAATCTTCTCTCCCATGATGGCCAAGTAGAGAAATTCTCAATCAAGAAATAAGATTCATTCATCCTTCTTTATCACATGTGGTTATCAAGAATATCTACAATCTTGATCTAGGAGTGGCAATCATAGATCTATGCATTTGTGAGGGAATCTATATTTCTACATCACATTCCAAGGTCAAATATTTGACTTCTAAGTACATTCAAGTATCTTCATGAATTTGAGTGATTTCTACAACTGTTCATGAGAGTTTATGCAATGTGAATCAACAATTTGCCTTTTACATTATTTATTTTTTGCAATATCTATCATATTTCAAGGTTGATTCCTAAATAGGGGTTTGACCAAGGAAAACCCATTTTCCCAATCTTTTCCCCCATTTTTCTATGTGCAGGAATATGTTATGGATCCATCAAAAATTTTCTGGGCAGTAAAGGTACAGTTGCAGATTTCCTGAAAGTTTCATTTGAAAGTGTCGAAAACATGTCACTAAAGTCGACATGTCCCAGGTACAAGTTGAGTTTCAACCTCTCCCAACTATTTTAAATTGAAAGTTTTCAAGCAAGTGCATTCTATCTTTTGATTTCCAATTCCATTAGTTTTAGCTATGTATTAGTTCGTTTCAGCCTATTTTGATAAGCTTTTTAGTGTCTTTTCCTATTATATCTAATTAATCACTTAATCAATCTCATTTAATTTGATTACATCTTTAGTGAAGGACATATTTTTATTCCCGATTATCACTAGAGTCACCTCTTAAGCATATTGGGGACACTCTTCTTTCCTAAATGTGCAATCAATGAAATGGGGAAGTAATTCACTTAGTATATTTTATGTTGCATTACTTATCACCCCTTTTCCTATTGGCAAAAAATATTAAAGTACCCAATATTGAATGTGGGGTCAAGGGGTTAGGTGGCACATGATTTATGTAATACCACTCAGCGGTTTTGTGGGATATTATTTCTATAAAAGCAACAACAAAGGTAGTTTTTGAGTGTGGAAGCTAGGTTAGCATTTGTTAAGGTTGGAAGCATGGCATGAGATGTGTGGCTATATGCTTGTTCACATGGAGTTTTTGTTGATAGTTGGGTTTTCGAAGGCTTTCATAGATGTATTGTAATCTTGCATTGCTAAATAATATATGGATGATGGATGCTTTTGGAGGCTAGGTTTTTCCCTTATGAGGGGTTTCCTAGGGTATACCTCATGTCACATTTTTATGTATATGTTGCATATTCTCTTGCATGTAGATTTTGAGCATATATATTTGTTTCATTTATCATATGTGTTATGTTGAAATTGTCATTGTATGATTGCAAGTTTCCTTACAAGTGGTATCAGAGCCATGATTTTGGTTGTCTAATCCTAGGAGTTGAATCTATGGAATGTGTGAAAGAATTTTAAGACAATGAAAGATATGAGGGTTTGTCAAAAGTTTTAGGGTTGTAGATTTGTGTGGTTCTAAAGATACAATTTTGTAAACATTTGTTTCAAAAGGGTTTCCATGAATGTGCATTTTATGGGGGGTTTGGGGGTGAGATTTCATATTTTACCTTGTGGGACAAAATAAACCCCATAGTTGTATTCAAGGAGGCTGGGAGATGAATTTTGATATAACATTTTACCTCATTTGGTGACAATGCCTTCAAAGGAAAAACATTTTAGCTTGTATGTCCATACAAACTGCACAATATCATCATCAAAATTCTTTTATCTTACATTTGAAAAATACATTTCGAGCTTGAATATGAAAAAAAATATAAAAAATTATTCAGTCAGGGGTCCACAAACTCACCCACCACCATGGGTGACCTGTGGGCCCCCCGTTGGTCAATACCTTGAGGCACAACCTCTGGTATCTTTGGTATCATGGGGCCATGAGGACCCACCGCGGTGGGAACCACACCCCTCCCTCATGGAGTTTTAAATTTTTATTTTTATTTTTAAAATAAATAAAATTTATTTAATAATTTTAATATTAAATATTTTAGCCAAAATAATATTTTAAAATATTTACTGCTCAAATTTTATGCTTGTGTTAACATTGGGGTAGGTCCCATGGACTCTTATTATTAAAAAATGGAGATTAATTTTTTGGGCACATTGAAGAAAAAAAATTGAAAAATGATTTTTTGGGCATATTGGCATTTTTTGGAGTCTTTTTTTTGCAAATGTAGTCTAATAGGCTATTTTATTTTGTGGAGCATAACTTGGTTGTATGGTGTCAAATTATCAACTTTGTATAGTCATTGAAGAGGTGATTTAGAGCACTTCTATTTGGTGTGATTTTTTCCCCAAATATTTCTATTTGGATAGTGAGATGTTAGCTAGAAGGCAGAGATACCTTTATGACTTTGAGAGGTCATCACTTGAGCATACAAAGTTAGTTTTTGGATTTCAAATTGTCAACGAAAAGCTCATATAAAATTGTACATTTTAGTTCATATTTGGTGTAGGTTTTACATAATTTATTTGCTGATATATTGATCTAATCTATTTATGGGTTCTTTTGACTATGGAGACATTATAAGTTTATGAGATGTTAAATTTTTGAGATTTGGATTTTTTCATTATATACTTAGTTTTATATCTCATATTGCTCTCATGCTAACATGGTTATTAGTATTTTGTTTGGATACGTATGCTGCATTGTTGGGTCTACAAGTTGTGCAATGCTCCAGGCAGTCTATACTTACAAGTTCCATATATTGCTTGGATATGAGTTGTCTATGCCCGTAGATATTTTATTGTTGATGCATATTCAAATTGGTGGCTTAGTTTAATCATTTAGTTTTCTGATTTGTTTTCATGAAGAGGAATGGAGATGTTGTTACTAGTTACAGTAATAGTGGATGACCTATGGTGTTGACTATGTAATGCTTATATGTTGGACACATTAGGAGTTAGATGATTGTTGTGTGGATGTGATCATGATGACATGGATGCTTCTTGTGTTTAGGTATTTTTGCATGACATGGTTGGATTTTTAAGTTCTTTGGTTGGTGATGATTGATTGGATTCCTGATTGGTTATGACAACATATTCTTGTTTGAGGATCATGGTTACTTTGGTTTCTTTTAGAGAGCTCATGATGTGCACTTTGTATTATTCGATGGGGTGATACCTTGGTTGATTCTCTGATAAAGTATGATTATCATGATGTCATGAATAGATTATATACACTTTTAGTGGATTGTTTGGCAATAATTATGTGCTGGCATAAGATTAGTTCTTGATTGTTTGTTTACAATTTTGTATCTTCTAGGTTTGGAGATCTTGGTTTTACTTGGTTGTACTAGCATATCAATTGTGTATGTAGACCTGGAGGATCTTCATTTCGGAGATGGATATCATGATTACATGCATGAATCGGTATCACAATTCAGTTGGAGTTGATAGAAATGACATGGATTCACCATTAGATGGTGGACAATATTCTTGATTGTTGTAGACGTAGGAGCATGCCTTAGATCATGTTGTTGCATAAGGGTCTTTCAAATTTTTTGGTTCTCTAGTAGGAGATCCTTATCTTCATGGAAATCGGAGATGTTGACATCTTGAGTACTTAATGGGTTCTTAGTTGAGGTGTGGTTTATGTTGATAGTATGGTTTATTATTATGTCATGATGCACTCTTGATTCTAGATTTGATTTTTGGCATTATATGGTTATTTGACATGTTCATATGGAACATGTTATCTCCTAGGAGGATATGGTTAGATAATATTGTCATGCTTATGTTTCTAATTAAGCTGTTGGATATTTGACATTGATTTTGGTTTAGTTTCTTGGTATTGAGTATATGATCATTTTACTGATGCTTCATGATGGTAATGTGTTTCATTTGGATTTTGGCATGGATTGACCAGTTACATGTTCTCATGGATACATGGAGGATATAGGTGATGTTGATATTCTCTTGTGATTAGAGATATTGTGTTTAGATAGTTGATTCTTTTATTAGGAAAGACCACGGAGCATTCATCTGGTATTGACTTTGGAGGAGAATGTTCTTGGATGAGTCTTTGAGACTTGGAGATCCTGACAACCATTCTCATTTCCCACTCTTTATTTACTCAGTGGTCTACTACTTGAGAGGTATTTATTATTATTCCTTTTAGGTGCATTAGGTTTTAATTCTCATTTTTCATAGATATGGATCTTGAGCTATGGATAGAGGGTTAGTTCTAGAGGATTCAATTCGAAAGATTTTTGACATTGGTTATCTCCTTGTGCATTTGAGTTGTTATTACCATGTCATTTATTGATGATTGAGTTTGGGAGATGGTTTATTATTCTTATTCCTTGGATTGAGAATGGTATTGGTTTAATATTCTTGATTATGTGAGGCTTACATCATATATATATATTCCCTAAGAGGCTGAATGGTTTTGGATGTTGTTATGGATTTTTGCATGGAGTTTTATGGAGGAGATCATACTTGACACAATTTTAATTTAGAGATGTATGTATAATGACATTCTACATGCTTTAACTTTTAGTATTTCTCTCCTTGGTCTTGGCTATCTTCCTAAATTTTTGATTTCTAATTACATTGGATTTAAGATTGGTTGGAGATATGTGATCACTAGTTTATGTTCATGTATTTTCATGTAGGAGATGACATGGAAATTCCTTATCTATTTCCTTTGTTGGTTTTAAAAAACATGGGAAAGCATTGTATATTTGTTGTAAGAGATGTAATTTAAGGTTATTGGTTTACATCATGTTATGCATATTATTGTGGATGTTCATCGATACTATTGGTTTATGGTTACACTTTCTATGTAATATTTTTAGTGGATTCATTTCAGATCTTACATTACCTATGCAGTGGGAGATATTAGGTGACTATGTAGTAGGTATTGTACTTGGAGCTTAGGGTTGCATGTTAAAGGTTGTATATATTGATGTTTTCAGATTCACTTGATATGTTTTGTATACCTTAGAGGTATGTATAGTTAGATGTGTTAGCACTTATTATGGTGATATTTTAGCTATGGTTATTGGTTCTTGGAAGCTATTGATGCATGTTTATATGTGGATCAAGTGTTTGTGTTTGTAATATCAATTGAGACATGAATTATTATTCATTTGTGATATATTGTGTGACTTTCTCTTTTGATGACCTCTTATGTATTTCTAGTGGTATTTCTATGATGAAGGGTGAGAGAATTCATATATGAGAGGGTGGTCACTTTTTTTCTTGTTGTGAGTGTCTTAGTGGAGCACATGGAGCACTTTGATTCATGATGGTATAAGTGGCTAGATGGATTGTTCCCATGTTCATATTTTTGGCTACTTATTGACCCTTATGCAATGTATACAAGTGGGAAAT
Organism: Thuja plicata; assembly: GCA_018584345.1. NCBI lineage: Eukaryota > Viridiplantae > Streptophyta > Pinopsida > Cupressales > Cupressaceae > Thuja > Thuja plicata. The sequence continues at coordinate 539,575 of MU223784.1, read as the reverse complement.
ATTGGGAAATAGTTGTTGTACACCTTGAAATATAGTATTTATTATTATAATATTTTATTTATTATGTAATTTTGCACCTAGGGTCACCTACATGGATGTGAAATATGTAGATATTTCTTTGAAATATTGTTAGGTCCACTTGATGTTGTATTGTAAAATTGTAATATTATACTGATGTACTTATTTAATATCGACGAAGGAAAATTAATAAAGTACCCAATATCAAATGTGGGGTCAAGGGGTTAGGTAGCACATGGTTTATGTAATACCACTTAGTGGTTTTTTGGGAGCTTGTTTCTATAAAATCAACCACAAGGGTAGTTGTTGAGTGTGGAAGCGAGGTTATCATTTGTGAAGGTTGGAATCATGGCATGGAATGTGTGGTTACATGCTTATTCAGATGAAGTTCTTGTTGATGGATGAGGTTTAAAATGCTTTCATGGATGTATTTCAATGTTGCATTACTGAATAATACATGGATGGTGGATGCTTTTGGATGATGGTTTTTCCCTCATGATGCTTTTCCAGGGTATATCTCATGTCACCTTTGTATGGGTATGTTGTCTATTTTCTTGCATGTAGATTATAAGTACATATTTATTTCATTTACCATATGAGCTATGTGGATATTATCAATGTATGTTTCATGCCTCACAACTCATACCCTACCTATCCTATTGACCAAGTGTGGACACCCCCTCTTTTTTGTCATTTTTTTTTTCACTTTTGCCTTATTTTCCTTCCCTTTTCTTCTTTTATCTTATGTTCCCTTCTCTTTCTTAGTGTTAGTTGGGATTTTGAAGTTTAGATAAATGAGTAAGTTAGATAGTGGATTGGTCCATGATACTCTGAGACCTTGATCCCTAAATCCCACCTTGTTTTTCCTTTTTTTGTTTATGGCGCTTCAAAGACTTAGTATTTAGGATGTTGAGGTAACTCAATGACTCTAATGCCCCAAAACACCAAAGCCTAACCTCCCTTTTGTGTTTTCAGGATCGATCTTTTAGGGATCAAAGGTATCACATTCAAGCAACCACCCCATTCTTCCATTGGTTTTAACCTGCAAACATAAAACTAATCAAGTGATTTCTTATTAGAATCACTCGACATAATGACTATATAAATAAGATTTTTCCTCTCATTTCGTCATCTCACTTTTGGTGAATGGTAGTGAATTGAAGAAAGTTTAATTTAGTCTTCAAGACCTAGCTTCCTGTGTGCTCCAACACCTCTTGTGCATGCAATCCCAAACTACAACACCTGTTTGCCATGGTTTTTACCTCCTTGTATCTAGGGTTTTGTGTTTGGCCCTTATTTACTAGTTTGTTTATTGTTGTCTATTTTAGCTAGGGTTTTTATTTCTTTGGTTGTTTCTTCTTTTTTTGTGTTTGTTGGAGCTTCATTTTAGTTTATGTTAGTAATAACTGAGGGGGGGGGGGGGTGAATCAGNTTGGAGCTTCATTTTAGTTTATGTTAGTAATAACTGAGGGGGGGGGGGAGTGAATCAGTGGCCTCAAAAATTAATCCTTAAATCAACCCTTTAAACTTATGACCACAAATTATATCTCAAGTTATCTTATGTCCTACAAGATGAATGCCATGAAATACTTATATCAATTTACTACTTGTCATATTTCTCTATCAAACCTTCTTCTATATGTTTACTGATAAGAAGTCACCTATTTACTGGAATACAGTAAATATGCAGAGTATACTGATCAATCCAGAATCAACTATGTAAGATAAAAAAAATAATAAAGAAGTGAATCATACACACATAACACATGGATTTTTAACATGGAAATCTTGTTAAGGGAAAAACCACTAGGACCGGTATCCCAAATTTTCACTCTTCTGAAGTGAGCTTGTTAAGAGCCAACCCTGTTAAAGGTTACAAACACACTGTTAGGTGTGACCTTGTTAGAGGATTTAGAAATAGTTTGACAACTAGTATCTGGCATCTAATTCTACCATCATTGATCAAACTCTCTTGGCCTGTCAATAGGTATTGGGCATATCCAATGCTACTTTTGTGATCAAACTTTTTGATACTCCTTGGGATGTATCTCAATTGAAAAATAATTTTAATTCCTGCTCGGTTAAGAGGATTATATGATTCAATGGTTAAACTGAAACACTAATGATCTGTTCATACATACAACTCAATTGTAGATTTTCAAATCTATTGTAGGTCCATTACTTCACTAATCAATATAATAAAATATATACCTTTTCTCCACACTTGTTCTGCTTTGTGATGCTTGTCAAACTGTTCGTCAGTGTCTGTAGAATCTAGATCTTTCTTTAGCTTGTTGATCAGGACTAAAATGAAGAGTTTCTTCTCCTTCATATTTTCTTTAGCATCTTTCCTCTTCTCGTTCACCCCACACACACAATTTGTAATGAATTGAGTTTGTCTCTTATAGACATGATTTCCTCTTTTCTCGGCTTTCTTGATCTTGGCATGTTCAACAATATTTGCCAATAGATTTAAAGCAAATCTCCAATCTGATCTCATAGAGATCTTCTTGCCAACTGGATAAATCAGCTTTAAATCAATTACTTATCTCTGACTTTATCTAGATGATTAAAACAATGATAAGTATCCATTAATTCTATATTTAGCTTCTTGAAAGCTAAGCATTTTTGTCATTTTCTAAACTCTATGTTCTTTCAGTCAACACTTCAATTGTCATTGGTGATGACTAACTGTTCTATCAGTGTGACTTCAGTTCTCATCAGGATCTCTGTCCTTGTCTTTTCCATTGGGCAACACAAAAATTTTGTCCGTCAGGTTACTCTATGTTTTGCTCGTCGGGCAACACTGTAACTCTGCTCGTCAATAATGTTGTGCATTTGTTCATCAGGAAACACTATGACTTAGTTCTTTTTCTTTGACCATCAAGTGCACTCCGTCGGTATATGCAGTCACTTAGTGAATACTTAACTTATATGCATCACTGCTAGAATAGCCTTTGATTCATCAGTTTCTTTGAATTCTTTTGTAGTATCTCCATGACCATACAAATTATATCAAGTTGACATCAATGACAATACAATACATTAACTGATTTAATTCCTTGCATGATCATCAACTTAATATCTTCAAACATTCAATCAGTTACATGTCATCAATCTCTCACTTTGGCATTGATGGAAACATACTACATTATCATACTATACTATTGCTAATACAATATGAAACATACAGTTTCATCAAGCTTTCCTAATGTAACTAATACAAATTTTTGTCTATCGGTAAGCTCAAATAGCTTTGATTTGATTCTTGCATCTTTCTTTCTATCTTCAATCCCTTCACTGGATGGATGTAGAATCTTTCTTTCTCTGGTGTGATGTGTTCTTCTTCTGTGTTAAACTCTCTCTTTGAGTGTTCTCCTTTCTTTTGATGTTTTCTCTCCCTTTCTATTTTCTCTCCCTTTATTAGTATGATAATGAGGTATCTCTCTCCCTTTGCAATTAATGCCAAACATCTTATCTTTTCAAACAAGCTTTTAACAGTTATGTCAATTGGATCCTTTCTATCCATAATATATTCTTTGAATTTCCTAATTCATCAGTAATACTTTTGTTTCTTGGAGTAGATAAATACCTTGTTGTGTATAGATTTATCTTTGAAGTCCATCTCTCTGCTTGCATCAACATGAATGATATTCTGATAACATGTAGGCTGATGCAGCCTTCTAGTCAGCTTACTGACCAGTAGACAAGGGTCTAACCCCTAGTCTCTTTCTCAAGTACTCAAATGCATCCTTGGGTAGTGGCTTGGTGAAGATATCAGAGAATTGTTCCTTTGATTTCACGTACTCAAGTATCACCTCCTTTTCCTGAAATTGTTCTCTCAAATAATGATACTTGATAGAAATATGCTTTTTTTTTAGCATGCATGACTGGATTCTTGGAAATGTTTATTGCACTTGTATTATCACAATAGATAATTACTGGTTCTAAAATTTTCATATGCATACCTTCCAGTAACTGTTTGATCCATGCAATATTTGAGAAGTTTGTAGCAGCAACAACATATTTAGCCTCTCCAGTAGATTGTGAGATGCATCCTTATTTCTTGTTGATCCATGTGGCAAGTCTGTCACCCATGAATAATGCTCCTCTAGTTGTGCTCTTCCGGTCATCAAGATTTCCATCCCAATCAGCGTTGGTAAAAACCTTAAGTTCAAATTTGAATTCTCTTCTATACCATAAGCCATATTCCTCGGTATTCTTCAGATATCTTAGAATTCTTTTCACAGTAGTCATATGTGATTCTCTGGGATTAGTAGAAAATCTAGCAATTATTCCTATTGCATGTGCAATATCTGGTCTAGTATGTACAACATACATGAGTTTTCCAATCATTGATCTGTACAAAGTCTAATTTACCTCTGATGACTTGTCTTCCTTTGTTATTTTGCATCTAGTTTCCATTGGTATTCCAATTGGCTTGGATTCTTCCATATTGAATATTTTCAGTACTTCTTTGATGTACTTGGATTGTGTAATGAAAATACCTTCATCTTGTTGCATGATATACATACCAAGAAAGAACTTGATCTCTCCAAACATAGACATCTCAAACTCTTTGCTCATTTCATTTGCAAATGATTTTCATAGCATATCATTGCCTCTAAATATGATGTCATCAACAAATATCTCAGCAATCAAAATGTTAGCATCAGTATCTTCCTTCAAGTAAAGATTACTATTTTCACTATTTCTTACAAATCCAATACTTATAAGATAGGAATGAAGTCTTTCATACTAGGATCAGGGTGCTTGTTTCAATCCATACAGGGCTTTGTGAAGTCTACATACCATGTTCCTCTTTTTTGGATCAACAAACCCTTCTGGTTGTTCAATGTATACCTCTTCTTCAAGTATTCCATTCAGGAATGCAGACTTGACATCCATTTGATATACCTTGAATCCTTTATATGCAGCATAAGAAATTAATATTCTTACTCCTAGCCTAGAAATGGGTGCAAAGGTCTCTCCATATTCAATTCCTTATTCTTGTGCATACCCCTTGCATACTAGTCTTTCTTTATTCCTTGCGACTTCTCCATTCTCATTCATCTTATTCGTGAATATCCATTTTGTATCGATGACATTCTTGTCATCTGGTCTTGGTACAAGTGTCCATGTGTTGTTTTTCTCTATCTGTTCAATCTCTTCATTCATAGCACTTATCCATTCATCATTATCTAGTGCAGCATTGATAGATCTGGGCTCATAATCACAAATAAGACATCTAGTATTTAGAGACTTACTTCTAGTTCTCATACTAGCCTTTTTATCTCCTATGATCTGGTTCTATGGATGGTTCCTTCTGACATATCTTGCAAGTACAAGTACAACTCTTTGTCTATCAAATTGATCATCATTTTGTTCTTCATTCTATTCTCCGTCAAGTTGTGCATCATCTTGAGCAATATTTTGATCATCGATATTTGCAGCCTGATGCTTTGGTGAAATGATCGGTTGCTCGTGAGCTCTACATTTTTGGTAGGGTAGAGTATCCTGTTTCTCATTGTAAGTAAACTTATTATAGTCCTCTGGCTCTTCAGTGCTTTCCTTTTCATTCTTCTCTGCAAACTCATCTATCTTCACATTTGTGCTTTCAACAATTTTGTTAGAGGCTTTGTTTATACATTTATAAGCCTTTATCTTGGTAGAATACCCTAGAAAGATTCCTTCATTACTCTTGGAGTCAAGTTTTCCATTTATATCATCTTTTAAGATATAACATTGACTGCCAAAAATTTTGAAATAACTTACATTGGGTTTGTATACACACCATAGCTCATAAGGTGTCTTTTTGGTGTCTTTCTTCAATTGTACTTTGTTCAATGTGTAAACAACAGTACTGACAGCTTCCCTCCAGAAGATTTGGATGATTCCTTTCTCTATCATCAGTGTCCTTGCACAATCAACTATGGATATGTTCCTTCTTTAGCAATTTCATTTTGTTGTGTTGTTCTCGATGCAGAGACCTGTCTTTTGATTCCATGCTCATTAAAAAAGTTAGTGAATTCATATGATATAAATTCCCCTCCTCTATCTGATCTTAAGCACTTTAACTCCTTACCACTTTGCTTCTCAACCATTTCTTTGTACCATTTAAACATCTTGAATGCTTCTTATTTATCTTTGAGAAACATGACTGTCATCATTCTAGAGTAATCATCAACAAAGAGAATAAAATATCTATCTCCATAATAACTCTTTGTCCTCATAGGTCCACATAAATCAGTACGGACTAATTATAGAATTGCTTCAGATGTTTGAGTTTTGCTTTTAAAACTAGACTTTGTCATTTTACCTTTTTGACAATTCTTAGACATGATGTTGTCAGTCTTGGTCATCGTCAGTAAGCCTCTGACATTTCTCTTTTTGCTAATCTTTATCATGTTGTAAAAATTCACATGACACAATATTTTGTGCCACAACCATATGTCTTCATTTGTCGCAATCAAACAAGTGGAGTTAGTATCATTTAGATAGAATAAGTTACCTTTTGTCTGCTCACTGGTACTAATTATATTTCCTGATTTATTGAAGATCTTTGCCTTCTTATTTTCAAATGCTACTTTTTGACCTGAATTATTCAACTAAGAAACACTCAATAGATTATAATTCAATCCATTTTCCCAATAAGCATTTTCACATTTTATCTGGTTATTCAACATTATTGTTCCTCTACTTTCAACTGGACAAGGTGTGTCATTACCCATTCTTACTGAGCCACCTTTATAGTATTCAAAAGTCTCAAACTTTTTCTTATCATCAGTCATATGGTGAGTGCAGCCACTATCTATGATCCAAACATCATTTTTTCTAAACTTATATATGAGAGCTATTTCTACATACCTTTCTTCATCATCATCTGAATAATCCTTTATAGCCACAAACACCATCTCAATATCTTCTTCAGATTTGGTGTCAGTATCATCATTTTTGCATTTTTCTAGGTAACTAGCCTTCTTTCCTTTGTCCTTATAGTCTTAGGTATCTCTTCTTTCTGATTTTCGGTAGCTTCTGTAATCACCTCTGTCAAACTTCTTTTCAAATGATCTATCATTACTTCTATCATCTTTTCTTTTGTTAGTACATCTTGCAACAAAGTGTCCAATCTATTTGCAATTAAAACAAACAAGTGGTAATTTACCTTTGTATTTACCTTTGCCTCTCTACATTCTTCTGGCCATAAGCGCTTCAATTTCATCAAGGTCATATTTTTCACTTTCACTATCACTATCTTTTATCATAGTGGTTTTATGACTTGATTTACTTATTCTCATAGAATTTTTCAATGCAGACTCTATGTTTGGTAAGACACTATTATCAAAGTTATCCATCTCAAATGAAATTAGTCTTCCAATCAAACTGTCTAGAGTAACATTGCTATTTTCTACTGCTCTCATTTCTTGAATGGCAGATACTCTAATAGCATAAGTAGGTAGTAAGGTTCTTAGAATTTTACTTACCATTGTATCTTCTTCTAGTACACCTCCAACTCCTCATATAGCATTGACTATCTCTTTGATTCATGTGTTGTATTGAGTGATGTTTTCACCTTCTTTGATTTTGAGATCATCAAACTTTCCTCTAAGGCTTTCTTCCTTGGCTCTCAAGATATTTTTTTCACCATCATGTACAAGCATCAATTTGTCTCACATCTACTTTGCAGTCTTGCAGGATTTGACATCTTCAAATTTAGCATCGGAGAGTGAGGAAGCAAGCTCTATCATCATGTCATTGTATTCATGCTTCTCTCTCATTTGTTCAACTATTGGTGCTCCTATGGGAAACACATATTTAGCTTCTAAGTTTTGAGTAACATCATTACCAATACCTGATAAGTGGAGTCTTATTCTGCTCTGCCATGAAGAAAAAATGTCTTTGTTCAACTTGGGCACATCTCGTCTGTTCATCTTGTGATCTTTAGCTTAGGTCTTGAAACCTTCCTTTCTAAGCACACAAGCTTTAATACCAATTGTTAGTAATAACTGAGAGGGGGGGGGGTGAATCAGTGGCCTCAAAAATTAATCCTTAAATCAACCCTTTAAACCTATGACCACAAATTATATCTCAAGTTATCTTCTATCCTACAAGATGAATGCCATGAAATACTTATATCAATTTACTACTTGTTAGATTGCTCTGTCAAACCTTCTTCTATATGTTTACTGATAAGCAGTCACCTATTTACTGAAATACAGTAAATATGCAGAGTATACCGATCAATCTAGAATCAACCATGTAAGATACAAAAATATAAAGAAATGAATCATACACACATAACACATGGATTTTTAACGTGGAAACCCTATTAAGGGAAAAACCACTGGGACCGGTACCCCAAATTTTCATTCTTCTGAAGTGAGCCTTGTTAAGAGCCAACCCTGTTAAAGGTTACAAACACAGTGTTAGGTGTGACCTTGTTAGAGGATTTAGAAATTGTTTGTCAAATAGTATCTGGCATCTAATGCTACCATCCTTGATCAAACTCTCTTGGCCTATCAATAGGTGTCCGGCATATCCAATGCTACTTTTGTGATCAAACTTTTTGATACTCCTTGGGATGTATCTCAATTGAAAAAGACTTTTAAGTCCTGCTCGGTTAAGAGGATTATATGCTTCAATGGTTAAACTGAAACACTAATGATCTGTTCATACATACAACTCAATTGCAGATTTTCAGATCTATTTTAGGTTCATTACTTCACTGATCAATATAATCAAATATATACCTTTTCTCCACACTTGTTCTACTCTGTGATGCTTGTCTCCTTGTTCATCGGTGTCTGCAGAATCTAGCTCTTCCTTTAGCTTGTTGATCAGGATTGAAATGAAGAATTTCTTCTCCTTTAGATTTTCTTTAGCATCTTTCCTCTTCTCATTCACCCCACACACACAATTTGTAATGAATTGAGTTTGTCTCTTATAGACATGATTTCCTCTTTTCTTGGCTTTCTTGATCTTGGCGTGTTCAAAAATATTTGCCAACAGATTTAAAGAAAATCTCCAGTCTAATCTCATAGAGATCTTCTTGCCAACTGGACAAAGAAACTTTAAATCAATTACTTATCTCTGGCTTTATCTGGATGATTAAAATAATGATAAGTATCTGTTAATTCTATATTTAGCTTCTTGACAGCTAAGCATTTTTGTTGTTTTCTGAACTCTCTGTTCTTTCGGTCAACACTTCAATTGTCATCAGTGATGACTGACTGTTCCTTCGGTGTGACTTCAATTGTCATCGAGATCTCCATCCTTGTCTTTTTCGTCGGGCAACACTGAAATTTTGTTCGTCGGGTTACTCTGTGTTTTTCTCATCAGGCAAAACTGTAACTTTACTCATCAGTAATGTTGTGTATTTGTTCGTCGAACAACACTGTGACTTACTTCTTTTTCTCTGACCGTCTGGTGCACTCCATCAGTGTATGCAGTCACTTAGTGAATACTTGACTTATATGCATCACTAATAGCATAGCCTTTGATTCATCATTTTCCTTGAAGTCTTTTGCAGTATCTCCATGACCATACATATTATATCAAGTTGACATCAATGACAATACAATACATTAACTGATTTAATGCCTTGCATGATCATCAACTTAATATCTTCAAACATTCAATCAGTTACATGTCATCAGTTTAGTCTTGTTCTTAGGGTTTAGTTGTATAGGTTTTCTTAGTGTCTAATAATTATATTTTCTCTCAACAAGCATGCATAAAGACCCATTAGGGTTCTAATTTGAAGATGATCACAAACAAAGCAAAAAAATAAGTGTTGTTTTACCTCAGGATAAGTATCAAAGCCATGATTTTGAATGAGGAAACCTAATAAGAGACCCCAAATGGGGAAATTTCAAGGATCCCCAATCCCTCAAAGGCCTCAACCTTTTGGTGATGAGGGTTTTGTAGGACCTCGACACCTTTGACACCTTGAGGATCCTTGAACTCTCACACCTTCCAAACTTTGTTGCACCAATGATGATGAGTTGGGAATGTTGGCATCTCTGATGCCTGAAAGGATTGGAGATGCTAATATTGTTGAAAATATCTAGTGTCTTCTCAAAATCCTAAAAATTCCTTTCCAATGAATTTTTGGGGGATGTTGGCATCCTCAAAACCTAAAAGTATGGGGGATATCAACATCATCGCACCCTGAAACCTTGCACTTAAAAGAAATTTATACATGGTTTCAATTTAGATATGTTTTTTTATTGATGAATTTTGTGATCAGGGGGGTCTTTCCTTGTTTTCATGTGTATTAATGTTTGTAGTTAGTTTTCTTCTTGTTCAAAGCTTAGGTAATTCAATAAAATTTGAGTAGAAATAAATTCTACATGTTGTGTACTAGAAGAAGATATGAAAATCATGACCCCAATGAAGTACAAATTTCATGGGTACTCCAAGCCATCCAAATTGAGCAATAACCAATAAGACATCATAGATGCAAACCTAGGATAACAACTTTAAGAATTTCTAAAGACTCATTGAAAGGTTATAAGGGAGATACTTTTACGTAACATCCTTGGTATACTTAGGATTGATTCCATCAATAACATTTCATGTCTTGATACAATCTTTAAATTGGTTGATGACTTGTGTAGAAAATTTTAATCTACACAAGAGGAAAGTATTGAGGAAACTGGGAGAATTAATATTGGATATCATACCAGATAATGTAGAAGATTTTTCTATATTTCCACATACAAAAACTATGCCAAAGTATATAGGGATTATGGGGAAATTTTTTACAACATTGAGCCTGATATTAATTTGTACATTAATGAACATTACTTGGAAAGGACAAGGAAGAGTCACGAGCTAGACAAGATGAATATACATAGGGCATACCTAAGGGAAGACATCCAAATTTGTGTCACTCTCTTTAGAAAGGTGTTCAAGCTTCCCCAAGCTAGGTAATTAGAGACATGTATGGTTCTTTTTATCGATAGCATTAGGGCCAGGAAGGAGATGATTGACAGGGGAAAGATCATAAGTGACACTCTCCATGAGCAACTGATATTGGTCAATACTAACCCCAAAATATACATGACATCCTTATTAGTCTACCTACTAGAAAAAAAAGCAACCTTCCCATGATTAAAAAGATTTGGTTCATTAATAGATTGGAAAACTTGAGTATATTCACATTACTTGCAATTATCTCTCAAGAATATTTTGGAGAAATTTGATTATAGAATAGTGAATGAAGCATTCAGCTTTGTAGTTATTAGGGCCATTGAGAGGGATTTTTCTAAGATATTATCTCTAGAAGTTGTTGTGCAGATTCATAATTTTGAGAACTACTAAATTTAGTCTCAAACTTTTATATATATTAGGGTAGTAAGATGTAATATGTAGCCAAAAAATCTCCCTAGGTACCCATGAGACATGCTTATTGTCAAAAAGTTATGCAAGTAGGTGGAATATGCCCACATATAATCTTAAACAAACACAAGTCCTATTTTCAATTTGCTTTCAACATAACTATCACGAGAGGCAAATTCGATCCTATTGATATATTTAGTCATGTGATAGAAAGCCATTTTAGGCATGAGCCTCATCTTTATGACCATTGGGAAGATTGTGTGGATGATTACAAGGTTAGGTTTTAGATTATTTTTAATGGATTTGGATTTGGCTTGAGATTCCCAAGGGATGAACATATCCGAGGATAGTAGAAGAAAGGATTTTGATGAGAGGCACCATCCCATGTGTAATAGGAATAAGATCTTTGGTTAGGCCATTTTTAATGTTGATGCCCATGAAAATGATCAAGAATATATAAATTTTAGGGCGAGGCATATACTTAAGTTTACTTAAGATTGGCTAAGTAGGTCGTATAAACTTGAAACATGTAACATGGTAGAAGGAGGTGAAAAATGCCAAAGGATATTCCCAAAACCTCCAAAGAGAATAATACTTCTTCACATATTCATTACAAAGAAATAACATCAATGACTAGGATTTTGAGGGATCCTCATCTTGAACATTGTTGTTGGTCCATACACACCATAAGTCATAAAGGAAATATATACACACAAAAAATATATCTATAGTATCATATATTGTAATATTGTACAATTCATGTCACTTCTTGTTCTATTGCATTAATGTGTCCTATCCTAGCTTTTATCCAAGCCTATTTCTAACTGATAGACTATATTTTAATGTCATATATTTGCATGGTGATATGAGACACTATCTCAAATTGAGTGCACTTAATTTCGATTTTATTTACCTATTTTGGTAGGTCAATTGTTCCTAATGTGTCATTTATTCATCAACTTAGGCCCAAATATGAAATACCATATTCGGGTTCTTGCTAGTTTTTCTTCAATCCTAGTATCTAAATATAACCATTGGAGGTTGGCTAAATTTGAAAAATACCTTAAATTGTTTATATATGATCATTATTTGAATTCATTTTCCTTATGAAAACCTAAGAAATCAATCGTATTTCATCAAGAAATTATCAAGCATTCAAGGTGATATTTCATCCCATCATATCCTTCAAGTCTTCTTCAAATCTAAGAATTGTGGAATAGAAAGTTACAATAATATTCATGAAAGCATGTTTTCATGATTTATATCCTTTATATCTTGTCATGTCATGGTATTGTATTAACACATTTGATCGCATTCAAAGAGAATTAAATTATCAAGTCTAAGGTATAACATTCAACATTCTAGTTTGGAGCTCCCTTTCTGATTCAATTACATTTCAATTTGAAGGTTAATTCCAAAATTAGAGTTTGAAGTGGGCAAACCCATATCAACCCAAAAATTTGTTTATTTTATAGAAAAAAGAGCATACACATGCCTATTGAGCTTTTTCATAGCTAATTATGTAGAGTGAGTGGTGCTTTTCCCATAAAAAAAATTTTGATGAAACTTTTGGGAAAGGTTTTGAGCAACATCCTTATCCTAGAAATGCAACTTTTGTCTGCATCAAAAATTGTTGGGTCAAGGGTGCCCAAGGTGACATTGAACCCTTGATTTCACCTCATAATTTAGATGAATGTTCCTCTTTATCCCCTCTTTCTAGATCTATACTCCATGTCTTCATATTTGATTTGAGACTCTCTATGCATGTTTAATACTCTCAATATCTCATCTTTAGCCCTATATCTAGCATTCAACTCATATTTTTTACATATCCTATTTTGAACTTAGAAAGGAGTACTAGATCCACCTTTTTACCAACTATTTTCAATCATATTAAAGGTTGAGCCAAGTGTATCCACTCTTTGCAATGTAATGAAGTGGAGAATAGGTCTAGTTCCTAGTTTCATGCATAAGTTAGCGAATACCCATTTCCCTACATTACATTTTGGTGAAGATAATGATACTCACATTTTGAAATCTTTTGATTTTCAGATCTGATTTACATGCATTGAATTGATTCATATTTGTAAGTATTTTTGAAATATATCATTTATGAGTATCATGTTTGATCATAGTGAGTATCTTAATTTGGTAGTTCAATTTTAAGCCCTATCCAAGATTTTTCATGATGTTCCCTTTTATGCATGTAATGGTAAAATCTCCCTTTATATTATTTAACCTCTCCAAAATTAATCTCACCCATGTAAAAATTTTAGTTCAAGAAGATACTATTAACACTTCTTTCAAAGGTATCTATCCTATGGATGAGGCCTTGACGAATGATGTTGATCCTTCTCCTAAAGTGTATCTGTATCTTCATTATGAGGATATTTTTGTTTAAGAGGATTATATTATAAAAACATTTCTTAATGTCACTTTACCGTCATTATACTTGAATGACATCTCTTCCAAAGATAATGCATTGATGGATATTGTTGATCCATCTCCTACAGTTTATCCTACTCATGAGGATACACTGGAAGAAGAAGATGATTTCTTTAACACATTCCTTAATTCTCTCCCTTATAGAGATGAAATAAATTTTGAGAAAAAATATCATAATAATGTCAATTTTGTTCATGTTTTGGGTCATGATAATCCTAATATTGTTGCATACCTTCGTTGAGATGTCCTCAACCAAAAAAAATCAATGTTTGTTGTAAAAGGTATTAAAAAAATTGATTATCATGTAGTAGATCACACACATAACACTCAAAGAAATAATAAATATTCAAATATGCTTCTCATATCTCAACTTGTTCTCCCTCCACTCCCTCATCTTTCACAACAAGATAGTATGGAGGATGATCTTGTTGAACAACTTCATGCTACTCCTTCTAAGATATCTAATTGGGATTTGATTCAAACTTCACCGACCTACCATATAATGATTCAAGAGGCTGTACAAAATATTTTTGTTCCTCCTTATGTGAGACCTACTAATCTAGAAACATTATTGGAATGTATGCATGTAACCAAGGCCGATATTATGTTTTCCCAACATGAGTTACCCTCTATAGATATCCAAAACTAATGTGAACCTCTTATAATTTCGGTGCTTATCATTGGTAATGTAATGATAAAATTTATTTGACAATGGATTGAGCCTAAATGTGTGTGGTATAAAATTTTTTAAAATCAAAGTGGATCCCAAGATTATTCAACCTATTTCTCTCTTATTCATAGCTTTGAAAACATTTATAGATAATCATTAGGTACAATCATCCTATCTATTAAGGCACACCCTACAATTTTACTTGCATCTATATATGTTGTGCCTGAGAGTCTCACCTATAAATTTATTTTAGGAAGGCCTTGAAATTTCATACTATGCAACTAGCCACTTCCACTTGTCATAAATTCAATCTGATATATAATAATAAGATGTATACACTAGAAGGTGATAACAACCTAAACATTTATCTACATGTCAAGATAGGACCCAAATATCCTTTATATTCTTCCATTGTTTTATTAATAAAGTAGATACACCATCTCCTATGAAGATAGTCCTTCACTTGGAGAAGTGCTCTCAGATATAAATTTAGACTTTACATCATATTTCATGGGATAATATAAAGTTTAAATTAAATCTAAAACCTCAAAGATCCTAGTGTGTCTCTTGTCCAAAATTCTAAATCCATTCCAACTTCTTCTTCTAACACATGTGTTGATGAGGAATGGGGATATTTAAACTTTAACCCAATTAAGAATAAGAGAAAACCCTCTTCTCTTAACATTTCAGCACTCAATCAAAATCGTACTTTAGATTTGGAAAAACATTTAATAGTTAGTTTCAAAAACAATTCTAAACATGGATTCAATTGACATGGTTTAGGATGTGTGCAAAAAATATGGACATGAAAATTTACATCACACTTTTATAATGAGGGTCTAGGTTTCTAACCCCCTCCTTTATTTAAATAACCTCACCCATTTTCCAATACATCCATGAATTCTCCTAACTTCTCATCAAAACAAGGTAATATTTTGTTTTTAGCTTCTCAAATATGACTTAATTACTCATCATTTAAAAAACCAAAGAAAAAATTGTAAAAAAAATCAAGACAATCCTTTTTATTGTGTGTATCATCAAATTCGCGTCCATACAACTTATGACTCCCATGATTTAAAGTGTAAAATTTATCAATTCATCAATTTTGGTATCATTGAAATAACAAGTAAAAAAAGTGACACCTTTGTCATGACTCTTTTAATTAAAATTTAGTCTCTTCTATGTTGCTCCACACTTTGTGACATTGGTAGCTTACATTTTTTGGGGCTCTTTCTCATGCATGGTGGTACAATTTAATACTTGGTGAGAAACATAATATCCTTCTCATTCTTGCCTCCATGATTTAGGGCAAGAATAATGTTTTAATGTTATATCTTTCTAAGGATCCCATTTAACTTTGTTGAGGTGTATCTTTTATAACATAATATCCTTTCTTGCATAGAATTATTTGTTCTTCATGAGGATTTTCTTTTAGGAATTTTACATCCTTGATTAAAACCTCTTCCTTTCTTGGAAGCATATGTCTATTATAATGATCTCTTACTTGGTGTGGAAAGAGTGTTGTTCTTCACCAATCATACCCTTGCCTAGGAATAGGAAATGTGTGTATTTTTTATCTTCATCCCATCTCTTAGTAAAATATGTTATCTTTATTAAATAACTACTCTTGGGGGTAGATGTAGTTGATAAAATATCTCATCCTCCATTCATCATGTATCCCTTAAAAGGATCTCTTTACACTTTTTGCATGATATCATTTTACAACTATATTTTCCTTGCCTTACAAGAGCTCTTTCCTCTATAGATTGGATTGCAGGTACATTATTTCTTAAAGGATATCTCTTTGGTGATGAAGGCTTTTATCCCTATTCCTTTTCCTTAAGATATCATCATAGTCCTATATCGCCATATTAAGTGTGTGGCATATATGCAACCTCCTTGTTGCTAATGTTGTATGATTTCCTTATGAACAATGTGCTTTATTTGGTTATCCTTATTCAAATGTTGCAGGAATTCCTTAAAAATAACATGATTTATTTTTTTATCCTTATTCAAATGTTGTAGGATTTCCTCATGAACATCATGCTTTTTTTTCTTATCATTTTTCAAATAGTGTTCCTTACAAACAATGTGATTTGTTTTTTTATCCTTATTCAAATATTATAGGATCTCCTTAAAAATAGCACTATTTATTTGGTTATCCTTATTCAATTTTTTTAGGATGAGTTGAATAACGTAACATATATTTCTAGACTATTTGACTCTACTTGCACCATTTTTTTTTGTAGATTTCTTTATTAAAAATTCTTTTCTTGGTTATCATTTGCACTAAATTTTCAAGATGATTTTACTAGCATAACACAAATTGCTATACTATTTGACTCTAATTCTACTATTTTTATGCATTTTCTTACAGAGCATGCTTTTTTTTATTGTCCTTTGCATTTATTTGTTAGAATGGCTTGACTAGCATAACACAACTTGCTAAAATATTTGACTCTCCTTGTATCAAATCTTAGTATTAGTAGAACCAACATACCATAGCTTATTAGACTATTTTAACTCTTCCTTCTCTTTTCACACAGATCACATAACATAATACAACTTGTTGTCCCATAAAATTTATGTCCTTTCATGGATCACCTAGTATAAAACAACTTTCTATCCTATGGAATCCATATTTCATAACACACTTTTCTAGTATGATCTTTCTCTTTCCATGCAACCACTTGTCCTCTTGCAATAATATTTTGAGAATGATACTAGTATTGATACATTTTTATCATCACAGTCTCTTCAATTAGTTGACTTGGAGCCTTTATTTTTAGTACTAACCCCCCTTTTGTGTCTTTTATTTTGCCTTCGTTTGTATTTTTTTTGGGTTTTTATTTATTTTGTGTTCCCTTTCATGTGATTGTGTGAGATAAGATCCCAAGGTTGGGGACTTTTTCCCATCAACTTAATGCTCTCTCTCTCTCTCTCACTCTCTCTCTCTCTCTCTCTCTCTCTCTCTCTCTCTCTCTCTCTCNTTCTCTCTCTCTCTCTCTCTCTCTCTCTCTCTCTCTCTCTCTCTCTCTCTCTCTCTCTCTCTCTCTCTCTCTCTCTCTCTCTCTCTCTCTATGAATATGCACGTGGAATTATACTCTCACTAAAGTAGGGCTAAATATAGTGTCATACATTATAGCCTTGTATAATTTACATCACTGTTGCACCCTTTCCAAGTAGTATGTCCTATCCTACCCTTATCCAAGCCTATTTCTGGATGATATACTACAAATCTAATGTCATATGTTTGCTTAGTGATATGATCTATTTTCTTGTACTAAGTGCACTTGATTCTCACTTGTTTTCCCTATTTTAGTAGGTCAATGGTTCTTGGGGTGTCATTGACCCACCAACTAATGTCCAAATTAAAAAATGTTGGCGTCAGGTTCCTACTAGTTGTTCCTTTATCCCGATGTCAAAATATGTCTATTGGAGGTTGGATTAATTCACTAAATACCTTGACAAAAATATATAAGAGAATTATTTCAATTTATTTTCATGATGAAAACATAGACAATCAAATCATATTTCATCAAAAAATTATTAGGCATTCAAGGTTACATTTCATCCCATAATATCCTTCAAGTCTTTTTTATATATAAACATTATGGAGTTGGGAGCTACAACAATGTTCATGCATTCATGTTTTAGTGATTGATATCCTTTTTATAGTGTCATATAATGTTATTGTATCAACACATGTGATCATATTAAGAGAGAATTGCACCATCAAGTCAGAGGCATAATATTTAACATTCTACTGCAAAGCTTCTTATCAAATTCAATTATATTTCAATTTTAAGGTTAATTGAAAAACTAGCGTTTGACCTAGGTAAACCCCTATCAACGCAAAAAAAATTTTATTTTGTATGTGTAGGTGGAAATATCTAAAGATATGAATGTGAAATTAGAAAGAGTAGATCAAGGCCTACAGATTGAACTTTTGCAGAGCAAAAAAAGAAGGGTTAAGGATACCCAAGGTGACATTGATCTCTTAATTTTAGCCTAGATTTCAAACACAAGTTCCTCTATGTATCTTGTATCTAGATTTATACTCCATGTATGTGCATATCTGATTTGAGAATTCCTATGCATGTTGACTCTCAATTTCTCATCTTTGGCCCTTGATAGATAGCATTCAACTCACACTTTATCCATAGTCCATTTTCAACTCAAGGACTATTGGATCCACACTTTTTTTAACATATTTGAGGTTGAGCTAAGTGGATCCAATCTCCTTAATGTAATCAAGTGGGAATAGGCCTAGTTCCTAGTTTGCATGCATAAGCTAGTGAAAACCCATTTCCCTACATTATAATATCATAGAATAATTACTCAAAAGTAAAATAAAATCAACACCTACTCATCTCTAGAAACATAGTTAGACCATTCCAAGATCAATATATCAACAATATATAAATTGAAATGGAATTACAAAACATGAGCTACTTATAACTAGAGAATACATTAGGTAAGGATATCATTTGTGATCCATTCATAATATGCAATGCTTCATCTATCATTTTTTAAATCTTTATTTAGGTTTCTAATTTCTATGAATGCTATATTTATTCTTCTTCCTACAAAGATCTAGGTTAGCCACAAAGTAAATGGTCCAACTAGAAAGATCTGATTCTTTCTAAAAGTATATTTTCACTTTTTATCTTATCAATGGTTCTAAGAATTGGCTTACAAACCTTTTTTTTCCTGAAGGGATTTACTTCCAACTTTAGTGGAATATTATATAACATAATGGAGTTGTCATAAGTTTTCAAGTCTTCATAATTATAAGCTATGATGTGATGATAATATTTGAGAACCCTAAGGATAACATCCTTATCTTTCTCATCCAATCAAATATCAAGCAACCTTTCTAATTCCATTATTACTTTAGGAAAAGTATTAGATTTTAAATTGGTGAACTATCTTCTAATTATAGGTCTCTAATGATTTTGAGTAGAGATGATTTGTGAAGTGTTTAATTTGAATATTTCTACCACTATTATTATAGAATACAATGCACTATGTAAATAATATACCAAAGTTAAATACAATTATAGGTTCATGTGGTTGCATCACCATAGGAAGAGAACTCCAAAAAGAAATATTACAATATTTTCAAGAGATGAGATGGAGTCATTCAATGTGGGAATATTTCTACCACCGTCTTATAGAATTCAATGCACTATGTAAAGAATATACCAAAGGTAAATACAATTATAGGTTCATGTGGTTGTGTCACCATAGGAAGAGGAATCCAAAAAGAAATCTTACAATATTTGTAAGATATGAGATGGAGTCAATCAATATGGGCATATATAAAAATCACTTCATTAAAACATACTACGTCCTATGTCAAGTCTTAGCTATAGGCTTTAAGACAAAAATTCTCATTGACTGAATGATGATGGGAGCTAATATGTACAACATAAAGACTTGAACTAAAAATTTAACTTTTCTACCTATACTGCAAATGGAATCCACAAGGAATTAGTGGCCATAAAAGGTGATGAAAATATTATGTACTCCAAATAATATTTTGTACTTTTTCATATTCTCTTGTATTATAGGAAATACATCTAGATTAGTGCACTTAAATTTCATTACGAGTATTGAAGGGGCCCTTATACCAATTCAAGGATGTACAAACATTTGGGACATTATTTTCAATATTCCATCTATGTTGTGTTTGAGGAGAAATTTATGTAGGTAGTGTTGAAAAATTTGGGTTATCAAAACATTAGAATATCATAAAAAAAAATTGAGGCCTAAAGGCAAGAAGATTGAGGTATGGGTAAACCATGACCAGTTTTATTGGTTTCTCCATTACAATACCAATGTTATCATGGTATGTGGTAAAGCAATAGAGCCCTAAATCCTGTCAAGATACGTGGTTGAAAAATTCACATACTTGGAAAGTTTTTGGCAACTTGATGTGTTAGATAAGTTGTATTTAAGGAATCATTAGAAGGGATCCTTATTTTCTACATTTATTAAATTTTATGAATATTTAATCACTACTAAGGAGTGGTTGGAGATATTATCTCCTAAGTTTCATGCATATAGAATGAGAGTTGACAAAATGGGAAATTATAATCCAAGAATTTTATAGATAACACAAAAATTAGGGTGAGAAAGACACAATTCTATCATGAATTCAATGAGGCTAGAGACATTGATAGAAATTGGACATCTGATGTAGATATCAAGGATATGAGGGAAAAATGGTGTTCCATCCTTATTTTAGAAATAAACGAAAGCAAGCTGACCCAAGCTATAAGAAGCTTGCATAGAGATTTTAGATCCTATTCTTAGGATGTAGATTGTATTGGATGATATTTTCAACCTTTATTTAAAGTCTTGTATAGTAGAAAAAATACAAATTAGAGAAGCACAATGAAGGTAGAAAGAAGTTGAAAAAAACTTTGAACAATATGACTAGGTGGTGCTTAATTGACATAGGAGGTGGGATAAAATGTTTTAGATATTATAGAACTAAATCAAGTCCTATCTTGCTCATGTTATCATAATCCATGTGATGCATTTATCAATTATGATTGTTACATAATAGTCTATTATCCAACTGTTACCAATTGTTGTGTTATGGAATGGTAACTGCCTTACCTATTTTACTCTGTATAAATGTATTACACATTCCTTTAATAATATAAAACAATTTTTTATCATATCCTACCATATGCTTACTGTCAATTTTCTCTTTCTCTCTAACATTTGGTATGAGAGCGGTGTAGAGGAGAATATAGAGAAGAAATAAACGACATGCATATTATGGAATGCAATTAATACAACAAAAATGTGCTTATTATGGTGTGAAAAGTCTATGTGACCTATGGACGACACCAACAAAAGTGATAATGGGTTGCATAGGAGTCATAGCATTGTAATAGGTGTTCAACTAGGCACTCTGCAATTTTTACATCCTTATGAATTTTATAGTGGTAAGCACATAAATCCACACTAGGGGAGAGGACCCGGTAGTTGAGCACCCTAACTTTGCGGTTCTCAAAATCCTACATGGAAATTTCAAATCACTCCCATTTTTTTACAGCAGCTTACCTAGCAAGTCCCCTACTTATAACTAAGGTTTTAGGGCTACATCATCAAATACGATGCCACATCAACATGCTTTTTGCCAATATGTCCAAAACAGCCCAAAAAAAAAGTGAGACCAATCGTAGTGCATTAGGGACCCCCATACTTGTACAGCTGATGTGGCATCACACTATTGATTGTTTTTTAGGAAAAGGGACACATTTCATTCAATCATGGGTAGTCATCATTAGCAAAAGCAACTTTAAAGTCATAAATATTGGTACACTATTGTTAAAAATATTGGATATTAAATCAGTAAGTGTGGGTATTTAATTAACAACTACTATCACAACTATTAGAACACGCTCAACTACCGGGTCCTCTCCCCTATATCATTAGATCAATTTGATATTTCTTCAAACGTTGGTGATGGTGTAGGCTTGTATAAAGAAGGCTTGATGAGATAAGATGTTGTAGGCATTACTTATTAAGTTGTGTGGGTTCTTGTAGGGCATAAAAAAGGAGGGGACATGTTCAATATATTAGTTTTGAAAACCAATATTTTTGGATGTGTTTAAAGAATATCAAAGGAGAAGAGTTTGGAAAATATTATTGTATACTTAATTAGGTTGGTCAATTCCATTTGCAAATTTTAAGCACTTTATTTGTCTTTATGCATCAATAAATGTTGAAGTTTTGGATCATGGAAGATGTTTTTTTTTCAAAGGGCAAAAATTAATCCAATTGGAAAATATTGTATACATGTTTGAATTCAAAGGAGAGATAGTGATATTGATTTTCTTTTATATTTTCTAGAACGAAGATTCTATTAGATAAATATTCTGGTTTTAATTTTCATATATGAAAAATAAAAATACAAATGTAATTGATGAATAAGAATTAATGGGGAATAGTAAGTGGTAAAGAAAAATGATATGTGAATATGAGTAAGTTGTTGGATTAGAGCAGTAGAGGTGATAAAGTGAAGGCTATTATTGGTCTTTCTCTTTCAGGCTCTGAACTCCATCATATAGATTTAGATCACTCATCTGCGAATATTTTAAATAATTTGAACAAATTATTTGGAGCAAAAGAAGTTAATGAAAATATTTATTTAAAGATTCATTTTTTAGGTTCAAAATGGAAGATGGAATCACAATGCCAAACCATATAATTAATTTGAGATCTCTCATTAGGAAGCTAGAAAAGTTTAAGGCTCTAGTGGATGATGATGATGATGATGATGATGATGATGATGACGACGACGACAACGACAATGACGACGACGACGACAACGACGACGACGACGATGATGATGATGATGATGATGATGATGATGATGATGATGATGCTAAGGATATCCTATTTAACATATTGCCTTCAAAATATAATAATGTTATTTTTACTCTCAGACAAATCACTTCACAAACTCTAGAAGATATGATTTTATCCCTTCAAGTAGAATAAATGAGGATGAAAGACAATTTAGAAGAAGACCTTCAATTAGGTAAAGTATTATATTTGTGAAGTAATATATTTGTGAAGTAATAAGAAATGGTCAAATGAACAAAAATACAATGCATGTTTGTATTGTAATAAAAATGGTCACACAACATGTGTTTGTATAACTAGAGCTAGTGACGTTCTTAAGGGAAAATTTAAAGAACAATCTAATGAGGAAAACATGGCTTGTGTTGAGGATGAAGATTCATCAAGTGATGAAATAGATGTTGATAATTCTTATTCTCACCTAAATCAAAAGCTTATACCTTTGAGCCTTCTTGTTTGGAGGATGGAAACATCAAAGCACAGAGGAATATCCATCATCTCAAGTCAGCTTCTCACATTGAGATGGTGTTCTACATGAGAAGCATTTTTGGAATTTTTTATTTATGTTTTATATTTTATTTTGTTTTCTAATGCTGACAAATTTGAGCCATGTATGTCTTGTGAAGACCCATTTTGGAGACAAGATTGGGATTTGGTGTTGATCTCAATATGGATTGTTATCCAATGACCTTGAGAGTGTATACTCAAGAATTACACCCTTTCACGATCACTAGACAATGATAGATATTTGCCACATCTCTTAGGGATAATTGTTAAATTATTCAGACTCTATGATTTGAGTTTGAGATTGAGAGCTTAAGAATACAACTCAAAGATACACCTTTTTGAGGGTCAAGAGACAACTTGATGGAGCCCTACTTGGTTCAATATTTACATCTTCAGAAGAAGAGTTTCTCAAAATATGTATTCATATTATTTCATCAACATAGTTTACTATGTAAGCCTTAGGGGGGCTACCTAGGGCAAGGTGAATTTGATTTTTTAAGGATAAATGTATCAGGGGGGATGTTAGCATAATATATATGATGTAGTTATTAGTTATAATTGTTACATAATAGTCTATTATCCAACTGTTGTGTTACAGAATGGGAACTACCTTTCCTCTTTTACACTGTATAAATGTACTGTAAGTTCCTTGAATAATTAAAAAAGTTTTGATCATTTCCTATAATATGCTCATTGTCCATTTTCTCTTTCTCTTTGACACCCCACAAAGGGTAAAATTGGATGATGTTTCTCAAGATAGGATGTTGATTAACCTAAAGGTTGGTGATGATGTGGCAAATAATTTAGTGGTCATTTATTGCATAGATTTCTTCCATGATAATGAATTTATGAAATCTCATAAATTCAAGAACTTCCTAACTAAGAACAAGGTGAACCTCTTCTTCCACAAATTGAACAAGGAGAAGAGATAAGAAACACAATAAGACACAACCCAAAAGGTAATGCTAGAGGATGACTTACATGTCAATAATATTGCCTCTCACAAGGGAAGAAATATAGTTCAATATAGTGGATGTCTATCTATACCAAGATGGTATATTGCCTAAAGATAATATTAGATACAATTAATAGGCAAGATACACATAAATAAGTGTTAACACCCAAGAAACAAGCAATGAATTATACTTTCGATTTGGATTTAGTGCTAGGTTTGAAAAATTGGAAATATGGGAAATAGATCTAAAGACCAAGAAGCATTAGGTTGCAAGGGATATTAATGAGTTTGTAGTAAATCTCATTGTAAAGTGACTTGATAATACAACTACTTCTTAGGCACATACCTAATAGTAAGTATTGTATTATTTCATAATGTTGAATCAAATGAGCTAAAATAAAAATTTGAGAAGTTGTAGAAGGACCATATAAAATTGTTACAAGCTTACAACAAGGTACAATTCCTACTTACTCCTCAATAGAGCATCACATCTAAGATTACTACTCCCTAATTTAGATTTGTAGACATATATTTCCAAGATAGGGAAATATTTATTATAAGAATTGAGGATTTGAAAGAACAATTGAACAAACTAGGAAAATAAAAGAGGTTTCTAAGGAGGAAGGAAATAAGAAGATGATTGACTTGGTTGATGAGCTTCTTGGTCATAGTGAGGCATGAATTTTAAACATTGGATGATAGACGACCCAACTTTAATAATTGAAGAAGAAATAGGTCACTTACCCACAAAATAAGTATTTAAAAGTTATATTGAGTATATGGATTCCTATGGTGTCAACAATGAGAAGAATGTGTATGCAGGTAAAAATTGTTCCCACTCCCCTTGTAGAATTGACAAGCACTCATGAAGTGCTAGGACTAATATGTGACATATGTCTTCTGAATCAAATTGGATATTCAACACAAGGGAAATTTAAATTCTTGTGAAGCAATAGAAGAGACTTTAACGCTTGAAATATTAGATGAGAATGGAGATAACAAGGCATTTGATAAATCGAAGTTTAATTTCAATAATTTTTTTTCTTCCTTTTGTGCTTTAATATTTACAAGTGATGAGGTTGATTCATTTTTATTGAACAATAGTATGGAGAAGTTAATAAATTTGGAATTAAATTTGGATAGTTTTATCAAAGAAACTAAATCAATCTTAGATGCTAGATATATAGAACATATAGACAAGGTGGGAATGCTTCTAGATTTCCAATGGCCTTAAAAATAGATGTATGCATCATGACAAGAAAAATATCACAATTTATCTAATTTTTCTAGGTCATCACAGTCATCAATTTTTTTCTTCATTATTAGATCAAGTTCACATGCTCTCCAACAATGTCAATGAGGATTTTGGGTTCCAATTAAAAAAAGGGAACTTTTTCGTTATGAGTTTTTGTACCTATTCAATTTCAACAAAACATTTGTTGTCACTTGTAAAACATGACAAGTGTTAATTGTTCCTCAAGATTCTATGCTTATTCCTTCTCTATAAGGGAAACTAGGATTTTTTATAAAGGTTTTGAAGAATTATAATTTTGGGTGAGATATTTAGTTTTAAGCATGTCTTAGGATATAGTATGAAAAGTATATAACACCTTTATATAATGACAATAATTTTTTTGAGTGAATCTTATGTAAATATATGATTCAATAGCTTATCATCTCCAAATTATAACACAATATCCCTTTCAATACTATAAACAAAGGTTATTGAGTTCTCAAATACAAATTTATTACATTTCTACTAATATATTTGTGTTTAATGAATAAAATAAATGCGTTCATGAAAATGAAAATGATAAGGATATTGTTTTTGCAATTGAATTATTAAGTAGGATCATACTATTAGTAAAGATGTATGAAAAATTGTTATCTAAAGAATCATTTATTGATCATGGATATATATA
>MU223784.1:494118-513277 GCA_018584345.1 Thuja plicata | reverse complement strand
TATATATATATATATATATATTAGAATGATGTCATAAAGGCAACCCTCCTAGGTTTTACAAAGCCTAAAGTATAAAGAAAAACAAATTGAGAACGTTTCATATTTGTTGGCTAGTCCTTTCAAAGTCTTCAAGCACAAAATCTAATTAGCCTCTAGAAAAGTATCAAAATATAGGTTTGTAAAACAAGAATAATCAAGAACATAAGGGAAATAAAATACATAGAGTATTCAACAAAGTGGAAAAATTAGACAATAGAAGAAGAAGCTTGGATGAGTGCATCTAAAGTTTCCAAACATGGAATCATTTTTATAGATCTAATGTGCCTTACACCAATGAAAAATTGGTCTACATAAACATGTCTAATTTAGGATCATCAAGAGATAATATGCAATATTGCACCACAAAAAATATCTATGAAGGTTTGTTTCAAATTTACATCCAATTTTTTAATGTGTTTGTTTTAGGTTTCTTGTGACTTTTTTCTTATGTTTAGAAGTTTTATAAGATGGTTATTGTTTAATTTTTCTTATATGTGAATAATAGACTAGGGGCCTGTACTCTTTATATTGACATGCAAAAAGATATTACATTGATTTATTTTCATACTACACTATTCCATATACCATAGATCTTACCCACTTACAAAAAACATGAGTAAATCTAAACCCAAAATATTCTTCTACAAATTAAAAAAGTGTTTATATAATGATATTTGTGAATAAAAAATCCACAATGTCACAAATTAGAAATTTATGTTGGCGCTCCTTTTTCCTTTCCACGACGGTTTGTTTCGTAGCGGCGCACTTTTCCATCTGTCAGCGCAACGTGCATCTTGGTTGTGAATTTCAACATTGTTCACCAGAGTTCCTAATTAGGTGCCACATGTTTCTCAAGTGCTAAATGACTTTTCTCTTCCACTGGTGGGCCCATGTTTTATTTTGAACATGAAACATGGTCATCTTGTGGGATTTCTTTTCCTTGTTTGATGAAGGCCCCATCTGAGAGCCATGTGTCCTTTGAGTGCTCACAACACCTTTTCATTGTTGATCCCATGCTTATCTTGAGTCATACACGTAGATGTTTTGCAAGATTTTGAGGAAGTTTCTTTTGCAAGGAGCCAGTTTCAATGCCAATGTGCTACATATCACTTCTTTTGCCACCTGATTCTCATTTTGCTGATGGGCCTGAGTTTTCTTTTGAACATAACACACGGTCATCTCGTGGGTGATCGAAGAAGGTGTGGTTTTCTTTTGAGGAAGTTTCCTCGCTTAAGTCTCATGTGTCCTTATTTTTTTAGCCAAACTTTTTCATGGGTCTAACTCTGCATACTCATCACTCTTTCCATTTTTGGCACGGTTCTCGATAAAACTAATATCATGAATACTAAGGAGTGACAACTAAGTATAATAATGAAGAATCTGATTATGTTTACAGAACGTAGGTCAACTATCATATTTTTAGGATCAGTAATGTGAATCAACATAAAAAGCTTGGTAGAATGGAGCACATAACACTCTACTTGATCTACTTTTTTTTAGGGTTTTCAGATAGTGCCTTATCTATATATACAGAGAATTGTAATGTAAAAGGAGGAGACTTTAGACTTAAATTTTTGTAGAAATAGAGTAGGACTCTTGCAGACGCTTTTTGGAAAGCTTTGTTTTATGTTGTAAGCCTTAAATTGTAACAGACAACTGGAATTCTTAATGAAAATTGATTGTTCTTTCAACCCTTTGATTATGGACTTTTAGTGCTCATGAATATTTCTATATTGGTTGGATGTAATCTTAGACTTTAGTGCATCTGTCTTTAAGCTTTTCTAAATAGATTATGATTTTAGGCTTCTTTATTTTGTGAGTGTTTTGCATGGTTCAATCTATGTCTTTTATTTATTATGCTAACATATTTCTGCAACTAATCCTGGGCCTATGTGCTGCAAATTTGCCTTGATATTTAATTTCTTGAAATAGCCTGTGATGAGTTTAAAGTGTTCCAAAATCTTGGAATTTCATCTCAATAGGGTTAGTTTTATTCCCTTTTCTTCCCCCAAGCATGAAGATCCAACTTCTAAAATCCTAGAGCTAGCTCAGTGATTAAGCATTAGGTCCCACATTTACTAAGCTTCTCATAGGTCATTCTCCTAGGAGTAATCCCATCCATCAACAATACTTACTGACATTCCCAGTGGGACAAAGTTTTCACAACTACAAAAGAGGTGACTTCTTCAATATTTTTAGCCTCCAAGAGGTAGATCCTAAGCACTAGAAAACTCTATAGCTCTATTTGGGCTATTTTATGATGGTACGAGAAGAGGTCCCAGATTTATGCATCTTTTCTCTTGTAAATCCTTCCCCTATGTGTTAAAATGGAGGGATATCATGACCAACAATAATTTCCCCCTCCTTTTCATGAAAATACATACTTTCCATCTCTCTATTATGAATGATAGGTACTGAGACGGGGGGGAGGTGGTGAATCAGTACAAATAGATCTTGAACTAATTCAGCCATTGAATAAAATAACGACTACAATTATTTCTAAACCTATAAAGAAAGTAACTAATGCAAATATGAATGAAACAGTAATAACAAGCGTCCACAAATTTCACACACATAACACTATAATTTTCATGTGGAAACCCTTGTAAGAGGAAAAAAAAACCACGGTGGGGATGACACCCACAAGCCCAATAATTGTAGTATATGAGTTTTCCCTGTTAGGAGCTACAATACCCTTTCTAAGGGTCCACCTTGTTAGAAGTGACTAGTACACTGTAAGGAGTACAATAAGATTAGTTATGATCTACCTTGCTAGAGGATTTAAAACCTCAATAAATAAGTCACCCTGTTAAAGGATTTACAAAAAGAACTTGTTAGAGTTCACTCGGTTAAGGGATTTGACCTTCTGTAACTGTTAGGAAGGCAACAAGATAAATGATCTGAATGTAGCACTAATTTCTTAACAGATCCTATAATCTCTTCATACTCTATACCTTTTTACTTTGTAACTTATCTCTTCTCTTTGATTGAAACTTCAACTTGAAATCATAAAATCCTAATCACCCAAAATAACTTCAACAACAACAACAACTTCCACAATTACTCTCTCTATATTTCCTTAAATAAAAAACTTGCACCGGCTTGAAAATGGTCTTTAAATTGATTTATCACAACAACACCATATGTCTAATTGATAACCTTGATGATAAAAATGATTTACCATGACTGTGTTAGGTCAAGATAAGATCTGCAAGTTTATATCTCCAAGATAACTAACACATTTTTACTTCTCCAATGTAATCCCTTAAATTTGTCTTAAATGCTTGCATCAATCATGTAAATAAAAATACATTGTATGTATAACCTTTATTCCATGTCATCATATCATTAGAAATTATTTCTTACACTTTATCACTCACCGATCTGTGATCTACTGACCGGTTGATCAAGAACATAAAAGTTCTACCTGTCTTAGTGTTTGTCACTCAAAAATTTATCACAAATCAACCAAATGTGTTGTGGTTGGAACCATATTTCAATGTGATCATTTTGAATCTTTATTTGTGACCACTCCAAATAATTATGTTTATACCATGATCATCACCAAAATGATGTTTGCATAGTCTACCGATCTTCTGGACTTAACCAAATTTCAGTATACCTTCTTACCGATTATACCTTCACTTTACCTATTGTATATTATGACTTGTATTCACTTAGTTGCACTGTACTGACTTATTTGACATCAATGAAAATAATATACATGATTCCTTATCATTGCACCACAATAGTTAGCAATCTATAATACCAACAGTCTTAATCAAATACCAACAATCTCCCCCCTTGTCATTGATGGAAAATATATACTATTGGTTTACCCTACTAAAGATGGTTTACTAAGAGGGGGGGGGGGGTGAATTATAAAATATTTAAAATTAATAATTTAAATCTAAACCTCTTATTCAAATCAGTGATTCAAATAACAATAGTAACTGAAACTTGTAAACTCTTCACAAACTTGATAAAAAGCATATAACATAAGAAAATAACATTCACAATTATCAAGCATTAAACTTGATAAAAAGCATATAACATAAGAAAATAACATTCACAATTATCAAGCATCACATGCAACACCAGATTTAATGAGGAAACCCAATTTGGGAAAAACCACTGTGGGAAATTTTTCCCACAAAAAAATACTCTTCTGAAGTATGCTCGGTTACGAGCCAATTCGGTTAAAGATTACAATGCACATTTTTTAGATGTGACCCTGTTAGGGGATTTACCTTAGACCGGTTAAGATCTCCATCCTGTTAGGATTGGCCTAGTTAGAGGGCTTAAACATTCATCCTAGAATGTTACCTTTCTCAAGGATTTACAAAAGGACTTGTTAGGTCCACTCGGTTAATAGATTTTCTATTACAAATGTTAGTAAGTAACAATGTACTAATTTGGCCTATAATTCTGTAACTATACTTTTCTTTATTATATCCCTTGTTCACTCTTTGAAACTCACTAGCACCAAAAACTCATCAGTCTCTCTTATGGACTATTTTTTCCAACTCCTTCACTACTCTTCTTAGTAGCTCTTCAATTATTCACTTCGCCATCAACTCTATATAAACATACAAATTATTCAATATATAAGCCTTTGTTTTTCCTTTTAATACTATTGATTAGGCTTTCCTTCAATTGCACTCATTCGTTAGATCATCTCAAATGAACTGATACAATGTATTTGCAACTCAGTAAGGTGGTTAACCTTACCTCGTGACTTGCACTTTTTCTTGGAACTCACAACTTTCTTTTTCTACTTAATCTAAATCAATGATTTTGAACTTGAATTTTCATGACCGTAAATCTTGTAACAAACTTTGACTTCATCCTTAGCATCTTCTTGATCTTTGTGCCTTCATATTAAATTTTTTTTTCTCCTTGAATCCAATCTCTATTCAAACTATGTTCTGTGCTTGATTACTTCGGTGAATATCTTCACTCGGTATCTAACTTTAATCGACTACCAACCTTGCTCGATAACTGACCTTGCTCGATTGTAAACTTCACTCAGTGACTGTCATTTATTTGCTTGACTGACTAACACTTTACTTCTAGGTAACTGGGTTGTTCCCTTTACTGAATTGACCTTTCTTCTTTACCAACTTAACAATATCAAATTTTAAGTAAAAACAATTATACCAATAGTTCCTTATCATTCTCTGATCTTTATTATCTGCCCAACTAAGTTCCTCTCTGATTGATATGGAAACTTAATATAAACCATAAATCAATTGCTTGACATCAATTACAATCTAACAACTGATCTAGCCGTTCTAAATTATTATATTCTTTTGAACTTGGTCTTCATCACCATTACCATCAGTTAGTTAACAATCTCCCTCTTTCGTATTGATGGAAACACTATCAATTGATGATGGTATAATATGATCTTTCTATACTATCTCTTCTCCCTCTTAGCTTTTTCTTCCTCTTTTCATTTTTTCATATTCTCCCTCTTACATGTAGTCCCCTTTACTTATATTCATCACTTACTTCTCCCTTATAAAGTCATCAATTACATACTTCTCCCTCTTTGAAAACAATGCCAAAGATCCATACTCCCAAAATATTTTTCAGGTAGTGAATTATACCTTGCATTTATTGATTTCTCTTTGCATACATAATTCCTTTCAAAACTTTAGGCATCACCTAAAGTGTGATCACTTAGCATCAACTCAGAATTCAGATATTCTAATGTGTCCTAGAATTCATGCACCGTGCCTCTTGAATTAATGAATGTTGGATAAGGGTAGGACCCCTAATTTACCTTTGAGATACTCAAAAGCATCCTTTAGTAGTGGCTTGGTGAATATGTCAGCAAGATATTCTTTTGAATCCACATATTCCAACATTACAAGCTTGCCTTGTACTTAATTTCTCTCTCAAATAGTGATACTTGATAGATATGTGCTTGGTATTTGAGTGCATTACTAGATTCTTTGATATGTTTATAGCACTTGTATTTTCACAATAGATAGTGACTGGCTCAATGATCTCTTCTTGCATAACTTTGAGTAATTGTTTGATCCACACAATATTTGCACAATTCATAGCTGCAACAACATACTTAGCCTTGATAGTAGACTGTGATATACAACTTTGTTTCTTTCTTAACCATGTATCTAGTCTTTCTCCTAAAAAGAAAGATCCTCCACTTTTACTCTTTCTATCATCCAATTTTCTAAGCCTAATCAGCATCAGTATAGACTTTCAAGTCAAAGTCTCCTCCTTTATTGTATAGTAGGCCAAAATATTCAGTGCCTTTCAAATATCTAAAAATTATCTTAACTACAGACATATGTGTTTTCTTCAGACTGGAAGGGAACCTTGGAACAATTCCTACTGCATGAGCAATATTAGGTCTGGTGCACTACATATTGGAACTTACCAATCATGGATCTATAGAGTGTCTCATTGAATTCTTGTGACTCATCCTCTTTAGATAACTTGCAACCAGTGACCATCGGTGTTCCAACCAGTTTTGAATCATCCATACCAAAGGTCTTTAGTATCTCCTTAATATATTTTTCTTGTGTAATATAGATCCCATCCTTTACCTATTGCAATTCCAAGAAATAACTTAATCTCTCCAATCATTGACATTTCAAACTCCTTTCTCATCTCTTTAGCAAAAGATCTACACAATGTGTCATTGCCTCCAAAGATAATGTCATCAACAAATATCTCAGCAATTAAAACTTTGTTACTACTATCATATTTTAGATACACATTTTTGTTGTAACTAGTTCTTTTAAATCCTATTTTGATTAGATATGAATGCAATCTTTCATACCATGCTTGGGGTGCTTGTTTCAAGCCATACAATGCTTTGTGCAATTTTCATATAATGTCTCAGTTAGTATTCTCAGCAAATCCTTCAGCTTGTTCAATATATACTTCCTCTACAATAATACCATTGAGAAATGCAGACTTAACATCCATTTGATAAACTTTGAGTCCTTATAAACCACATGTACTAGTAGAATCCTTACTCCTTCTAATCCAACAATAGGTGCAAAAGTTTCATCATAGTCAATTCCTTCTTCTTGTGCATACCCCTTGTAGACTAATCTGGCTTTTTTTCTAATTACATTACCATGCTCATTCAAATTATTTATGAAAATCCACTTAGTACCGATTACACTCTTATCTTTTGGTCTCAGTTTCAAAGTCCATGTATTATTATTTTGAATTTGATCTATCTCTTCTTTCATTGCTTTCATCCAATGTTCACTTTATAAAGCATCTTTTACTTTTCTCAGTTCAAGTTCAGATATTAAACATGTGTTTTATCTTACCTTGCTTCTTGTTAGAACCCGAGAAGTATTGTCTCCAATGATTTTACTCAGTGAGTGGTGTCTCTTTACAGAATTTTCCAACACAGGCTTGGTATCGGTTGGTTCTCTTGATTTCCATCATTTAATGGAAGCTCTCTCTTCTCATCTTCCTCCTCAGTTTGTTCTTTCGGTAAGGTTTCAGGAATCTTGGTTTTCACATAAACAAATCTTCGATAATCCTTGGGTTACTTCTTTTTGTCTTCATCATTCTTCTCTGCAAATTCATCAATCGTCACATTTTCACTTTCTACAATTTTGTTAGTATTTTTATTCAAACATTTGTAGGCTTTTCTCTTTGTAGAATATCCAAAAAATATTTCTTCATCTCCTTTAGAGTCAAATTTACCATCTCTTGCATCTTTAATAATATAACACCTACTTCCAAATACTTTGAAGTAACTTACATTTGGATTTTGTCCATACCAGATCTCATAAGGTGTTTTGTTAGTTCAATTCTTCAGTTGGACTTGGTTAATTGTATAAGTAGAAGTGCTTATTGCTTCTCTCCAAAAGGTTTGAGAAATCCCATTCTCAATCATCAGTGCTCTAGCACAATCCAAAATGGATTTGTTTCTCCTTTCAGCTATACCCATCTGTTGTAGTGTTCTTGGTGCAGACATCTACCTCTTTATACCATGTTTATTTCAGAAGAGTTTAAATTCATCAAATGTAAACTCTCCACCTTTGTTAGATCTCAAACATTTTATCTCTCCCTATTTCTTTTTCAACTCTATCCTTGTACCACTCAAAATTTTGAAATGCACCAGATTTTTCTTTTAAAAACATAACCGACATCATTCTAGAATAATCATCAACAAACAATATGAAGTATCTATCTCCATAGTAGCTCTATGATCTCATGGGACCACATAGGTTGGTGTGTACCAATTCCAAGTGTAGTATAGGTTTTTCTTGTAAATCTCAATTTAGTCATCTTACCTACTTGACATCCCTTAACCATTACATTCTTAGGTTTGTCTAAACTCGGTAGACCTCTTACTCTGTTCTTTTTACTCACTTTGATTAAGTTGTCAAAATTAACATGACATAGCATTTTGTTCCATAGTCATACATATTCAATCATAGAAAACAAACAACTCTTTATGGATGTATCAAGGTAGAATAAGATACCTTTAGATTGACCTTCGATAGCAATCAAACTTCCATTTTGATCAAATACTTTAACCTTCTTGTTTTAAAATTCCAGCCGGTGACCTATATTATTTAACTGTGTCACACTCAACAAATTGTATTTTAGTCCTTCAACCCAATAAAAATAATCACACTTAGTATTGTTTAGCAAAATTATAGAACCTTTTCCCTTCACAAGATATGGGGCATCATTTCCAAATCTAACAGTACCATCATTATGCTCTTTTAAATTAATAAACTTATCAGTATCACCAATCATGTGATGTGAGCAACTTTTGTCTATAATACATGTATCATTTTTACTTACTAGTGATATTAGGGATTTTTCTTCAATGTACCTTTCTTCATCAGACTCATCTTTAATAAAAACATAAACAACTTTTTCTTCATCATCATCGATGTCATAATTAGATGAACCTCCTTTAACAATGTAGTATGCTTTCTTTCCTTTGTTCTTAAAATCTTTGAATCTTCTAAATCTTTTCTCAATCTTGTTGTTGTTTCTGTTATCTTTATTATCATTGTTGTCAAGACAATTAGAATCTATGTGACCAATCTTGTTACATGAAAATCATTTCAAAGGTAGCTTACCTCTACTATCTCCTGTACCTCTTGGTAATCTCCTAGCCAATAATGCTTCAAATTCACCTTCATTCTTTTCATCTTCAGCATATAGATCTTCAAGCTCACTCTTACAACTACAAAATCTTTCACTAGCCCTACTTGCATATCCATCACTAGATCTAGAATATCTAGAATTCCCAATAGTCAAAGATGATTTAAATGCATATTCAATCTTAGAAGTAGTAGGAAAACTATTGTCAAAATAATTTAGCTCAAAAATAGTTAGCTTACCGATTGTACAATCCAAAGTAACAACCATCTGTGGAATGTATATCAGCTCTTAAATAGAAGATACTCAGATGACATAGATAGGTAGCATTGTTCTAAGCATTTTTCTTGTAACATATTCTTCATTAATGGTTCCACCAGCACCTCTAATAGCAATAGAAATCTCCTTTAGTCTTGTGTTGTATGCAGTAATATTTTCTCCTTCTTTCATTTTCATCGATTCAAACTTTCCTCTTATTCTTTCAACCTTATATTTATAAACATGTTGATCTCCACCAAAAACCAATGTAAGCATATCCCACATCTTCTTGGCAGGTGCACAACCTTCTAAATCATTGAACTCTAGGTCGGTGAGGGTAGAAGCTATCTCTATCATTACTTGCATGTGTTCTTGTCTTTCTCTTATCTTCTCAAGTGTTAGAGGACCAAATGGTGGAGGTGGGTAGTCATTGTCATGACAATTCAATGAATAATCTCCAATACCAGATATGTGAAGCCTCATTCTATTCTATCATGTAGAAAAGTTATTCCTATTCAACTTCGGTGCTTCCCTCTTACACATCTTTGGCTCTTTAACTCAAGTACCTTTAAACTTATCTTCTCAGAGCACTAGCTCTGATACCAATTGTTGGTTTACTCTACTAAAGATGGTTTACCTAGAGGGGGGGGTGAATTAGAAAATATTGAAACTTAATACTTTAAATCTAAACCTCTGATTCAACTCAGTGATTCAAATAACAACAGCAATCAAAACTTGTGAACTCTTCATAAACTTGATTAAAAACGTATAACATAAGCAAATAACATTCACAGTTACCAAGAATCACATGCAAAACCAGATTTAACGAGGAAACCCAATTTGGGAAAAACCTCTCTGGGAATTATCACCCATAAAAAGAAATACTCTTCTGAAGTATGCTTGGTTAAGATCCAATCCAGTTAAATATTACAATGCACATTTGTTATATGTGACCCTATTAGGAGATTTACCTTAGACTTGTTAAGATCTTCACCCTTTTAGGAGTGGCCTAGTTAGAGGGCTTAAATATTCATCGTAGAATGTTACCTTTCTCAAGGATTTACAAAAGGACTTGTTAGGTCCACTCGGTTAAGAGATTTTCTATTACAAATGTTAGTAAGAAACATTGTACCAATTTGACCTATGATTCTGCAACTATACTTTGCTTGATCAAATCCCTTGTTCACTCTCTGAAACTCACTGTCACCAACAAATCATCAGTCTCTCCTCTGGACTGGTTATCCAACTCCTTCACTACTCTACTTGGTAGCTCTTCAACTATTCACTTTGCCAACAACTTTGTATAAACATACATACTCTTCAATATATATGCCTTTTTTTTGCCTCTTAATCCTATTTATAAGGTTTTCCTTCAATTGTTCTCAACCTTTAGATCATCTCAAATGAACTAATACAATGTATTTGCAACTCGGTTAGGCGGTTAACCTTGCCTCGTGACTTGCATTTTTTCTTATAACTCACAACTTTCTTTTGCCACATGATCTACATCACTGATTTTGAGCTGACTTTTCATGACCCTAAATCTTGTAACAAACTTTGCCTTCATCCTTAGATTCTTCTTGATATCTTTTCCTTCACATTAAATTCATTTTTCTCCTTGAATCCAATATCTATTCAAAATCTACTCCGCGCTCAGTGACTTCGGTGAATATCTTCACTCGGTGTCTGACTTCGCTCAGTTACCAACCTTGCTTGGTAACTGACCTTGCTCAGTTGTCAACTTTTCTCAGTGACTGTCATTTCTTTTCTTGACCGACTAACACTTCATTGCTCAGTAACTGTCATTTGTTTTCTCGACCAACTAACACTTCACTGCTCGGTAACTAGGTTGTTCCCTTTATCGACTTGACCTTTCTGCTTTACCAACTTAACAATATCAAATGTTAAGTAAAAAAATTTATACCAATAGTTATTATCATTGTCTAATCTTTATTATCTGCCCAATTAAGTTCCTCTCTGATTGATATGGCAACTTAATATAAACCAAAAATCAATTTATTGACATCAATGACAAACTAACAACTAATCTAACCATTCTACTTGCTTGTATTCTTCTAAACTTGGTCTTCATCACCATTATCATTAGTTAGTCAACATATACTAAATCCAATATATGCTTACAATCATGCAATCATAATATAAACTTAAGACTCCCTATACTCATACTCTTCATATATTCTTACACTCCCCCATATATATACTTAACCATTCATATACTCCCCCTTTAACAACAATGACAAAGGTACCAAGAAATTAAATATATGTTTACAAAATCTTTCTTACATCTTGTCAAAAATTACCTTGAAGTGAATATTTTCCAGAATCAAGGTTATTTCCCATACCTTCTACAAGTACTTCATAGCCATAATTTTTCAATGAAACTTGAGACAAGCTCTTCCATGTTATCTAAAGTGTTCATGCCTAGAAAGACAAATATAGCTTCTTCCTTTTTCACATTTATTTGCATCACTTATATCGTAGGAGATAAGATGGATTGAATTTCTAGTAGAGTGATCAATCTCTACTCTTGCTCACTTTGAATATGCTTAACCTTATGATTTATTTTCTTGACTTGATGACTATAAGTTGTGAATGAACTCTACAATGGATCAAGTTGATTGCTTAATTTCTCCAACTCCTTCTCAGCTTCAGCTCTTCTTTGTTCCAAATCTTGAACAAAGTTTGAATACCTTGATAGTTTGATATTCAGTTGACTTGACTTAGTTAAGGTACTCTTAACTTCATCTATCAAGTATGAAAATTTGACCTTGTCTACAGTAATCTTTTCTATCATCTTTCTTGTCATTTTATTTTCTAAGTTCTCCTTTGTATTCTTCAATGCAGTCGTCCGCAAGTTTGCACCCTGAAGTAGAATAGACTTCACAAGAGTGTCCATCTGATAAATAGGAATGTCATCTTCATCATATGTCACCTCAGGCACTAACTCAGCTAGGATGTCTCTAGCTTTTCTTAATACTCGCATCTTCTTCTTCTTTGATTTCATCTTGTTTCTTACAGCCTGAACCCTTAATTGTTCTGAAGTTTTATCAAATCTTTAGGTTTTAGTTTGGATATATTGACCAGTGTGATCAGTAAATATTATTCATCAATTTCTTCTTCATCTTCAACAATAGTCATAGGCTTATGTCTCTTATGTGCACTGGATACTACAAGACTTAAGTTCTTTGTAGTCTTAGGTTATGCTTCAATCTTCTTAGAGTCTCCACATGTTTACTCTCTTCAGCTTTCATAATTACTTCTTAGAAATTATCTTTTCTATATGTTCCAAAGGAAATGGTGAATCCTTCTTTCCTGTTGTGTCGACAATTTCAATATTATCACCACCATTTTGTGATGACTGATATCTTGTGTTTCATTGTCCTTCACTAAGTTAGGAATGTCTAGAATAATATTCCCAGTTGTCAGATCTGCATAAAATGTGTCATTTCCTTGTATTGGTTCATTTGATTCTATGTGAACTTGTTCGCCTTGGGATTTTATTTCCTTTATTTGTAGCAGTTCTCTCCATGTCTCAATAGTTTCATCATGTAAACCCTATGTGCAATCAATTAGAAGTCTAGCTGCTCTAATCTTAATATTAAATTTATGCCTATGATTAGTAATCATTATCTTAGCATCTTCTTCACACAACTCAGGTTGAACTTGAATAAGTGCTCTCTCCATGATCTATCTATCCAACTATAATGAAACACTCCATCTAGCATCAATTACCTGATACAATTCATTAGGGATGCAAGAATGTATTTCCAAAGATATTCTACAAAATTTATGAAAATGATTCATAATTGCATCTTCTATTTTCTTCTTATGTTCACTGCTCCCCAAGGTGTATCTTTTTCCAATAGTAGCAAGTCTACCATTGTCAACAATAAATTTTATAATACTATCAATAGAAGAGGCCAACTTTGTTTCACCATTCTTCTTCTGTTTAGAGGTATCATTATCTGACTATGTCCCTTCTTCATCAATTAAACTTCTCTTTCTCTTATAGATTCTCTTTGGAGTAGAAATGTGTTGTATTTTCTTCCTTGAAGATTCCCTTTTAGACTGAACTTCACTAGTAGTTGATTTTCTCTATTTGCTCCTAGCTTCAGTTAGGATTGTAGTAGTGCGAGATGTTCCTACATCACTGCTTCCAAAATTCTACTCTAGGTTAGATACCACTCTTTTAGTTTTTCTTTCAATGACTAGTTTCTTTAATTCCTTTTGAATTTTAGAAACAACTTCATCATGAGTTCCAAATCTCTGTGCCTTTTTTTCTAATGGTTTTGACAAAAAATTATCAACATGCAAAGTTACTATATCACTTTTAACTTCATAACCCATAGTAGGAATCCAACATGTCCTAGGTTCCACAACTTGCACAATATATGAATCAGTGTCTACAAGAAAACAAATATCACTCTTGTACTTCTCTACAATGCTAGCTGGAATCCTTTCTCATTTATACATTCTAGATTGGAAATCTTTGAAATAACCCCACATGACCTTATTGAAATTATACCCTAGATCCTTTATGAATTCACTTATTTGCATAACTACCAGTTTATCCCTTGACCATGTAATATTTCCTTTACCGGGAAAAAAACTTTTGAACATAGAAAAATATACATACAAATAGAGATCCATACTTGAATGATTGTCTCTTGTCTCTCTTAATCCTTTCCATGTTTTCTAGAAATTGGCTTCTTACAATATCACATAGATCATATGTTGAATTATCATTCACAATCTAATAGGCAGCGTGAATAGCTCCACCAGGCACACTGTTAAATTTACTCAACTAATAAACTCTGTATCCTATCACCATAGACACGAAACAAACTTCCTTATCTCCAATATTCTCAATAGCTATGTTATACTCTCCACAACCTTTATCTTCAATTTTAATCTTTCCTTTGACCAGCTTAGTGAGAGTGGATGCATCAACGTACTTGGAAGAATTGGTTGATGTTGCTTCACAATTTGTAGGTACCTATTGTGCAGGATTTTCTCTCAAATTAGCATATAAATGGAAAGGATTAGGATCTCCTAGAACAATTATCTTATTTCCATCGTTGAAAAAATTCAGACATTGGTGATATGTAGAGGGAACTGCCTTCATGGTATAGATCTAAGGGCATCCCAATATCATAGTGTAAGGGAGATCTAGGTCCAAAACTTCCAACAATGTATTCTCAATAACTGGCCCAAATCTCATGGGCAATACAATGAATCCTTTGGAAGGACGTTTAATGTCATCATATGATTTTATTGTGATTTTCCTAGATGGACCAATCTCAATTTCATTATAGCCAGGATGAAGGACAACCTTTAGGGTACAAATGTTAAGCCTCAATCCACCATCTATCATGACTCATCTGACCTTACAATTATGGACAAAAAATTCAAGGTGCAGGAGATCATTTCAACTTTTACAAGAATCTTCATGAGCAATTTGACACGTGTGAAGATATAATATCTTATCAAGCTTATGCTACTAACAATATGCTTCCCCTTTTTATGTAATTTCAATTGAATTTCAAGGTTAATTCCTAAACAAGGGTTTGACCAAGGAAAATCCCTTTTCCCCAATGGTTTTACTATTTTTTTGTGCACATGACAGGTGGCACAACTGCAAAAAAAGATGCAAACAAAGTTGAGAGAGAGTTATAGGTGGAAAAATTTTCTAGGTCTCAAATGAATCCCAGGGCCTCATGTGATTCTAGTCACCCTATACCCTCTAGGTTTCCCTATTATTTCCATTCTAATTTGAAATTTGGATCATAGGTTAGTTACTATTTTATACTTTTAGATCTGGTATCATAATTGGGTTTATAGTCTACAAATCTATCTACATACACATTATTCCTTCTTTCATCTCATATTTTCTCTAGATTTTTCACTTCCATTTCTATTTTGTATTTTCAACCCGAGAAAATAAATCCTTGCATCCATTTAGTACTTAAGTATCCTTGAGATCCTAGTGTATTAACTTCCCTTCCAATGTGTGAAAGCAATTGGGTATGAGCTTCCTAGTCTGGCCATCCATCCTAGTGAAATACCAAATCATACTTATTTACCTTCATCACATTTTGGTGAGCACGATGTCCTTACATTTCCCTTATAATTTGGTTTATAGATATGATTTGTATGTCATATTTTATACATTTAGAAACCTTGTCATGTATATTATTTCTTATATTTATATGCATTTCCTTAGGCTATATGTGCAAACATGTATTCACTTATTCATAGTGGATCTTGTTTTGAATAAAATTGATGTATGCTTATGTAACCTTCATTGACAATGATGCTTTAATTTCCTTTATTCAATGTTTAAATAATCGATTTATTAGTAATTTTCATTGTTTAGACATTCCCTTCTCGTCTTTCTTTGTGTATGAGCTTATAACCTTGAGTCCTACATATAATATTCCCATGAGAAGAATTTGTAGACTTATGGGTTCCTTTGAAGATGTATATCTTCAGCCATCCAATGTATTCCATCAGAATGTAGATGATACTATTATGATAGCAATGACATACCTACCATTGTTGAGAATTCTCCTTGTCATTCTTCTCAATTGAATATGAATCATTAATAAGAGTGTATCCTACCCAAGTGTTAAATCTTTCTCAATGTTTCAAAAATATTAAAAATTGGATAAATCAAGAACATTCTGATAGAGAGGAAATTCCCATAGTTGAATGATTGAGGGATTTTATTCATAATGAGGAACATGGTGTTGAATTATTGCCTGAAATATCCCATCTTATTGGTAAAAATATCAAGTCTATGAAAATTTGTGATGAATCCCTTTTCTTTCTAATCCTAATGTTTAGAATTATATTCTTATTCCAATATCCTTACCTAATGTGCCTACCTTTACTTCATATATAATGGGTACATCAATTCAAAACATTAATCCTACACCCAACCATTATCTATACCTTCATACCATAATATCCCACCTCCATATATTTCACATAACATTCCACATCCTTCATTATACCACATGTCTAATACAAACATATCCACCGAATCAACCATTAATAACCTATCCTAAAGTGTTTCATCCTTACAATAGTAACTTTCTTCCATAACCCTCAAAATACTACTTGTTACATTGCTAGCCCATTATCCTATAATATCATTCATGTCATTATCTGTCAATACATATCAATACCTACCTTAGAGACATGAAATGGAAAAAGTGATCTCTTGGATCATGTTAATATTGGAGTTGATGAAAAATATCAACCCACAGCTCCCAATAATCACCTGCATGCAAACCTGTCACAGAAAGAAAGAAGCAAAAAAGCTATGGAGGCCAAAAATCATAGATCCATGGAAGAGGAAACATATTGTGTAAACAATGGAGAAAAAATCTCAATGCAATAGCATCCTCAATTAATTAATAATTTACAAAGAGGGAATACTTATAAAAGGATACTGAAACCCTAAAAGAGAAACCCTAAAGGGAAAATCTAGGTTGCATAATAATAATTAATAAAATAATTAATTATTAAACCCCTAAAGTTTAGCTTAAGTAAAAGAGAGATAATAAGTGACTTAATAATTAAATCAAAATGATTTAATTAATAAGTGGAATCACTTTATTACTCTAACACCCCCCTTAAGATAAACTTAGGGAGAAGCTAAAAACCTAGAAAAACCTACTAAAAGTAGGAAATGGGTCCCGACAACAAGGCCTGATCAGGTACCCAAGTACAAAATATCTGTAAAGAGGAGAAAATGAGAAAACCCAGTGGTAAAAAACCCTCTCCAAAAAGAGATGAAGCCTAGTGAAAGATGGAAGAAGCCTCCAAACTAGAGAATGTCCTAGAAAATAGGAACAAAGAAAGAACATGTAGAACACCTCTGAAGCATGAAGCTGTAAACACTATCAAAAAGTAACTACTAGAACCTCCATTGTAATAGAACATGATCAGGTAGTAAATAATGTAAACAAATCCTATAGAGATGATCGATCAAAGATGGAAGAATGTCACCGAGAAAGAATTAGAACCAACAAAAGATACCCCCCATAATGCTAAGCAGGGAGAGGTATGACAGGTTCACTAAAATAGACTGCCAAGAAATATTGCATGATGAAGAACGTACAAGAACAAATAAAGGATGGTTTTGTGGAAGGAACACTCACTTGACACACATAATGAGGATAATGTCATGGAAGGAACAATCACTTGATAAAGGTAGATGACAAACAAGGAAAACATAAAACCCTCCATGACACTTTATAATGTAGTGCGAGTATAATAGACTCCAAAACATGCATTATATGGTACTTTATCTCAGTGTGGTTGCAAGAAATGCAACAAAAAAAGATGTATACAATATTAAAAATGTTGGAGATTTGCTTCTGTGCAAATAATTGACTGTATGTTTGTCATTGATGACAACATATAGTATACAACAGTGAACTGTATTCAATTTTTAGTATAGACATATGAAAGCCTTGCGTGGTTGTTTTTATGTTTCAGAAATAGTTACTACACCATGTACATTCACACAGA
Source organism: Thuja plicata (assembly GCA_018584345.1). NCBI lineage: Eukaryota > Viridiplantae > Streptophyta > Pinopsida > Cupressales > Cupressaceae > Thuja > Thuja plicata. The sequence continues at coordinate 495,295 of MU223784.1, read as the reverse complement.
GTCAAATATGCAGTTTCAATTGAGTTATGTTAATTTGTTGTGGCAGTTACAATTTTTGGAGATTATCTGTTAAGAGATGATGTAATTACATTATTTATTGAGTTGCACCTATCTTCAGGATATGCGTGTTTGTATTCATGTTTAGTTATGAGTTAATGATAATTATCTAAAGGCGCTAAATGTGTTCTAAAAGAAGCGGGATAATTGAGTCAATTTGGTAGAGCTGACTATGTGAAGCATTGCATCTATTCAGTTTGAGCTGCGTGGTTTTAATTAGGTTGCGTGCTTGGTTTGGACGACTAAATAAGTATTGAAGGGAATCCTAAAGCTGACTAAGATCACATCTTTTGGGGAAGATACTTATAGTAGTTCATTTGATGAATGCTAAGTGTGAATGACAAGAGAAAAGATAGAAAAAGTACAGAACAAAATGTCTGTTGTTTTGGGATAGAAAAGATATTTCATTCATCAAAAAATGATCTATGTGAAGACAAAGTGAAAGCATACAATACACTGGAACTGATCAAGACAACATGTCTACTCAAACAGTTCATTTACCAGATATAGTGCATATATGTTTTACTGAAGGTTGCAGCCTTCATCATTTTAGCAGTGAGATTTTTGGATAGTGAGTCCTCACCCCTAATAGGGTTATTTGTAAAAGACTCCTAATAGGGTCTGACCCTTAACCAGGTCACTGTACTTATTGCATTGTAAATATCAACTCCTAACAGGGTTGTAAGATCTTCTAACATGGATTATTATACTCAAGTACAGTTCTTTGTGGGTGCTAATTCCCACCGGAGTTTTTACCTATTTGGTTTCCCCGTAACCAAGTTGTGTTCTATCTTGTGTTATCTGAATGTGTTAATTCTTAATGTTATTATGTAATTAATTGGAGAAAAGAATTAAACTAGCTGATAACTGATTCACCCCCCCTCTCAGTTATCCCTTGGGACTATTCCAACAATTGGTATCAGAGCCAAGTTCCTTGGAGAGAAATCCTAACAACTTAAGGTAGATCAAATGGCGTAATTTAGGAAAGAGAGTCCTAAGTTTGATGGAGAGAACTATCTTGACTGGAAGAACAAAATGATAACACATCTTCAGTACGTTGGTTTTGAGATCTATGAGATTGCTACTCATGAAATTGATGTTCCCACCTTGAAAGACCTTG
>MU223784.1:482938-493542 GCA_018584345.1 Thuja plicata | reverse complement strand
AGAAGAAATCATTGCTATGATTGCTAAGAAGGAAAGAAAAGGTAAAGGGAAATATGAAGGACAACTACCATTCAAATATTTTTCATGCAACAAAGTTGGCCACTTTGCATCCAAGTGTCCTACAAGAATCAAAAATTTCAGATCAGATTACAAGCCCAAATACACTAAGGAATGCTATCATGCTGAAGATGATGTAACTGATGATGATTCAAGAGAAGATGAAATAGGATTTGTTTCCATTAAAGACATTGAGAAAATTCTTGAGGAGCTGGACATTGAAGATGAAAAAGAAGCACAAGAGTTAGCATTAGTTTCCAAAGCAAACATCAAAATAGACTGGATCATAGACAGCGGGTGTTCACATCACATGACAGGTGACAAAGACAGATTTTTACATATAGATAGGTACAAAGGTGGCATAGTTAGATTTGGAGATAACACTCCCAAACCTATCATAGGTAGAGGATCTATCACCTTAGATGGAAAGAACAAGACAAATGATGTTCTTTATGTTGATGGTTTGCACCATAACCTACTAAGTGTTGGACAACTGTTAGATAAAGGATATTAGTTGGAATTCAATAAAAACATATGTATTATCAACAACAAAGAAGGAGACATGAATGCATATGGATCAAAGACCAAAGATAATGTCTTTGAGCTCAACTCTGAAGTAAGTTGTTTTGTTGCAAAAGTGGATGACAGTTGGCTATGGCACAAGAGACTTTGTCATATCAATTTTGACAACATAGTAAAGATAAGTAATGTAAAGGCAGTAAGAGACCTTCCAAGTATTGCAAGACTAGTTGATAATATGTGCAGGGAATGTGTGATGGGGAAGCATGTGATGACCTCATTTAGGAGTAAACATAACTCTGTAGAGAAAAAATTAGGTATGATACATACAGACCTATGTGGACCTACTCAAACAAGATCATACTATGGAGAGAGGTATTTCATTTTGTTTGTTGATGATTTCTCAAGAATGATGTGGGTTGCATTCTTAAAAGACAAATATGAAGCTTTTGAGAAGTTCAAAGTATTCAAAGCTAAGGTTGAAAATGAATCTAGATTAAAAATAAAATGTCTAAGATCAGATAGAGGAGGAGAATTCACCTCTGACCAGTTTTATGACTATTGTGAAGAACATGGAATCAAAAGGTAGTTAAGTGCACCTAGAAACCCTCAGCAAAATGAGATTATAGAAAGAAGGAACAAGATAATACTTGACACAGTGTGCACTATCATGATTGAAGGAAAGGTTGCCCATACCTATTGGAGAGATGTGGTCAATAAAATAGTCTATAATATCAATAGAATCCAGTTAAGGCTAGGCACAAACAGGACACCTTATGAACTTTGGTTTGGTAAAGTACCTACTATAAAATACTTCAAAATATTTGGAAGCAAGTGCTACATCAAGAGAGATGATAGTATTGGCAAGTTTGATGCTAGAAGCGATGAAGGTATTTTTCTTGGTTACTCTACTACAAGAAAATCCTATAGATGTTTTAATATAAGATTGAAGAAGATCATTAAGAGTACTCATGTAAATATTGATGAGAAGTTTATGATTCAAGAAAGATACTATGAATGTGCTCCCATGATGGAAGATGAACCCAAACCTATCAGTAAGGACATAGTTATTGAAGAAATGTTTGACTGTATTGATGTTTCATGCAACAATCCTGAACCAAGTAAAGAAGAATCATAGATTACAGATGAGAGTGTCACTCCTAAAAACTCAAAATACACATCCAAATACCACTCTAAGGAAGACATCATTGGAGATCAAAGCACTAAAGTCTTGACAAGATCTAGAGAAAAGGTTCAACAATTGATGAAGAGGTATGCTTACTTTCTCAGATTGAACCCTTAAGTGTTGAAGATGCATGCAATGATTCAGATTGGAGAAGTGCTATGCAAGAAGAATTGGATCAAATAATCAAGAATTATACATGGGAACTGGTCCCTAGACCCTGTGACAAGAATGTGATTGGAACAAAGTGGATATTCAGGAATAAGATGAATGAAGAAGGTACATTGGTAAGAAACAAAGAAAGACTGGTATGTAAAGGATATGCGCAGAGAGAAGGAATAGAATACACTGATACATTTGCCCCTGTGAGTAGACTGGAAGCTATCAAGTTGTTTCTGGCCTATGCAACATTCAAGAACTTTAAAGTATATCAAATGGATGTCAAGTCAGCTTTTCTGAACGATGACTTGAAGGAAGAAGTTTACATAGAACATCCTGAAGGGTTTAATCTATCAGACAAACTAGACATGGTATGTAGACTAAATAAAGAGCTTTTATCGACTTAAACAGGCCCCAAGATCATGGTATGAGAGACTTGATGGTTACTTAACAAAGATAGGATTCATAAAAGGAGCAGCATATTGTAACTTATTCATAAGAGAGACAGATGAAGGATTACCACTTGTTGCTATTTTTGTTGATGACATTATCTTTGGAGGTAATGACAAGCTTAGTGCAGAATTTGCCAAAGAGATGCAAAGTGAGTTTGAAATGAGCATGATTGGACCTATCAAATATTTTTTGGGATTGACTGTAAAACAGACAGACAAAGGCATATTTATAAATCAGTCTAAGTATGTGAAGGAAATATTGAAGACATTCAAAATGGAAGATTGCAAATGAGTAAGAACCCTTATGATAATAGGAAGCAAGCTTTCTAAAGATGATGATTCCACAACAGTTGAAAAGACACTATACAAGTCTATGATTGGAAAAATCATATCAATCTAGACCAGATATTTCTAATGCAGTTGGAATTGTTGGAGGATTTGCAGCTGAACCTAAAAAAAATCACCTAATGCAAATAAAAATAATATCCAGATACTTAAAGGGGACTATAGACTATGGTTTATGGTATCCTAACTGAGAAAATATACAACTTCATGTATATATAGATGTAGATTGGGTAGGTTGTGTTGATGTCAGGAAGAGTACCTCAGGAGGAGCAATATTTCTTGGAGACTGGTTGGTTACTTGGACAAGCAAGAAGCAAAACTGTATCTCTCAATCGACAACAAAAGCTGAGTATGTTGCAGCAACACTGAATTGTTCAACAATGGTTTTGATCAAACATATGATTAAAGACTTTGGTATTCAGATTGATTATCCTATTGTTATTCACTGTGATAACACTAGCAATATTAATATATCAAATAACCTTGTGATGTACACAAAGACAAAACACATTGAAATCAAATACCACTTTCTAAGAGAAAAATTTGTAGACAGAGAAGTAAATCTAGATTATGTGAGCACTAAAGAATAGTTAGCAGATATTTTTACAAAGCCTTTATCAAAAGATACTTTTGAGTATCTCAGGGAGAAGCTGGGAGTAATTCCCTTTCCCGAGTCTGATTAGAATTTGCAGCAAAGAACATCAGTCCTTGGTGACTGATGAATGGTTGACTACTCTACTTCTGGAGTAGTATCTGTGCTTCATGATGTTTGGCACCCTCTGCCATTGATGTCAAAGGGGGAGTATTAGTAAGGGGGAGCATATACTCTGGGGGAGTATATAGTCATGAAAATAAAAACAAAGTCAAAAGAGAAGTAGCAGTAAAGAGGAATCCTTGATGAGGATATTGAGAAGATTGTAAAAAGAAGGAGGATACTTTGGATTGATGGTGTTTTTCATATCATATGTTGCCATCAATGTCAAAGGGGGAGATTGTTGGAGATTTGATTCTATGAAAATAATTTATTGTATATTTGTCATTAATGACAACATACAATATACAACAGTGAACTATATTTAGTTTTCAGTATAGACATATGAAAGCCTTGCGTGGTTGTTTTTATGTTTCAGACATAGTTACTACACCATGTACATTCACGTAGAGTCAGATATTAAGTTTCAATTGAGTTATGTTAATCTATTGTGGCAGTTACAGTTTCAAGAGATTATCTGTTAAGATCTGATGTAATTACATTATTTCTTGAGTTGCACCTATCTTTAGGATATGCATTTTTGTATTCATGTTTAGTTATGAGTTAAGGATAATTTTCTAAAGGTGCTAAATGTGTTCTAACAGAAGCAGATGATTGAGTCAAATTGGTAGAGCCAACTATGTGAAGCATCGTGTCTATTTAGTTTGAGTTACATGGTTCTAATCAGGTTGTGTGCTTGATTTGGCCAACTAAAGAAGTATTGAAGGGACTCCTAAAGCTGACTAAGATCACATCTTTTGGGGAAGATACTTATAGTAGTTCATTTGATGAACGCTAAGTGTGAATGACAAGAAAACAAACATAAAAAGTACAGAACAAAATGTCCATTGTTTTGGGATAGAAATGACAATTCATTCATCAAGAAAAGATCTATGTGAAGAAGAAGTGAAAGCATACAATACACTAAAACTGATAAAGACAATAGGTCTACTCAAAGAGTTCATTTATCAGATATAGTGCATATCTATTTTACTGAAGGTTGCAGCCTTCATCATTTTAGCAGTGAGCTTTTTGGACAGTGAGTCCTCACCCCTAACAAGGTTATTTGTAAAAGACTCCTAACAGGGTCCGACCCTTAACCAGTACTTATTACATTATAAAGATCAAATCCTAACAGGGTTGTAAGATCTTCTAACAGGGATTATTATACTCAAGTACAGTTCTTTGTGGGTATTAATTCCCACCGGGGTTTTTACCTATTTGGTTTCCCCGTAACCAAAATTGTTATGTTCTATCTTGTGTTATCTGAATGTGTTAATGCTTAATGTTATTTTTTAATTAATTGAAGAAAATAATTAAACTAGTTGATAACTGATTCACCCCCCCTTCTCAGTTATCCCTTGGGACTATTCCAACAAAAAAGGAAATGATCCCAGGACCTGAAACATCCAAGATATCCACCTGATTGCAAAAAAGAAAAAATATAAATACAAAATACTTGGATTAGAATCTGGGTGTGAAACCCATACAAGAAGAAAGAGAATGGAACTAGCTTTTTGACGCCATGCGGAAGTCAAAAAATGGAGTCTAGATGAGAAAGATATGGCTCCCAGAGTGTAAAATAGAACCCTAAATTTGACTAAAAAATAACCTTCAAGATAGAAAAATCAGAAAATCTAACCTCCAGAAAAGCATTTGTCTTGGAAAGAGCTTTCCGGCGATATAAGGAAGTCAAAAATCAGCCTCCGTTTTCTCCAGATAGAGCGAAAAAACCAAAGGTTGCTTTTTATGAAGAAGTGTCAAATTGTATGATGGTTTCGTGGCCGTCAATTTTAAGCCATAATGTCGACCTGCAAATGATGACATCACTGCCTGCACATTTGTACCTTTCCAAAAGGTACGCACCTTTTCTTTCAAAGTTTTTTTTTTTTAAATTTTACAAAATCTTTTTTGAAACTTTAGAAAAAAGTGTTTTTTTTTGGAAAAACTTCACAAATAAAAAAATCAAAATTTGCTGATTTTTTTTATTTTTCTCCTCAAAAAATGTGCATTCGTACTTGTACGATCAGAAGTACATTTTCTTGTTGTAGATATCACGAAGGCCAAAATTGACAAACCTTATATGATAATATAGGTTTTTGGGCCTTCTGAGCGCGATGGTGAGGTCTGTTAGGGAAAAAAATGCTCCCAAAAATAGGTACCCCCCAAAACACCAAAAATATGAAATAGAAAACCTTCTAAAAATAAGGATTTGAAGAACAAGGCCAAATCTCTCATGAATAGAACATGTGCATGAAGATCTGAAGCTCTGATACCATATTGGAGTTGATGAAAACTATCAATCCATAGCTCCCAAGAATCACCTGCATGAAAACCTGTCATAGAAAGAGAGAAGCAAAAAAGCTATGGAGGTCAAAAATCACAAATCGATGGAAAATGAAACATATTGTGCAAACAATGGAGAAAAAATCTCAATGCAATAGCATCCTCAATTAATTAATAATTTACAAAGAGGGAATCCCTATAAAAGGATACCAAAACCCTGAAAGGGAAACCCTAAAGGGGAAATATCTAGGTTGCATAATAATAATTATTAAAAGAATTAATTATTAAATGCCTAAAGTTTAACTTAAGTAAAAGAGAGATAATAAGTGACTTAATAATTAAATCAAAATAATTTAATAAGTGGAATCACTTTATTACTATAATAGCTAAGACATTTCAATTCTTGTGTAGTGATTTATCTAATGATCATAGACTTATGGCTAAATTATTTACAAAGACATTTAGGGATAAGGTAGTATAATGGTTTTGTTCTTCACCTCCTTATTCAATTGACTCATTTCAAAAACTTGATAATGCTTTCATTCAACAATTTCAAAATAATATTGATCCTCAAATTTATTTAACTGAAATGATTCATAGTAAGGTGTTAAGGAAGAAGTGACTAATTTTATTGGTAGATGCAAACATTTGCATGATTAAATTTCTTAACTTGTGCCTAATATGGATGTTCAACATATTCTTATTTCTAATTTTCAAAAAGACATTAGAGATAAGTTAATATTTTTTTTTATTTTTCCTCTTTTATCCAATTATGTGTGGCGCTTCATAATTATCAGCTTCAAATGAGCTAGTGTGAGTCATCTACTTTAATGGTTCTAAGGCCTTCAAAATTGAGTTCAAATTTTTGTACCATACTGCCAAAACAAAAATTTCAATATCTTCAAAACCAGACTTAACTTTGCTGTGAAACTTTACCGACATGCACATATATCCAAAATAAACCTCCAGGGAAGTAATTGGAACATTTTGTTCTCAAATGAACAACTTACTAAAAATAGTAACTTTACCAAAATAGTACCCTTGTCCAAAGTTAGCCCTTATTGAAAACCAGACAATATTTTTAGGTGATGCAAGATTGTTCTTACACCCTAGATTCTCCTACATGTTACACCCTGGGTAATTTGAGAAGTGACCTTGTCATATCTTAGGTATGCAGAGGAAAAACAAGGTAGTCAACCCTTCCTTTGATAGCCATGATGAATCTTCAACATGTCATCCTTTTCATTTGACCAAGTAATCTTCATATTTCCTATTTCTTATGCTTCTACCCACACAACTATACAAGATATCATCTGTCTCTTCTGTAGCTGAAGTAGGTGTTGGAATGTCCCAATGTGCTTCTACTAAGTCATCTTTTGTACTGACTTCACAATACTCTGTCAAATCTGAAATATTAAACACATGTGAATTGAAAATGTCTTAGCAAAGTGATCACCAAAATCAGTGAACATCGATGACACTATCACCGACAGACAGTTCAAAGAGTAAACCAAGAGCACAGTCTACAGAGTAACCCGAGCACCAGTCTACCAAGGGACAATTTTATTCCTGAGAAAAGTGGATCTGAGATACACGTCAGCTAAAGAACTTTAGTTTTAAATTAGCTTTATGCTTAGCTATAAAATCATTTCTTGAGGATCAAGTAAAGCATAAGTAATAGTTTTAATTAGCCTACCTGATTGTAAACATGAAAACTAAGAGATCAAGGTCAAGTTGTAAACCTTTGATCATAGAGTTTTTCTTATAAAGTGTAAAACCTAATTAGGTCAAAACCTTTGTATATATAGATGTATAATCATTCAAGAACATGATAATTGTAGCCACAAAAGACATCTATTGATCAGACAGAGAGTTTCATGCAGAAGGACACAAAAGGAAGAATTCAATTATGAAGAACTAGATTCAAGGCTACCGAGTAGGACATAGGTATTATTCATCACAATATGGTAATATTTTTTTGTGAACTTAATGGATCTTTAATTAGAAATTTAGGATTGCAAGCTATGAGGTCATAAGTATTTTTGTCTACTCTCTAACAATTGTAGAAAATAGAATAAATCCTTCAAGAAGGTGGACTTAACAGTCTTATTGTAAATCTCTTAATCGAGTGCACACATACATTGTGTTGTTAAAATATCTTAATAGATTAGACCTAACAAGTCTAACATGTTACTCTTAACAGGGTAAGATCATTAGAAGTGATCACAACTTGTAGCCTTAACCGACACCTTCCATTATGTAGATAGTGAAGCTTTGTGGGTTTCATCCCCACCATATTTTTTACTTTCTAACAGGGTTTTTCTGCATTACTAAATCTTTTGCCATGTGTAACTAAGTTTCATGAATGTTTCTATGATTGTTTACATGCACTTACATTTATGTTATGATATTACATGCATAAGGTAGAAAATAAATATGGTTGGTAATGCAAGAAAATATTACTAAGGCTATTTGATAAAAGTTTAAGGGTACTAATTCACCCCTCCCCTCTCAATACACACCATTCCATTATTCCAACAATTGTTATCAGAGCTAGATCTATTATTTGGAAAAGTTTAATCACTTGAGAGAAAGATCATACAATGGAAAGGTATAAGCTTGATAAGAATATTAAAAATCAGAAGTTGAAGATACAAATTTTCTTTGAGAAATACAAAGAAGCAAGAAACAAGATGAAAGAATTATTGGATAAGAGAAAATTCATGGCATCTCACTACAATGAAACTGACTATCATGAAGAAGAGATACCTGATTTATTTGATTTATCATGATCTGCATCTGGTAATACATCTGACACATATGAAGGAATCATTACAAGTCTAAATGAAATCAATCAACATCTGACTGAACAAGTAAAGGTACTGCAGATCGGTCAAGAGACACAAATGGTAAGAATGATTGATGTTATGAATAATGCTAGACAAGCTGAACAAGAAAGAACATTAGCTATTGATGATAGGAGAAAGATTACCGAGAAGCTCCAAGAGAAAGAAACTGAGATACATAGACTTACTGAACATCACATTCAGATCACCAATCAAATAGTTATTATGAGTCATGAGACCAACCAAGTGAACATAGAACTCAATGGAAAATTGGAAGTTATTGGTAAACTAAAATAAGAAAATGAGAAATTGAAGCATGAAGTAAGGATTCAGCAACAACATAATGATATGATCAGGAAAGCTGAAGAAAGTACACAAAAAATGGATAAATTTTTGAACGGACAAAGAAGACTCAACAATAATACCGGTGTAGGGTATACCAAGTATGGAGAATCATCAAACCAATCTGATCAAAGGAATTTCTACACAAATCCAAGAGCAAAGAAGCAATCATGCAATGACTATGGAAAATGAGGCCACACATCAAATATTTGCAAGAGAAAAGCTAAAGGTATTCCTAAATCTACTTCTACGTTCATAGGTAACTGTTATAACTATAACAAACATGGACACAAAGCACATGAATTCTAATCTAAGGTGAAAAAACCAAAGAAGGAATCCTACATGGAAAAATATTGTCCAACTTGCAAAATGCACAGCCACACATCTCATGAATGCAAGAACAAGAAAAAGCAAGTATGGAAACCTAAAGAGCAAGAAAATGCTTATAAACTTAGAAGAGTTGGTAGCTCATATGTTTGGGATTACAACACATGGGTAAATTGCACAACATGTGGTAGATATGGACACATAGCTTCAAACTGCATGAGGAAATGGATACAAATATCGAGGAACTAAAATAACTCCAGATTGGCATGCTTACACTATCATAAGGTTGGTCACCTAAGCAAGGACTATAGAGATCGAGTGATAGAGTCAAGCACTTTTGCAAATGGAAACATTATTGAAGATATCAAGAGAATGAAGAATCAAATGTGCAGGAAATCTTCAAGCAAAGATGATGTTGGACGAAGCACCATAGTAGGTAACACCTCATCCAATGTATCTAGTGATTTCACCACCCCACCTAAGAAAAAAAAGCAGGTCTGGAACTACACTCTATAAAGTTATATTTTACACCAGTTCCAATATTAATTGATAATATTCCAAATTAGCATGAATGGAGATGCACTATGGTACTACTTGTTATAATCTAATCTCGTCGGTCAATACATACCGAGCATCATTGATGTACATATGAAAACAACCAATTTGTTAATATAAACCAAGCATCGTGGTAAACATTGTGTGCTAAAAATGTGTCACACTTCTATGAATCATTATATCCAAGATTGCTCAAGAATGAGGATTCAAATGGTGACTCATAGCTCTCTATTCATAGAGTGCAAGGGTTTGTAATGGAGGCCCTCCAATTGACCTAGTTTGTGCCCATGCAAGTACACCATAAAATAAGAGATTCAAAGAGGAAAAGCAAGAATGCTAGTCTCCATAATCATCAAGTATGCATGCAAATGAAAGTTATTCTATATGATAACAATGCAAGAAAGGAAATTAATCTATATGATAACAATGCATGATTATTCTATGAAAGGAAATACAAAGGCAAGATTAATCTATGAAAGGAAACATGAATCTAATCTAACATGCAAGTGTAAAATTAATCTAAATAGATTGCCATGGGGCATAAAAGAAGAAGACAAGAAGAGAGAAGTTGCAATATCCAAGCTCAAGTGCTCAAATTCTCCTCCAAAATTGCTCTCCAAGCGTGCAGCATAACAATAGCATAAGAGTGTTGATCATCAAATGAGAAGGAGAGGTTTCCTTATAAAGAGCAATGGACGGTAGAGATTAAGAGGCAAAAAGAAATGAGCAATGGTGGAGATTAAATCTTGGTTGATCCATGTGCTCATATCTTCAAAAGGCAA
>MU223784.1:457449-482792 GCA_018584345.1 Thuja plicata | reverse complement strand
AGAGGGATTTTCTTTTAATTAAATAAGATTATTTAATTTAATTAAAAGGGATATTTTAATTAAATGAGATAATATTATTTAATTAAGAGAGATTTTAATTAAATAGGATAAGATTATTTAATTAAAAGGAATTTTAATTAAATAAGATTATTTTATTTAATAAAAAAGAATTATTATTTTTTATTTAAATAAGATAATTGATGAATGATCAAACCTTAGGAAATATTGAAATAATTGAATTAATTGTGATTTGATCAAGGAAATTGATTTGAATTAAAATGTTGCAAAGCATTGATTCAGGAATTTGATAAATTGATAAATGGGCGCGCATAGTCTAGGCGGCCATTTTAGGGTACATACATTTGCCCCTCTTTGACTAATGTGTGATCTTTATGGGAACACATGTAGTCAAAGAATGCAATTGAAGTGTGAGATCGATTTAGGATCACAAAACAACCCAGACGTGTGATCTTTATGGGAACACATCAAGACAAAGATAAGTTGTTTGAAAAAGACAAGGTCAACACCCCTGTAAATAGGTAATTGACATGTCCAAGATAAAAATCTAAGGCAAGGTTGCCCCAAGTGGAACGCTCGATAGGATTGATAAAGTTGAATAAAGGATTGAAGTTTAATAGGTACTGCCCCCTCATGATCGAAATCAAAATGAGATAGAGGAGAAACAACAAATTGATAAGTTTGATCAAATCGAACTAAAGATAAGGTTCTTGATGTAACATGAAAGATATAAGGGTCACAGAACCAAGGTAGAGCATCAAGCACGAAAGATTATGCCCCAAGGTTGAATTAGAAGAAAAGAACTTGGGTGAAAGCGAATGGAAGATAGAAGTTTGGAAGAGGTGGAAAGAAATGGAGAGAAGAAAGAGAATCTGCCTTAAGAAATAGAATGCCTCAAAATCAATCAACTGTTTAAGATAGAAAATTTTGATTTAGATCATGAAAGAAGATAAGAAAATGAAGATTAGAACGTGATCACAGTTGATTAAAATTCCACAAGAAAGATGAAGGAAAACCCTCACAAACTCATAATGTAGCCTAAAAATGCAAACTAACATGAGGTCTAACAATGCAAGCTACATAAAAATGCAAAGGTGTACTTGCAATAGAGAAACCATAACATAGGACTTTGTGTTCATCATTCATTAGAGAATGTTAAGGAACTTATTTTCATCATTGGGCCATTATTAACGGACATCGGAATATCACACAATTATCACTAGTCACAAGTGCAACTATGAAGATATGAATGTGATTTTTATCAGATTGAATGTGGAAAGATTATAACATAAGCATCAAAAACATAAAGGTCAAGATGACTGTGATGTTAGCTTACCCAATTTAATATAGCAAAACCATGCTCACATCAAGGCATAGAGGCCAGGATGACTAGCATAATGGTTGTGCAAAAATAGTAAAGCATAAAGAAGGAAGAAAATAAAAACATGTCCCATGCCCCAAGTCCCCTAGCTATACATCCTGGAGAGACTTATTATACAAGGACACTCAACAAAAATCAATAACAGTTAGCACACAAAGAAAATATCATGACATAGCTCAAGAATTAAGTGTTTTGTTTAAAAATTTAAGTGTGTTAACTGATACTGAGTTTCGAAGATAAGGATCGATTGCTTGCAAGTAGGTAAGACCACATTACAAAACTGGGTAAGACCAAACCAATAAGTGTTGAAAAAGACTCAATGTTAAGGGTTGTATTGAAAAATACAGTTGGAGTGGTGTTGAAAAACACCATTTGTGAGATGTCCTAAAGACTAACGCATCCAAGAGACCAAAGCTAACATAGTTATGCCCCCTAGACAAAGACAAAGACCAATTCCAAACCAAGGCAATAAGGACAAGGCATGATGGAGAAAGGCTAAGTGTCATGGACACGCACTAAGAAACATGGGTGCAAAGGCCTCAAGTAGCGCCCATTTCCAGGTTTTCACCACTTGGATTTTATTACAATTTTTTCTCTTTCATTTTTTTTTCATTTTTTGCTTCTTTTTTTTTCAGGACTTTTATAATTTTTTTGAATTTTTTCTACCAAGTCGCCAGTTTCCAGATTTTCACCAAGGCACTTTTTCTATTTTTTTTTTAATTTTTTGATTTTTTTGTATTTTTGGAATATATAATTTTTTTGGAGATACATCAAAGTGCCTATTGCTAGGTTTTCACTAAGATGATCATTTTTTCAGGACATTTTCTAATTTTTAGAATTTTGACAATATATCATTTTTTTAGATTTTTTTAGGATCAATAATTATGTACAAAGGATGCCCCCAGACAGAATTGGCATCAAGGATAGAAATTCTTCATTTGCAAGACATTGGTAGGATCATGGAGCTATTCTCCCTCTGTTGTAGATAGTAAATAAGCACCTGACCCAAAAGTTGTTGTAATGATGTAAGGTCCAAGCCAATTAGGTTCAAATTTTCCCTTTTGATCTCTATATTGTTGATTCTTGGGATTTTCACGTAGGAAAAGATCTCCCACTTGGAATTCTCTAGGGAGAACCCTTTTTTTGAAGGCTTTGGACATGCACTTTTGATAAACCCTCATATGGTCAAATGATGCTTGACGTTTCTCATCTAGAAGTTATAACTCTTAAAGTCTCATGGCGCGGTAGTCTTCATCTGTAACTAGACCTTTGAGGGAAACTCTAAGTGAAGAAATCTCAACCTCCAAAGGTAACACTACTTCAGTGCCATATGCAAGGGAAAAAGGAGTAGCCCCAGTAGGAGTATGAATACTCATTCTATAGGCCCACAAAGCCAGATTTAACTGTAAGTGCCAATCTCTACCATTCTTACAGACTACTCTATGTAATATTTTAAGAATAGTTTTGTTTGATGCCTCTTCTTGACCATTTCCTTGCGGGAAGTAAATGGAGGACCAATGTTGTTTAATCTTGAATTTCTTGCAGAGTTGTTTAAGGTCCTTATTTTTGAACTGGCCTCCATTGTCAGTGATAATCTTAGAAGGCACTCCATATCAACAAATGATATGGTTCAGAATGAATAGAGAGACTGTCTTGCCCGAAGCAACAGAAAGTGGGACAACTTCTACCCATTTAGTGAAGTAATCAGTAGCAGTGATAATAAACTTGTGTCCACCTGATGAGTTGGGATGAATCTTCCCAACAAGATCAAAGGCCCAGTGCAAAAATGGCCAATGAGATATAGAAGGAATGAGCTCCCTGCCTAGAGCATGTATTAGGTTACCATATTTTTGACACTTTTCACATGACTTTGCAAAAGCTATTGCATCAATCTACATCGTAGGCTAATAGTACCCTTCCCTAAGCAACCTTCAGGCCATGGCAAGACCATTGGAATGTCCCCCACAGATGCCCTTGTGGATATCAACTAACGCTTGGTTGGATTCTTCCTTTTCTAAGCATCTACGAAGTGTTCCATCTAGACCCCTCCTATACAAATCACCAATGATAAGGGAATGGCGAGAGGTGTTTTGAGTAAGGTTTCCGCATTCAAATCGATTAAAGGTTTCAGTTATAATTCCATCACAAACGTATGAGTAAATGGTGCCATAACAGGATGACTCATGACCAACAAGGGTACAAATGACATGGCTTTATGGGGAGTCATAGATAGGGTGATGTAGCTCTTCCACCAGGAATTCAAATCTAGATTCGTGTTGTTCTAACTGAAGGAGTGAAGAAAGTGTAGCCATAGCATCAACTAATTTTTTTTTTGCTCTCAGGATTTGTTGAAATGTGACAAATGTGAAGTATCATTTCAAGGAATCAACCATTTTCTTGTAAGGTACCAATTTCTCATGTTTTGTTTGATATTCAAGATTAACTTGGTTGATTATCAGTCGTGAATCCCCATAGACGTGTAACTCTGTGATTCTCCATTCTATGGCCATCTTAAGTCTATTTGTTAAAGCTTCATATTCAGCAATGTTGTTTGTACATGGGTATAATAACTTGTAAGATTTAGGAATTGCGTACCCATGAGGATAAACAAACAACATTTTCAATATTTTCACTGAAGATCTATCTTGAAAGTAGCTAGGGGGACGATCAAGTACCTCATCCTTAGGCGCCTTAGAGAGGTTTTCACCTTTGGATATGTCATTAATTTTTATTTTTTTTGGTTCTGACACTGCCACATAGTGGTTTTCTCCATCAGAACTCCTATTCTTTTGATTTTCTTTTCTTTTTATTTTTTGACTAAGGTATTGGCTCTGTCATGCTGGTAGCCAGTTCACTGGTGGAAGAGACTATAGGTTCAAGGGCATTTAGGTAATAGGCTATCTCATAATCATTTTGGAATGTTAAGAGCTTAGGTACTTGATAGCATTGGGACCAATCAATGAGGTCAGGATGAATAAGAGGCAAGTCAACGACTGGTTTAAGGTTATAAATGTGAATGATATTATTGTTGGTGACCGAAGAGTCAGAGTCTGTCAAATATCCTAGTAAGCTACCCAAATCGGGATTCATCCTAACAAGGTAAGAATCATCCACTAAGGAAACATGTGGGTTCAATCCTCTAATCTTACACGTGACTCATTGGCTACCTCATGTTGATAACTATAAGTGTGAATAACATCAACATCTCTATCAACTATGGAAAACTCTGAGAAGGAGTCCCATTCATACTCATATGAACTTGTGTCTGAACTGTGACTAGGATGATTACACCATGAAGGTTTGGGACATCATGATGTGGAAGGCCTAGTGTCATCAAGGGTAGCACCTTCTCATCTCATTAAACAAACAATATTCTTTCATTGACATTCTCTGAAAGGATCTTCTACATTTGATTCTTGTTCTAAAGTTGCAACTGACGCATGAGTGACCAGAACATCTAAATCTCCCCAAAGAAGATTAGTGGAAGGCACCCAATCTTCACACATGTCTTTCTAATTTTTCAGATTAGGTATGTATTCTAGTTCATCTTCACTATCTGACTTATCAAGGATAGGAGTAGTGTGCTTATTGCAATTTGCAAATCCTAGGCCAACCAACTTCTTAGACTTGCATCCAAAAAGAGTATGATCAAGAGGTTCGGCTCTAGCATCCAATCTATGATTAAGAGGGCCATGTCCGGGATAGCCCATCTATTTGACAAAAGTATACCCTCTTCCATAAGCCTTAGGAGAGGGAGAGAAGTTCTTATTGTGCATGTATTTCTCTTCTCTATAGATCCAGTCTCTAACAAATGTCTCTTCTTTCTCATCTTGAATAGGCACTGATGATTCTAAAAATGTGCCAAATAAAGTCATAGCTGAAAAGGAAGGTTTATTTTCTTATGAAGGCTTTCCATAAGACCAAGACAAAACTAGTAGTGTTGTGAGGGAGTTGAGTTGATACCCCCCATGCCAAGGTATATTGACTTAAGCTTTTCTTTGCATTCAGCTAAGGTTGCAACAAAATCTTCTGCTTCTCTATTGAGGGGAACATGAGTTCCTACTAAAATGGAATTAACAGATAAACTATTATCCCCAAGTATACAAATCTCTATTCCATTGTAGGGGAACTTAATACACTGATGATAGGTAGATGACACTGCTTGCATACCATGAATCCATGGTCTACCAAGTAAGATATTATACGCAAGGGGTCCAGCATCAACTATTTGAAATAAAATGTCTTTTTCAATAGGGCCAATCCTAATTGGAAGGATGGCCAACCCCTTAGAACTTCTTTTTGCCTCATCATAGGCTTTGATAGTGATCCTTTTCCTAGTATCTATGAATTTTTTAGAATAACCCAACTCTTTTAAAATATTAAAGGAACAAATATTAATCCCAACACCCTCATCTATCAACACGCGCCTAACACGGGTTTTGTGGATCATGACCTCAATATGGAGAGCGAGATTTTGTGGGTGGATCAAAGCTTTATCATCATCCTCTAAAAAGGTAAGGTAATGAGGGATAGCAATATGATTAACCATGTTCTAGAATTGATCAACATCTAAGTTGTTGGGGATGTTCACCATGCGCAAAGCATCCTCAAGGACTTGCTTGTGTCTCAGGGAAAACTCTAAGAGCTCAAAGATTGAAATCTGAGCTGGGGTTCTCTGCAACTGATCAACAAGACTATAGCTTGACTTTGGATTAACTGTTGGTTTTGAGGTGACATTCTTGGATGCCACTTTCTTAGGTTTACTTGATTGGCTTTAATTGGGTCCTCTAATGACAATGATACCTTGGCTTCATGTGACAGCATTGAGGGCTTGCGATGACACTCTAGAGTTGGGAACCCTTAGCACCACAATGGGCTCTTCATCAAACACAGGAGGAGAGTCCACATCTAGATCATAACCATAGGGATCTCTACCCCTCATCATATTGACATTTTCTTCCACGAATTCAAGCATGTTGATAGTATTCTTTGCATCTGTGTAGGTGTAATTGATCTCAACCTTGCCATTCTTAACTTTAGAGGTTTCCCCCTTCTCATACTTGGGCAACGGTTCCTTGAATGCCTTCTGATTGGTCTTAGTGTTCAATCCATCTATCTTAAGTTGTCCACTCTCAATGAGATCTTGAATAAGATGCTTGAGTTTGTAGAAGTTTTCAATGTCATGTCCAATACCATTGTGAAACTTGCAAAAGGCCTTCTCATCCCACCAATGTGGCTTAACATCTGGTATATAATGTTTCGCAGGATCTTTAGGATGTGCAAGGTTGTTGGCAATAAGTGTTTTCAAGACATCCTCATATGAATCACCAAGCTTGGAAAATTGACGTCTTTCTTTCTTAGGCCTATCTTGGTATCTCAAGTTGCTCTCTTGTTGATTAGATGTATTGAGCTTCATGGCTTGAACAACACTAGACAAGTGGAGCACCGTTTGATCTTTTAGTTGAGAGGAGTCCACAACTCCATCATTGACCACTTGGTTGTTCCTATTCCAATGTGAATTATTCCCTTTATCCTTGTTAGAGTTGTTTTTGTTTTGACCATTGTTGTTGTTGTTGTTGTTGCTTCCATGTTTGGTCAAAATTCCTTTTTCTTTCAAAACATCCTCAATCCTACATGTGGTTTCAACCATGGTGTCAAAGGAATCAAAAACCATCTTCCTAACTTCATACCGCATTTCGGGAACCAAGTGCTAAAAAGGATGTTAATATTCTCATTTTTAGGAATGGTTCTAGAGTAGTGAGAGCATTGTCATCTCCACATTTGCAAGAAAGTGACAAAGGATTCCCCTTGGTTTTTCTTTAAATTGCATAAGTCCAACATGGCAATAGATCTTGAAAGATTGTATACAAAGTGTTGAACAAATTTGTGGAAAAGCTCTTTGAAAGTCTTAACAAGAGGAGTTATGTTGGTGAACCATTCCATTGCTTGACCCTTGAGACTCCTTGGGAACATTCTCATGAGGTACGAATCATCTTGATGGAACTCAAAACTTGTGGTATAAAATTGGCACACATGATCATGTGGATCTCCATTCCCATCATACTTATCATATTGAGGGATCTCAACCTTCCTAGGGAAGTATTTCATGTTAACACCTTTGTCAAAAGGATTAGGAAAAATTGAATCCAGTGAGAATGAATTCTTGGGTGCTAACATCTTTTCCATCATGCTCTTAAGTTGTTTGATCTCCTCTTCTTGAGATGGAGCTTGCTTCTTAATCTTTTTGTCCACATCAAAGTTGTAGGGGACTCTAGCACCTTTTTTTATTAAACTCTCTAGGAACTTGTCTTTGTTTTTCTCTAAATATTTCTCCACATATTATTGGAAAAATGTGTCTTGTTGCATTTTCATGAAGTCTTGAGCAGTGAGATAAAAACTCAAGCTACTACCCCCATATTGTGAACTATGATGAGCACATTGTGATGATTGTCTTGAGTTCCTAGGAGGTGTTCGTCTCCTATAATGATCATGTCTAGAATCCCTTCTTCCTCTAAGGATAGGAGATCATGATGGTGTTCTTGAATGTCTTCCACTTTGTGGAGTCTTAGGAGGAGTGAATGGAGGAGAGTTGTTTCCACCACTAACATGCATGTTATTAAATTGGTCATTAAGTTGCTGAGCCAAAAGTCTATCTTGCTGCTCTTGAAAGGATTTCTTTTCCATTTCCACCAAAGTTTGTCTCTCCAATTCTAGGAGTCTAAATTTATCTTCCTTTTTAGATTTTTCATCTAGGAAGGCTTTCTTTTCATGCTCAATCCTCTCAAGTCTTTCACTCATGTATCTTGAAGATGTTTTGAGTGGTGAACTTGGTCTTGAATTTATAAACAAGTTGTTGGTATAGGTTGCATTGACATGAGTGTCATAAAGTTCATCCCCTTGGTTCTCATGTTGCAATAACTCATCCTGATAAGCTTGCCTCTTACTCTTCTCATCCCTTTGGTGTGCATCCAGATATCTAGTTGAGATAAGGGGTGAAGCTGGTCGACTGTTATGAGAGGAACCACCAAGTGAAATAGTATCTCTATGTTTCACAAATACGTCATCAAGACATTTATCCATGTCTTCCTTCTCTCTCTGATTCATTGTGTAACTCATATCCATATCCGATCGAGAAGATGATAAGGGGGTACCCAACTCACTAAGGTGACTCTTGGAATCAAACCACTCTTCTGAGTTATTCCTAGGTGATTGATCAAATATGGGATCTTTTCCCTTACATTTTTGGTGAGTTTGAACTAACGGTAATTGGTTAAAGACTACTTGAGGTCATTTTTCTTGATTTACTTGATATCTTGTTGTAATTGGCATGAAATAAAAGGTACTAGCTGGTAGGATGACCCTAAGAAACATTGGTACCAAACTAGGATAGTAAAGGCATTAACTTGTCCAAAAAGAGGTGATAAGATATGATTTTGCAAGAGGTATAAATCAACACTGCCACAAAGGTGCCCAATAATCAGGTGAATACCCTAACACATATGGATCAAGAGGATAATTTACCAAAGTTATATTGATTGAAATTGAATTTTTATGAAAGTGAATGGACAAGAGACTACCAAAACTCTCCAAGTGTGTTATCAAAGAATCTAAAGGTTTATCTTCTCAACAAGGACGGTTCCTAGCTCACCAACTCCAAGCAAGGTCACTTGTGAAATCAAAGATTGCTAGTTCAAGATGTCAAAAAAAGAATCCAAAATTGTAAACAAGCTTATAACATCAGGGTAAGTGACTTAATCTAATCTGGATCAACCAAGGAAGACCAAAAATGATAGGACAGCAATCAAGCAAGTTGGCAGTTGACAACGAATAGCAACAGAAGACAATTTTCGTGCAAAGGAATGACTTATTGCACGAGGATTACCACAGGCTTGCATGATAATATGTAGTCTAGTGTGAAGGAAACCAAACTAGTGTGACAGAATAACCCAAAAAGATAGTATATTGCCAGAATATCGTGCGATGATTCTCATAGTATCGTGCAAAGAAACGCAGGCAGCCGCACGAAGAAATAGTTTTATCGCGCGAGGGAAGAAAAATAGAACTTATTTTTTGTTCATTTTACTTGACCAACTAGATGCATTAACAGATTTTATCATGAATCAAGCACACAAGACAGCAATCAGGGAGTCCAAGCAAGCAAATGTCTTCAAACAAAGAGCAAGGGACAAAGCAACCTTGCACATGAACAAGAATAGTGTCGTAGTATTCTACTCCCTGGAGATTCTACTTGTGTATGTTCTCAAAATGTTTTTCAATCATGCACATAGTCCTAGAAAAGATAAAGTTGGTTGCACTATGGTTTGTAGTAATGGTTAACTCTACAACTTTTGCAATCTCAAGTGGGTGAAATCCAATCCCGGCGCACCGAGGTTTTGACACAGTCTGAGAATTTAATCAATCAGGAGCTGCTGAGGAGATCTGACAACCCAACAAGAGACGACACCTGTGGAGATTTCTTCCACAAGGATATTTATATAGTGGTTGTTGCTACCATGGTAGAAATGGCTATTATCGCTTGAGGTTCCATCCACATAGTTTACCCAATAAAGGGAGTGTCCACTACGGTTAACCCTCTCTAACAAGAAAGACTCACAATATGAACCGCATGGGGACTTAGTTTGGATTCAAGGGTTCCAAGTTTTTGATTCTCCCAAAAGGGAAAAGAGCATAATCCTCTAGCCTCTTCACCTCACCCAGACATAGCAAACAAGATTAATTGAACCACTAATTTGAAATCACCTCACCCAAGGTTTGTATATCAACAACAATAACCACCAATCTCAAAAGAGAAAGTACCATCAAAAGTTGAAGACCAAACCAAGTGAAATAATAACAAATCCTTCCCTACCTACAAGGGGATCTATCATCAAGAAGAGCTTTGCATGTAAAACAAGCGAATGAAGCCCACTCTCTCAAGATCGCCATAAATAGTGTTCATAGGGCCTAATTACTATGTGAAACATATATGCAAGAAAGCAAATCTAGGTTCATTCCTTTAGAGAAAAAATTGGAAATGTGATCTATGAAAGCAAGAAATACTCAAGCTAAACACATGAGAGGTTCATTGTTATTTCCAAAATCCAAATGTTATAGAGATGCAACAAAATACCTCAGATCCAAAGCAATGCGAGCATTTTCTTGTTTATCCACGCAAGTCCAAAGTATCCACACGATCGGTAATCAGCAAACACAACAGCAACAAATTAGAAACCACTGAAAACAACAAACATTAGTGGTTAGGAATCAGATATATAAAAACATCAATCAAAATAGATCTCTGATGTCAACTCTCGTGCAAAGATTCAGCCTAGGCTGCGTGAAGATTCTCACTGTTGCGCGAAGAAATGCACAGGCAGCAAAACTTTGCATTAGAAAATAGAAAACAAAGAGATAAAAAGATACAGTAACTAAGAACAAATCTAAGCTTGGTGTTAAATCTCATATGAAAATTTTCCACATGCCACATGAAAAAACTTTGCATATCACGTAAAGTTTTGCACAGAATGGCAAAAATTTGCGATGTTTTCAGCAAAACATCACGTGAAATTTTATCACAGAGCCGTACGGATGAAAAAAATAGATTTGCAAGAATTGAAAATGAGGCTAGATCTGCCCCATGGTGGGTGCCAAAAATGTGTGCTAAAAATGTGTCACACTTCTATGAATCATTATATCCAAGATTTCTCAAGAATGAGGTCTTGAATGGTGACTCATAACTCTCTATTCATGGAGTGCAAGGGTTTGTAATGGAGGCCCTCAGATTAACCTAGTTTGTGCCCATGCAAGTACACCATAAAACAAGAGATTCAAAGAGGAAAGAAAGAATGCTAGTCTCCATACTCATCAAGTATGCATGCAAATGAAAGCTATTCTATATGAGAACAATGCAAGAAAGGAAATTAATCTATACGATAACAATGCATGATTATTCTATGAAAGGAAATACAAATGCAAGATTAATCTATGAAAGGAAACATGAATCTAATCTAACATGCAAGTGCAAAATTAATCTAAATGGATTGCTATGGGGCAAGAAGACAAGAAGAGATAAGTAGCAATATCCAAGCTCAAGTGCTCAAATTCTCCTCCAAAATTGCTCTCCAAACTTGCAGCATAACAATAGCATAAAAGTGTTGATCATCAAATGAGGAGAGGTTTCCTTATAAAGAGCAATGGACGGTAGAGATTAAGAGGCAAAACGAAATGAGCAATGGTGGAGATTAAATCTTGGTTGATCCATGTGCTCATATCTTCAAAAGGCAAAATCAAAGGCTATGATTAAGAGGCAAAAATCCCACCACTCAGGAAGATGTGTAGAAAAAGGAACTTTTTTTTTTTTTTTTAATTTATTTCCTTTTTCAACAAAGAGGGATTTAAGTGGGGATTTTATTTAATTAAAAGAGGGATTTTGTTTTAATTAAATAAGATTATTTAATTTGATTAAAAGGGATATTTTAATTAAATGAGATAATATTATTTAATTAAGAGATATTTTAATTAAATAGGATAAGATTATTTAATTAAAAAGGAATTTTAATTAAATAAGATTATTTTATTTAATAAAAAGGAATTGTTTTCTTTTAATTAAATAAGATAATCGATGAAATGATCAAACCTTAGGAAATATTGAAATAATTGAATTAATTGCGATTTGATCAAGGAAATTAATTTGAATTAAAATGTTGCAAAGCATTGATTCAGGAATTTGATAAATTGATAAATGGGGGCCCATAATCTAGGCGACCAGTTTAGGGTGCATACAAACATGAGAAAGACAATCAAGTCTTTGCTACATACCGAGCACCATCGATGAACATGTGAAAAGTACAACTAAGTTGTCACTTACCTCGAGAATTGTATACTCACCAAGGATGAAGAATTTGGTATGATACCCGAGTGTCTTTGTTTCGTCGACCGATTGGTAGTTGAAGCATTTAATACACCACTTAGGTTATTTTCTATAAATAGGGAAACAAAGAGCTCATTCATTCACCAAGCAAAAAAGAGAAAACAACATAGTGAAGACAAGCGACTAAGAGCGACAAGATTGCAGAACAATTCACAGTAGATTCAAATGCTACTCTGACAGATTTCAACCATCCACAACAAAGATCACGTGAGTATCTAGACTCATCGAGCTAAAAGTTTATTTACAAGAAGCCCTAAATAATTTCACAAACAATGAAAACTACCTCGCAAGTCTCAAAGATCAAGAATATAAAGGACAAGAAGATCAACGTAATTAAGAACACAACCTGTGAGGAGCCTAACTATAATCTTTTCCCTGAGGTTGCTGCTCAACCCAATGACAAGGGAGAATTTTCAAGTATCCCTCCTAGGGTTTTACTGGTTGAAGATATCCATGCATACATCCACTGCAAGGTTGCAGAGATTGGAGACCTTGAGATTGAAGAAGCTTAATAGAAGCTATGCAAGGATGGAAACTTGAAAGATGAACACACGCACATTAAGGTGAAAGGGTTAACCAATGCCCTACTATTCCTGAGAGAGTTTAAGACTCGATGGATACACATTTTAATTAGCCAGGTACATGATAGAAAAATGTGGTTGGATGAACCAAAATTGATCACAAAGGATGTGATTCATGCTATAACTGGTTATCCAATAACCAACAAGGCTAAAGCCCTAAAACACCCTCCACGCACTAAGATCGCAAAACTAAGGCAGAATGGGACAAAAGAGAATTAAAAGTTAATACTATCACCAACCCTAAAATAAAGTTTGGTGCATGTGTGATTGGGTACAAGATATTCCAAGCTAGAAGAATGAACAACACGACATGTGGAGTAGTTGACACTGCTTATAAGATTGTGAAGAAGAGACTTCAACTGGACTTATCTGAGCTGCTACTAAAAAAACTAGAAGAAAACATGAGGACAATTAGATCAACCAGATCTAATTCATGTAAGTTTGGTTCCCTCCTTATGTGCACATTCTTCTATTCTTGGAATTTATTCCCATCTATTGGTAATGTCTCTTGGGACACAACCCGACCAATAACTACACATATTAGTGAATTCATTAAGTCACTAGGGGATAGCTTCACTTCTATAATGGATGCAGACTTCAACACTTTCAAGGATAGAATGAAGAAGAGAATGAGAATCCCTACACAATTGGTTGAACAATACAAAGATGACATATCTTTCATAGTGGATACCGACACCACTCTAATCAAACCATCTGTACCGAGAACAACATCGTTACCACCATTGGACTATGAGATGAACATTGAACAGGATACAAAGGATATTGAAGCCTTACTGAATGAACCAGTGGACAAATGATTTAGTACATTTGGCACATATGAGGAAGCCAAGTATAGACTCAAGATTGGATTAGTAGTAAAGAAGATAGACTGAAAGATGACAAAAATAATAAATACTCTTCAAAAGAAACTTTTGGTAAATGATGAAGAGTTGGAAGAAGATGTCACCAAGGGACAGTCACCCTTTGGTGAAGGTAAATAGTTAAGTGACTCTAAGTCTACTAAATCAGATGCACCACCAACCAAGAAAACAAGAACTACTGAAGTGACAGCTGCATCAAGAACCAGGAGTAAGACTACAAAAGAGGTAGAATCACCACCAGTAAAGAAAGGTACTGTAAGGACTTATTAGAAAAGAAATCCTCAAACTGAGAAATTAGGACCGAGGCAAAGAAGGAGATATGTAAGAGGAAAGAAGACAAGGATGATACTACCAGGGATGAAAGAGAACAAACGATCAAAGTAGAAAAAGGCCAAGATACCTAAGATGATTGATGAAGTTGTAGATTCAATCACCAACACAGGTAGCTTATCACATCACAAGATTAGACAATGGATAACCTTATCTCCCGAGAATCAGAATAAGATAGAAGAGGCCATAATTAAGGAAATGGTTTCATACAATTATGTACCTATAAAATTCAACAAGAATATTCCACAAGAGCTCAATGACAAAATATCAGCAAGATGGACATATGCCTTGCACACAGAGAAACAAATGAGGGAAAGATCCATATTTGCATTTATACCACCCGAGTCAACAGTTGAATAAATTGATTCAACAATGAAGGAGCATGCAAATAAGTTTTTTGCAAAGATCATAGCATACAAAGTACTACAGGGTAGATTAGAAGACATTGACAAAGAAAACAATGAGATTTGGAATGAAATCTTCAATCCACCCGAGCAGGTACTAGCTCTAACAGAAACACCTCACTATGAGGAGAAGGAGGCCACACCAAGCACTGAGCACATTTTCATCAATGACACTAAGGATGTCAATCCAATTGATTTGACAACAGAGGTAAGTAAGGCCATGGATGATGTACCTCAGATATTACAATCATTAGGGGAAACACCAGATATCACAATAAAATCTAGAGCTCATATTGATTATGATGATGATCCCAAGAATGATGAAGATGTAAATGTTTCCACCGAGCAAACAAAGGAAAAGGAGACAATGGATGTTGCACAGGAAAATGTACCAAGTCACATGCCTTTATTGATACACTCTATCAATATAATCACTGAAGCAAAGGAGAAAACATCTAATCTTGATGCAAACATACTTGAGGAAAAAGGTGATGAACATGAAAAGAAGAAAGATACAAATGAAGAGAAGAAAGATACAAGTGGAGAGGATAAACTGAGTGATGCCACTGCCAAGAACACCGAAGAGGTAAAGAAGGCTTCAAATTAAGACAAGGTTGAAGTAGAGACGTCTACTACCGACCAACAAGTTAATACTGAGAAACATAAAAAAAAGAACCACACCTCTCAGGCAATCACCAAAATCAAAAGAGACAGAGAAGGATCTTGCTATAATCCTTCATTCCCCTGCTTCTAGTACAATTTCAAAGAAGAAGAAGAAGAAGAGTGAAGCACCCGTCACACATGATGAAATAATAGATATACCCGACTATGATCTAAGAACACTGGATCCTGAGTTACTGACCAAGTATGGAGAAATATGAAAAAGAAAGGTAATACAGGACAAGATCAAGAAGGAGCACAAAAATTCACAAGTCCTAGATACTACAAAGGAAATCCTAATGCAGATAGTTCCTGACATAGAGATTGATCAAAATGCACCCATCCTTAATCAACTAGTAGTTCTGATCGAGGCCATAACATCACAGAATGTAGAAGCTGACAAGGTGATTGAGGAACATGGAGAAGAGAAGTGTCACTATAAGCTCATAGAGAAGATCATCTAAGAAGTGGCAGAAAACAAGGTAAAACTTTTTGAGCTAGTAACTACATTGGAACCAATAATATCAGAAGTAGTTAACTTAGTTTAAAATTTGTGCACACTAGAGAATTTCACTACCGAGCATATTGAAAAGATAGCTAAATAGATGAATATCTTAAAGCTAGTGCACAAAGTCTCACAACCAAGGAAAATTCATTCTAATTGCATTATGAGAAGATTATTAAATCAAAACGGTTGAGACTTGAGATACAAAAGGATAAAAGAAAAATCAGAGATGAGGTAACTGAGCTCCAAGCTATGTTACTAACGAATCTCACATTGCTAATGAAACACATGACTTTGGCAAAGACATTAATTGCTACCCCAGAGATGTTAGTAACTGAGAGTATCTATGACATGCATTCCATAATCACTTTGGAGCACATGACCCTCGATCACCTCAAGGAGAAATGGGAGAAGTAGATGGCAGACATTCAAAAATCCCATGCCCACATATTTGAAAAGCTGTAAGTACTAAACCTTTGTCATTATTTTTAAAAAAAGGGGAAAATATATGTATACATTAAAAAGGAGAAAATGTATATACCTTACAAAGAGGGAAAACATGCCAAAGAGGGAAATACACAAAGGAGAAAACATTTACATACACTGTACCGAGGCATGCACATAGGGGGAGCCATTGATAAGGTAAACACTTGGTGTATATACTGAACATATCAGTTTGCAAATATCAATTTTTGATACTAATGCCAAAGGGGGAGATTGATAATCCTTAAAGGATCATAAGTTGTCATTAGTATACAAGGAAACAGTTTTTGGACCATCAGTTACATGATCACCGAGTGACAACATTCAGTCAAGTGTAGAGGTCACCGAAAATGTCTTAGCATAGTGATCACCGAAATCAATGAACACCGATAACACTATCACCAACAGACAGTTCAAAGAGTAAATCAAGAGCACAATCTACAGAGTAACCTGACCATCAGTCTATTGAGATAAAATTTTATTCCTGAGAAAAGTGGGTCTGAGATACACGTTAGCTAAAGCACTTTAGTTTTAAATTAGCTTTATGCTTAGATATAAAATCATTTCTTGAGGATCAAGTAAAGCATAAGTAATAGTTTTAATCAGTCTAACTGATTGTAAACATGCAAACTAGAAGATCAGGGTCAAGTTGTAAACCTTTGATCATAGAGTTTTTCTTGTAAAGCATGAAACCTAATTAGGTCAAAACATTTGTATATATAGATGTATAATCATTCAAGAACATGATGATTGTAGCCATAGAAGACATCTATTGATCAGACATAGAGTTTCACGAAGAAGGACACAAAAGGAAGAATTCAATTATGAAGAACTAGATTCAAGGCTACCAAGAAGAATAGAGGTATTATTCATCACAGTATGGTGATATTGTTTTTGTGAACTTAATGGATCTTTAATCAGCAATTTAGGATTGCAAGCTATCAGGTCATAAGTATTTTTTTCTACTCTCTAACAATTGTAGCAAATAGAAGAAATCCTTCAAGAAGGTGGACTTAACAGTCTTATTGTAAATCTCTTAACCGAGTGCACACATACATTGTGCTATTAAAATATCTTAACAAAGTAGACCTAACAAGTCTAACATGTTACTGTTACCCAAATTTTCCCATTATGAAGATTTTGGTTACGGGTGGAGTAAAATGAGGCTCCCATGAGGGTTGAGCCCAGCCTGTGGGGTTGACCTTGGTTTTGATCTTGTTTGTGTTTTTTAGTCTCTTCAGTTCCTGTTTTTCCCCTGCACATGCAAATAATCTAAGTGTTAAAAAGACTATGTATTTGGCAAAACCCTAGTTACCCAAAATCTGTTCTAAATCCTTATTACATTTTGGGTGACTTAAGTCCTTCAAAT
The DNA here is from genome assembly GCA_018584345.1 of Thuja plicata. Classification (NCBI taxonomy): domain Eukaryota; kingdom Viridiplantae; phylum Streptophyta; class Pinopsida; order Cupressales; family Cupressaceae; genus Thuja; species Thuja plicata. The sequence goes on along the minus strand of MU223784.1, from coordinate 465,250 downwards.
TTCCATGTGTGCATTTATACCTTGCATAAGTCTCTAAGTCACATGGTAAAAATAGAATATTCCAAATCATCTGGCGACCCCAACTCTCGCTAGTCTCATGATCTAGTGAAAGAAAAGCACATTCCATTTTGATTAGGAGACTCAGCGATGACCGTTGGATTGGATGATGATCGAAGGGGAGTCGGGTAATCTCTCAATGCAAACTGGAGTTGGCAAAAGACTTGGAGATCGCGCGACTTAGTATAATTCTTGCATACGGGTGTGACTTAAGTTTAGAGATGGGTTAAGTTAACAGCCTTTCGGTCGGGTGGTCTTGTAATCAAAAGGAATATTCAATCAAGCAACATAGACTTGGTGACTGCCACCCAATTTAAAGAAGTTTTAACACTTGTCGCGTAATCTCATGATAAAGCCAGGGGTAGCAGGAAGTTTGGGAGACTTAGCGGCAAAGAGAAAGTATTAACCCAAGGTTATGAGGCATTGCCAAGGTAAATAAAATGATCCAGTGGCTACATTTTAAAATGAAAAAGGATTGAAATCTCCATCATCAATACAAAAATCTGTGCCACCTGTGACAGTTAGAATTTAAATATTCAAAGGAAATTCAAATATCTGATCCCAAAAGTTATTGCAGAACCAGCTTGCAAAGAGGTAGATGGATTGGTCGACTTTGTAGAAGCAAAATTGATGACGGTAGGAATATTTCAGAAGTTATATCAGATCGATCAAGGATATTTTAGAATGCATTTATGAATGAAACTGACAGTGTTAGGGTTTCTGGAAAAAATCCCGTTGTAATCAATTGTAACCCTAAAAAGATCAAATTGACTCCAAGCCTGCGTGCTGGGGAGTATATATATATATATATATATATTAGTTTTGAGAGCTTTAGAGCTCAGAGTTTTCCTGACTTGGAAATTATCCTTGGCATTCTTTCTGCCCTATGATTTCTTTAGTTTGTAATCTTTCATTGATGTTTAGATATTGCAGAGGCTTTTTTGTGACATTTTTTCTGTCCCTGGGCTTCCTTGTCTGAATCTCTCTTACTAAGTTATAAGATATTGAGTGATTTCTAGTGAAACATTGGAATCTTTGAGCCCTCTTTCTTTTGCAATAGTGTGTACTACTATGGATGATCTGATTTATATGAGTTTATGGATATTCTGCAGTCCCCTATCATTTTATCTCATTCCTATGTTGAATTGCAAAGTTGGATGTCTATTTGTAGGTCATAGTCTGTGTCTATTTATAGTAAATACACTATTGTTTGTGAAATCACTTCTTTCCCTGAATAGCCTCTCTTTGTCTCGGGCCTCTCTATGAAATACTTATGCAAACCTATCTAGGAATTTGTGTTCTTTTGGTTCCAAGGTTTTCATGCTGAGATTAGTCAATGTATTATGATTTAGGTCACCTTCGGTGTATCACCTAGTAGGACAATTTTCTTTTAGTCATTTCCCTTTCATGCATTCCTTCTATCCCTTTTCCCTCAAGAATTTACTTTCCTGTTAAGAAGAAAATTTGGGTGACATATCAAGAGGAACTGACCTAGAATCTAGAGGTCTCATCTTGGTTAGCAAAAGGTCCCACAACCTTGAGATTATTCCCATGTTACACTAGATTACCAAGACCATGAGAGCTTGGGTGAAGGGTGCAAATCTAGGTGTCTTATAGTTCTGGCACACCTGGTGGGATGCCAATTCAAGTTTACTTGCCAAGATTATGCTACTTCTGATATACTGGTTGCATAATAAAGACTTAAGGAGTTTTTCCTATCAAGTATATCTGGCAACTCCATTGGTGAAGAACAGAAGACCCAGTCCTGTTCAAAGTTTATGAGAAAATTTGAAACAAGAAGCTCAAGGCTTTCTGAGTTCACATAGCTGCCTTCCAAAAGGAACTATAGAAGATCATCTCAAAGAGCACCCCCTACTAGGAGGGTACAGTCTACATCACCTGATACTTCAGAGAAAAGACCTTGGACTCTTCATTCTAGAAGAAGAGGAACATCCCTAACTAGGGAACTACAAGAAAATTCAACTCTGCCCTTAAATACAACTCTCACAGTTGCTACTCAGCAAATCACAGCTCCTACAATGGCGAGGCAGTTTGATTTTTCACCCTTCAATCAAGGAAGCCCCTTGAACTTTGCTCAACATCATGATGTACCTCTGGTAGTGCTTAAAAGTCTACCTGATTTCACAAGTGAAGGGAAAACAACAGCTTTTGAACACATAAGAGATGTAACTACTATCTATAGTATACATAACATCATAGAAGAAGATGTGGCTACCAAGCTACTAGCAGCCTCTTTCAAAGGTAAGGCCTTAGAATGGTTTAGAAGTCTTGCTGTCGGTTCCATTAATTCATGGGATAGATTAGGAGATTCATTAAGTAAATATTTTGAGGATAAATCAAATAACTTATCTCTGGTAGAGCAATTGAAAACCATTAAAAGAACCCCTCAAGAACAAATAACAGACTTCAATAACAGATTTCTTAAGACATGGAATAGAATTCCTAACTTAGTAAGACCTTCAGCTGATCATGCCTTCCTATATTTTTTAAGAAGTCTAAATAGAAATATTTCTATCATGATTCAATCTATGGGAGGTACTTCATTACCTCAAACTTTTGACATTGCTGTCAAGGTAGAGAACTATCTAATACAAGATGGCATGATAGCCCTGAGGCCACCCATGCCCATATTCCTTGACATACAACCAAGCATGCCTTTGAAAATAACTCCAATTCCTCTAATACCCGCTATTGTAACAACTCAAGCAAGTACCAGTCATGGGGAAGTAAGGGAGCCGGAGGACCCTTCCTAGGAACTATCAAAATTAAGAAGCAATTAGCAAGAGATGAAGAAATTAATGCAGACTATGAGTAATGAGCTGATTAGCATAACAAAACAAGGACAAGGGAGTAGACCCCCTCTTTAGTAGCAAAATTAGAGTCCCAATCAACAATATCAAAATTAGGGACAATCCTATCAACAGAATAGACCCCAATTCCAAGGGGGTTATCAAGGGCAAAGGCAAAACTACAATCAGAGACCATCTCAGACTTATAATCCTACCCCCCTCAATTCTACAAATCTAGTTAGGGATGTAGTCCCAAGTCAAAATAACATTGCTGCAGAGATGGAGTGGTGTTACCCCTGCAATCAGTCCCATAACCAGATGATATGCTTAAATGGGAGGGTACACCAAGCACTGATGGTTCAAAGTGCCTCACTTAGGTAACAAGATTTCTTCCCTTTGTCCTTGTAGTCTCAGGTATCTCTTCTATCAGATTTGCAATTGCTTTGGTAATCTCTATTATCACTTCTATCAAACTTCTTTTCAAATGATCTATCATTACTTGTGTCATCTTTTCTTTTGTTGAGACATCTAGCAACAAAGTATCCAATCTCTTTACAATTAAAACATACGAGTGGTAATTTACCTTTGTATCTACCTTTGCCTCTCTGCAATCTTCTAGCCATTAGTTCTTCAATCTCATCAAGATCTTGGTCATCACTATCAGTCTACCAACCAAGCTATCTAGAGTGACATTATTGTTTGCTACTAATCTCATTTCTTGTATAACAGATACTCTAATATCATATACAGGCAGTAAGGTTCTTAGGATTTTACTTAACACTGTCTCTTCTTCAAGTATGCCTCCAACTCCTCGGATAGCATTGACTACCTCTTTTATTCCACAGCTATACTAAGTAATATTTTCTCCTTCTCTCATTCTTAGGTCTTCAAATTTACCTCTTAGGCTTTCTTCCTTGGATCTTAGTACATTAGAATATCCTCCATGTACTAGCTTCAATTTATCCCACATTTTCTTTGTAGAGGTGCAGGTTTTGACATCTTCAAACTCAGCATCAGAGAGCGAGGAAGCAATTTATATCATCATGCAATTATGCTCATTATTTTCTCTTAATTACTCAAGTGTGTGAGGTCCTGAGGTAACACAAATTCAATATCTAAGTATTGAACAACATCATTTCCAATACCTAATAGGTGGAGTCTTATCCTTCTTTGGCATGATGTAAAGTTGTCCTTGTTCAACTTGGGCACATCTCGTTTTCTCATCTTGTAATCATTTGCTTGAGCAGTCAAATTCCCTTTCTAAGCACACAAGCTTTGATACCAATTTTTAGAATAACTAAGAGGGGGGGTGAATCAGTGACCTCAAAAATATTTTAATAAATTAACCCAAAAATTTATTACCACAACTATAAGCCTCTAGTTATCTTCAGTCCTACAAGATGAATTCCTTCAAATAATCTCAACAAATAACTACTGCTCAGAGTTCACTGTTAAACCTTATTCTTACTGTTTACCAATTAGAAATTTTTTATTTACCAAAATGTAGTAAATAACTTAGTGTATACAGATCAATCTTGATTAGTTATGTGTAATGAAAAACACTAAAGTAATGACTCATAAACACATTGACACATGGATTTTTAACGTGAAACCCATGTTAAGGGAAAAACCACTTGGGACCAGTAACCCAAAATTTACTCTTCTAAAGTGAGATCGATGAAGATCCAACCCTATTAAAGGTTACAAACACACTGTTACATGTGACCTTGTTAGAGGATTTAAATTAAATAGTTTGTCACTTGATATCTGGCATCTCTATGCTACCTTTTATGACCAAACCCAGTGTAGTTTGTCAAATGGTATATGGCATCTCATGCTATCTTTATGACCAAAAATTTTCATACTCCTTGGGATGTATCTCAATATAGAAAGGATTTTTAAGTCCTACTCGGTTAAGAGACTTTCTGATCCAATGGTTAAATTGAAATAGTAAATGATCTGTTCATATATACAGCTATACTTTGCGGATTCTCAGATCTATTGTAAGCTCATAATACCTTTCTGATCAATGTATCTTTTCAATACCTTTTCTCCACTTCTTTCTTCTCAGTGATGTTGTGCTTCTTTGTTGCTCAGTGTCTGCAGAATTAGCTTTGTTCTTCAGCTTGATTGATCAGGTATGATTGAAGACTTCTTTCTTCATCAGTTTCTCTTTAGCATTTTCTTCTCTATTCACCCCTAATTTGTAATGAATTAGCTTGTCTCTTTATAGACATGATTTCACCATTTATCAGTTCTTGACTTTCTTGTTCTTGGTGTGATCCACAATTCTCACCAATCTTGCTTTAAAGCTTTACTTCTATTTTATCTCGTAGATTTCTCTTTGAAAACTGGAATAAAATAGCTTTAAATATTTCTCTTATCTCTAACTTTAACTTGTTTATAAAAATAATATTAACAACTAGTTCAATCCTTCTTTAGCTCTTTCCACCTAAGTCTTTTGTCATTTCTGAACTTCAGTTCCTTTCAGTGTTTTCGGTCAACACTTCATTTTTCCTCGGGCATCTCCGTCAGGGTTGTCTGTCCATCGGGCATCACTATGATTTTCTACTTATTGGTAATGCTTGTCAGGTTTCTTTCTCGAGAAACACTGTGACTTTCTTCTCGGGTTTCTCTGTTCTTCGGGGTGCACTACTCGTCGATGTTTATAGTCACTTAGTGAATACTGATATTTTATGCATTACTGATAGCATAATCTTTATATTTCTAGTTCTCTGAAGTCTTTGACACTTTGTATATAACCAATCAGATTATATCAAGTTGATATCAATGACAATACAATCCATTAACTGATTTAATGTCTTGCATTAACTTTTTGCAGCTTGGTGTGTTAGAATGAATTTAGAATAACTAAGAGGGGGGGTGAATCAATTATCCTTAGGTCTAGATGTGCCCATATAAAAATATATACCACTTCAACAACTCAGATCTGCTTGGCAGCAATAAACAACAAAAGTGTGCAGTGTATTGTACTAATGAAATAAGATTACAAAAACTTAACAGTAAAATACAACATAAACATTCACACATTTTAACACCATGATTTAATGTGGAAACCCAATATGGGAAAAACCACCAGTAACATGCTACCAAAATTTCACTCTTCTGAAGTGAGCTCTGTTAGGAGCCAACCCTGTTAAAGGTTACAAAACACACTATCAAATGTGACCTGGTTAAAGGATTTAATCACCCTATCAGGAGTGGCCTTGTTAGAGGACTTAGAACATTCCAATCTGAATGTCACCTTGTTCAAAGGATTTACACAATGACTGCTAGGTCAACCTGGTTAAAAGATTTGAACTGATACAATGGTTAGAAAGTAATCAGTAGGTGTGATCTGATACATACAACTTACTTTGCAAATCTAGATCCAATTTCAGATCTAATTCTAATTCACTAAGTGGCCTCCATTTTCATCTCAAACTTCATATCTGCTTGGAAATCTATCAAGCAATCTCTCTCTCTGCTTCTCTACTCAGCCGTCTTTGCTAGGTTTTGCCAATCAGTAAATTAACCATGCAATACTCTTGCATACAACTTCTCCTTACACTTGGATACCATGACAATAACCTTTGTAGGTTATATTATACCTCTTCATCTAGGTCAAATAGATATTCTTCCACTTAATCAAGATCATAGATCTTAGGTTAGGTCAGATCCAACAGATCTTTCCATCATTACATTTTATTTACTTCTCCAATACAATCATTAATTAAACATTGAATCCATGTGCTAATAACGGTTTCTTGTGCATTAAATGAGTGTTGACTAATCTTAATTAACAATACATATCCCAATAAAATCAACTATGTCAGCCAGAGATCTCAAATCTCATCAATTACTAAAATATTGTTGCTTGGCTTTCTCTATCTCCCTCAGCATTTCACTGGTGCTCGACATCATCTTTGCTTTTCTCGGCATCACCTTTCACTTTTCTTGACATCAAATTTTCTTTGCTCAGCATTGACCTTCCAGTGAACTGTCAGTGTAAGATAAACAACATATCACTTTGCCAAAGTGCCAAATGATCAAGTACCCTGGTGTATACTCATAACTCAACCTTTTCCTCAGTCTTCTTGTTATCCTATTCTTCAAATCTTCATCAATCAATTGATATAGTACTCAAACATATAGCAATTGTCTCACCAATTAAGGTTTGAAATCAATGACAAAATAACAATTGTCTACATTGTAGAAATCTTTTCAACAATCTCCCTCTTTGGCATTGATGGCAACACTAAACTGTAAAACAATAATTTCCAACCAAAGTTACCACACAATCCAAAAAGTGTGGGTGTTCCTTGATATGAAAAAATCTTCATTGATGTCTTTAGCTTCATTCTAACTCCCTCTATGTCTATAATCACACTAAAATGCTTTATGTTTCTTGTTCAGCTCCCTCTTTCAATAATATCTCCCTTATATCTATTTTTTTATCAATAATTTGTTTTAGAAATAATCTCCCTCTTTGACAACAATGCCAAAGATGTTGACATCTTTACTATGCAAATTCATCTTGTTCTAATCTTTGTAGCATGTTGTTCTTGTCATCTTTGTTTATGACTGATCTTCTTTTCTGTTCTTGTCTTCTACTTCACAGTTTTTAGGTAGCATCCTAAAAATGTGACTCACTGTGCATCAATGTGTCAAGTGTTCTGATTAAAACATTTGATGCAATAGTACCATTTAGAAATAATTAGCCTCTGCTAGGGGAAGCACCCCCAATTTACCTCTTAGATACTCATGATCATCCTTGGGTAATGCTTTTTTAAATATGTCTTCCAAATGTTCCTTAGTATGTACATATTCTAGTCTCACTTCCTTGTCTTGAACTAGCTCCCTCAAGTAATGATACTTGATAGCTATATGCTTTGTCTTAGAGTGCATTACAAGATTTTTAGAAATATTAATGG
>MU223784.1:405124-440778 GCA_018584345.1 Thuja plicata | reverse complement strand
ATAAATTTTATTTAATTAAAAAGAAAATTAAATCTTTTAATTAGATAAAAATGATCAAACCTTAGGAAATATTGAAATAATTGAATTAATTACAAATTGATCAAGGAAATTGATTTGAATTGAAAATGTTGCAAAGCATTGATTCAGGAATTGATAAAATGATAAAATGATAAAATGGGGCCCAAAGTCTAGGCGACCATTTTAGGGTGCATACAGAAAGAAGCCAAAAATAATTAAAATACATGTCCATATTAGATGCACTACCACATAAAATTTCCCACCATTTGACTCTGCCTTTGTCCCATCACCCATTCATGTTAGCACAAAAGAGATAGCATATTTATTTAACATAGTAACATTTAAAGAAAATATGTTGGATATTTTCAAGTTTCTTATATATCATACAATCATTCATAATATTAGAAGAGAAATAACATGGTAATTTTTTCAATATAAGTAACCATTTAAAGAATTATTTCTTAGGTTCAAGTGCATTAGACCACAAAAAATTTGGACTAATACTTATCAAACAAGTTGAGTCTCCTTATTTTATTGAGGTAATATGTGATGTCCATAGTTTCTAGTAAGGAATTGTATACTTTTTTGTGCTGATTCAATCTAGACTAGATCCATCAAGCCACTTAGGAGAATAAAAAATATTATTGTCAAAGCAAAAAAGAATGGGAAACTAAAATGTTTTATAAGAGTCCTTGATTATTTAGTAAGTCCTCCATTGGGATGGAGGAAAATCAAATTTAGAGGTTAAGGAGGCCCAAGATATCAATTACACATTACATAGAATGTCATTGAGGAACTTGATACCTTCTTAAACCAAGACTTTGTGGAACGTCCTTGTAGCTAAACCAAGGTTTTACCTTTATGAAATAAATTCAACCATAATGATCTAGAAGGGTGGAAACTAATTATATTATTATCTTTAAGGTTGGTAATTTTATAATATCTCTAGTAAGTTTCCAAGCTCTTTGCGTGCTTTTTAAGACATAAGAACTAATAGGGGAGATATAAAAGCTACCAAAAAGAGGTCAAAAAGGGGAAGGAGCTTCTGATCTTTGGTTGTTTTGGTACAAACAATTGGATATTGTTCCTTAGCAGAACCTTCAATGGACCATTCCCTTTAAGGACTAGTATCCATTTAACAACTAGTTTTATGCCATTTTTCTTTAAATCTTTTAACCCTTTACCTCTTTATGATTAATTTATGTAAATTGCATATACTTTATATACTTTATATATTTTATACAAAATTTTAATAAAGAAAAAGTATCCATCTCTAACAAAAAATTAATGTAATAAAAAATTATCAATGTGCCCATCAAAATTGTGAGTCTAATTACTCTCTATAATTATAATAATTAAAAACATATTTAACTAAAATAATATTTATTAAAAAAAGTGTATAGAATTTACACTATTTAGAGTCAACTAAAGGCTTGTCTCTTTTCTTATATATAATTATGTTTACATAATATTTATCATCTATTTTTATTTACAATATATAATATAACATTATAGTAATTAACTATAGTCATTGTATATTCTTGTAGACAACAAAAAATGGAGATGTGAGTTCACATTTTACTAATTATTATTCTTTTTAATTAAATAGTTCTTTAATTATTTAATTACTCGTCTTAATTCTGCTATGGTCTTATCTTTTCATCATTTAATTATTTCTTAATATTAATTAAATAATCAATTTTATTTAATTAGTTTCACCTTAATTAATTGGTCTTTATCACTTAGTTAAATTCATAGTTTAAATAATTATCAATAATTATTTAAATTAGCTAATTATTTCTTCTCAATTAAATTAATAACCCAAAATTCATTTCATTTCATTTATGACTAATTTCATTCTAATTTTGATTAATTCTGCTTTCTTATCAATTGAAATTTTAATTCAATTTTAAGTCTAAAATCGCACAAAAATAATTTCATGAGGAATTAAGAATTCTGAAAAATAGAAAAGAGTTTTAATCAATAAAAGAATTCTGAAAAATAAAAAAAGAGCTTTATTCAATAAAAGAATTCTGAAAATAAAAAAAAACTTTAATCAATAAAAGAATTCTGAAAATCAAAAAGAGTTTTATATCAGTAAAATCTTTTAATTATCCTCAAAATTAGAAAATTGAAAATTATTCTTTTAATCAAAAAATCAATTGCCTTTTGGAAACTAATTTTCTCCAAATTGATTTATATTATCTTCTTTCTTTTTCTCCTCAAAATAGGAGTTTCTTCATCTTCACTCCATCTCTAATTATCTTGTCTGTTCAATCTTCTTTAATAGGATCAATCTCAACTGTCGACCAGTTTGAAATTTCTATATAAACCATCTCCAAACCCATTTGAAGCATCGCGATTTTTGAGATCACAATCTTTATGCGGGTTTTTGGAGCTAATTGGGATCAACACATCAATCATTTTATCACAATTTCTCAAATCTTCCAAGTCAAAGCATTATTAGTATCAACTCTGAGCACCATTCAAAGTCAAGTTTTAACAGAAGAAGAGAGAAGCAATAGAAGCTTTAGATATTGAGTTTACATTTTTTTTTATTCACTTTTAATAGATATCTATTATTTTATTGTTAATAGGCTCATTCTTAGTAGTTGCTTGATTTATTGCATATCAATCGGTACTACTAACCCCCTTGTTTGAAGTGTGCAGATTTAGGTCTATACATTTTGGTGAACCCAACGTGAACTTACAACTCAAAAAATCACCTGCAAATAACTAACAATATCCCTCTGCCTCGACCATAGAGCAGAGATTCCGTCATTTATTTTATTTATTTATTCTCAGAGGTTTCCTATTATTTCACAATTGACAAAATAATTTTGTAATCGCAGAAAGTATTTCGCAATTGCATTGTTTATTACCACAATTGATCTGGGTTATTTCACAATTGCTAAAGTAATTTTGCAACTAATCTATTTATAGGCTTTTTCAATTGACAGAGTTATTTCACATTCGACGAAGGTATTTCTTAATTGATAACTCTACTTCACAATCACATGTTTATTGCCGCAATTGAAATTTCAAAATATTTTGCAATTATCAGCTTGAACCTTTCTTATACTTTAAGTTATATTTTAAATATATACTTTTAAGATGTTTGAGAGTGGTTTCAGATATGTAGGAGTTATAATGCAAATTTTGGATTTTGGAAGATTTTAAAAAAAAATTAGACTTGGCCAAATTTCAGGATTCAGCATGCATTACTAACCTTGTTGTTTCAACATGTGACTCTTCAAAGGAAAATGCTTGTCAAAGACCCCATTATTTTAACAGTTTTGTTGCAGGAGGGGAGGGCTTGAAACCTAAAAAAAGGCAAAACTAAACTAAAAATAATTCATTCACAATTGTTTTTTTGCCTTTTCTATCTTTGCTTAAATCAGGAATCTTTGCATGTGGGACTAAAATGAATGCATATTTATTGTGTTTGGGATAAGTTTTCTTGGTAGGATAGTATTCTCTCACCCCTTGAGGGTGATCATAAATCCAGACCCTTGTCTGTTATCCATTTTTATTTTATGCATTCTTCTTTAGCGAGCCTGTTGTTGAGGAAAAAATATCACAGGAACGACTCAAGTGGGAATAGGCGGACCTAGCCATTCCAACCCACTATAATCAGAATTATCCTTGAGACCAAATTCTTGGAGGACATGGTTACTTCAATTCTAAATTCTACGATATACATAGGGATGAGAAGCCCTCAATCCTGCTTGCAATACTGTGTTTATTCTAGCGCTAGTAGGGAATTCGTGTCTCAATCTTGTTTACAGGACTACAACATAATATATTCTGATATGCGTAGGGATGAGGCCTCAATCCTTCTTTCAGGACTACGATATCAATGTAATCATAAGGATATAGGTCTTTATCCTTCTTTCAGGACTATGGGGGGTGCTATAAATGAATTTTTTTACTAGAATCCTTAGAGTATTTTCTTACTCGGTCCACCTCTAGAAGTATTCATAGTATTTGTGCAAGGAGGGGGGATATTATCTCCTGAAGAAACTCACTATATGTATCTCCTTGAGCATTTTAAATTTGATAATACACCATTGGAGGTCTCATTGCCTAGTCTCCTTTGGCAGTATTCTTCATAGCTCTCGTGAAAGGTAAAAACATGGGTGCCCTCTCAGGAGTGACACTGTTGTGTGAGCCAAAGACATATCAAGTTTTGGGCCAAATATTTTGAATACTAATCCAATTCCTTAGGATGAGCTTGTCTAATTTTTTTTGTATCTGTTCTTTACTGGTGAAAATCAGGTCTTTTTCAAGACTACAGAACATACACTCATTGTTTAAGAATAGAGATAAAAATAATTATTTTCCCATGTTTTCTATGTTTGTGCCACAAATTGCTTGGAAAATCTACTCAAATTGAGTTAAACATGTTTAGTGTTTAGGATGTCAACAACAGTCTATTCCAAAAAAAATATTTCCTCACTATTCCAAAGTGACTTTATCAAAAAAATTCAAAATTGCTATCAAATTTTTAGACTTTCATATGTTGTGGAAATTGACATGAGTTTTTTGTAATTGACATATGTTTTCTACAATTGATTAAAGTTTTCTGCAATTGACGTGTTTATTACCACAATTTCCAGAATTTTGCTGCTATTGATCCTATAGTTTGCCACTATCGATCCTACAATTTTTTGCAATTGATGAAAAGATCTGTGCACCTATTCTATCAAAATGGTATGGGTTCCTCTGTTAGAACATGTCATTTTGTCAGTTGAGAACCTTGTAAGTTGTGTCATGGGAAAGATCAGCGTGTACACTTTAGGAGATTAAAAAGATTCAGTGAAATCTCAAACATTTAAGATTACCCCTCTTTTTCAGTTCAGTTGTTATTTAGCATTGATAATTCAACGGTTTAGATTAGATTATCTTGATCTTATTAGCTTAGTCTCATCACTATTTTATAACAACTCTTTCTCATCTCAGACAGGACTCGGTTCATATCTCATCATTATCAATCTCTGAGATCAAGACAAGTCAAAGTGCGTTCTTAGAATTACTCTTGTTAAATATGAGCTAGAACTCTCTTAGAGAGGTTTTCCCTTTTGTATATTTTACAACACTCGTCTTGGTTAAATCCTGGATAACATAATGTCATTTAAACCTTATAGGGGACCAACTACTTGATCTCAAACAAGAAACAACTCAGATGACATATACCTCAATCCATTTCCTCCATACAAAGAAGAAAAAGAACCCAACTACTATGATAACATAGACCCTTTAGTCTATTCAAAAAATTTCCCCAAGTTGGCACACAAACAATGGAAAACTAATATCCTCATGCAACAAGTGGAAGACCTGCAACCTCAATTAAACAATCTTCAAAATCAATGTCAACCAAATTCTTACACCATAGAGGACTTATATCCCTACCCTATTGACTATATGCCTCTGATCACATCGCATGTTAATGAACATCCTCTAATTTCCTCAAATCTACCACTGCGAATCTCCCAATTAAACACAATTGAAAATATGTCATCCTTTGGACATCAATCAAACATAATCAATAAGAAACATGTTGTACCACATGTTCAATCAACAAATTATTCACAACATGCAAACTTCAATATGGTTTCACTAATAAGATTGTCCAAGAAGCAAAGATTCCAATCTAGTCCTTTCAATCATTTGGGTAAAAAAATAGCTCATAATCATTGTCTTATTATTGAGTAAGATCCAAATAATATTTCCATGTCTAGCAATGACACATTCTGAAACAATCACACTAATGACACATTTTCCTCCCATGAAGAAGTTGTCCCTGAAGAAGCCTCCATATTTCCTCTCAGTCCTTCATCTCCTGAAGTGTTACAAGAGAAATATTTCCCGTTTCCATTGAATGATATATCCAGTGATGAGACCTCCCAAGGGCTATCCATAAATGATTTCCAAGTTAATCCCTTTCATGATACAATTCCCTTCTATAAATCAGCTATCCTAGATCCAATGCCACCATATGCTCCATTCCCAGATAAACCTACTCCAGCGAGTCTCATTCAAAGTTCTCTCTCATGTGAAAGAATTGAAACCTTCCCTAATTCTCCCATACATATTCCAATTAATACCCTATGTCAAGAGGGTGATGCAAAGCATGAAGAATGAGTCCTGAAATAAATCAAGATCAATCTCCCAAGAATGTCTAATCTCATTCAATTGTATACCAAGATCTTATATCCCTAGAATCTGATGATGATCCTACCATCCATGTCCATCCTATCAATGATAATTCCCATTTATCCCAAGAAAAAAGTGTTCTTCCAAGCCTTATGGACCTTTCACTTCCTATTCCTAAGCAAGATAATGACATCCTTCCTATTCTCCCAAATGATTCCATTCATAGTCAAGAGAAAAACACCCTTAAAAGGGAGTCCAATGATCCTCTTCCAAATCAATATCAAATTATCCCTTCACCTTCATGTACACCACAAGATCCTATCATCCCTCTATATCCTCCTCATGATCCATTTCCTCCACAAGATAATATCCTACCAAATGAGCATTTCATTCCTCCTATACCACCAAAAGCTATCATCATCCATCCTGATCCCCTCATGATCCCAAAACACTTACGCAAGTTGTTCTTGAACCCCATACATGTCAAATGGGTTCTTCCACTTCCATATAGTTTGGTTCACTTCATGATCCTAGTTTTCCTCCAAAAGATCCCATCACCCCTACAAAAGATAATAATGAACCCCTTACATATAAAATTGGTTCACCCACTTTCATTAGGGCCAGTATATTTCATGATCCTATAATGCCTTATATACCTCCTTTACCTAAAAATGGAATGACATCTTGCTATCAAACTAACAAGTATCCCTTTTGTAAGAAGGTCTTCCAAAGCATGTGCTATCAAGGAAAAGGGTTGGGCATCCATGAACAAGGCATATTGGAAGCCCCTTATGTAATATCAAACCCCATAAGTCATGGCCTAGGTTACCTGGCTCACACTGAAGATTTTGGTACCATTCATAAATCCTACATTCCTCCATCCAAACAAAAGCATACATTAAAGCCTTCAAACCTTCCATCCATCGTAGGTCCATATATTCCTCCATCCACTAGCTCATCATCCACCTAGCCTACCCCAAATCAAGATAAACAAAGGCACACATCCTTGAAAAATTTTCCACCACATATCCACATGAACCCTCCATATAATTCCTATCCATCTATAAACCCCAACACCTTTGGAAGCAATTTGGAAGCCAAGCATAAAAATCACAAGTTCAAGAATCAACATGTCCCATCTAATCGACATGTAAATACAAAGAAAAATATGATCCAAAAGAAAAAATAAATATTCAAAAGGCCACAAGGGCCCATCAAACAAAAAGAAAAATCAAAGACAATGTGGTTTCCTAAATGCCTCATTGAAAAAATGTGTTCTAAAGCATCCCAAGGAAAAGGAAAATAAAGGAAGATAAAGGAAAATATGGATTCCCAAGTCGCTCATACAAGACTTGCACACAAAGAAAAAATTCAAAGTTGACATTCAATCTTTGAAAGGCTTCCTCCAACCCTCCATCCAAGAATCTTCCACTATCCACGTCCAAATGCATTTTGGGTCCATCTGTCCCAAAATTCATATCTATTCCTCCATCAAATCCAAAATATCCTTTGCGTCCATCACTCCATCACCCCTCAAGGTGTGTGCCAATTTTGATCTTGACAAAATTTCCTGCCAAACATACAAAAACAATCCTACACCCCATCCATTAGCCATGACCTATTTTCCATCGTTCCATTCCTGTTTTCCAATTCTATGCATAAACCATTACCCTAGTCCATCTTCATCCTTTTCATATCCCTTTCCCATAACCCTATCAACATCTTTGAGCATACCTTCAATAGCCATGGTCTACTATAGCACATCTTTCAGGGTTACAATCCAAAGATAAAGATGCTTGATTCCTTCCTCCATGTCCTATCATGAGTCCATCATCTTCCAAAAAAGTCAAAATTTAAAAAAAAAAAGTCAAAATAAAAAAATTAAAGTTACCTTGGTAAAAATCTAGCAAACAAACGCCTTGGCAACAACAAAAAATTGAAAAAATAAAGAATAAAAATTAAATAAAGAGAAATATTTTTTTCCACTTGTTAAAACCTGGTAAATAGGCTCTTTGGGCAAGTACCATGATGAAAAACTAGCAAACAGGAATCATGTTTAATCTATGAAATTCTTACATTCCATATGTAGGGGTAGGTTTCATCCATATTTCCCTATCATAGCATATCCCTTTCATTTCCTCCATTACCCTATGTCCCTCATATCCCTTATCTCATCAACATCCATATTTCCCTTTTCCCAACTTTAATGATCTTGACAAGGCTAGGAATATCCCTAGAAGCATCACATTTCCTATCTGCTTCATGTTTTCCATGTCCCTTTGGTCCATACCCCTTATTTTGTCCACATCCCTTTGGTCCATATCCCTTATCTTATCCATGTTCTTTTGGTCCATACCACTTATCTTGTTGACATCCCTCTGGTCCATATTGCCTATCCTATCACAACCTTCAATCCATTTCCCTTCCCCTTTTCCATTCTTGATCTTTCTTTCCCTATGCATGTCTTATCATTGTCCTTTCCAAATCCATTTTTTTATCTTCATAGAAAATAAGGACATGAAAATGCAAAACATGTTTTTAACATCCTCTTGAAATGTCCACTCCTGTAAACCACATACCAATAAATGTACTATTTCATTACCGTATCTTGTCATTTCTAACCCCTAAGCTTTGTAAAAACATGTTATCTCATCCCATGGATAGTCCTTGGCATCCAAACAACTTCAAGACATACTAAGATGATGCAGGAGCATCTTGGATTATTGGCAATCCTATATCAACAAAAAATATGTTTGTTTTGGTTGGTACCTTGTTGGAGACTGCTCGGTGAAGTGCTCGGTAACTGTTGTGTTTGGTTGGTTGAAGGTTTGTTGGTTCACTGCTCGAGATCGGTTACTTATCTTGGTTGGCTTCATCGATGGGGTCTTGGTGCTTGTTCTTGACTGCTCTATGCTTTCATCGACTAATCTCTATGCTCAGTAGTCTTTCTCACCTAGTTTACTTCTGGATGTTGGATCTTCTAGCTAATATGTACATTTAATTTTTGTAGTGTAATTAATGCTGGGGTCTGTAATGCCCCGCCAAGTAACCCAGGAGAAGTTAACCTAAAACATGTTACTAAGTTTTCAAAATGATTTTTTTTTAGAGTTTACAATTGATAAATAATTAACAATGCAGAAATAATATAACATAAGACATACATACTCATAAATGCAACTCATTTACAGATTACAAATATCGAGGGTTCCATGATGTAGAATTACGTAAAATAACTAATCTAATAAATGCAATAAACAATATACAAACTCCATAATATGCAAATGAAAATACAAGAACATCATCTCAGAAATGAAACCTAGATACAAATGATACTATATGGTATACGTATCGAACCAACATCCACTGCACAAGTTGCAGGGTATGTAATAAAACTCAATATAAAGTACAATACAATATTCCAAGAATATCATAACTGAAACAATGTTACAAGCGTACAACATAAGAAATATAAGAGCAAGTCTTCAACAATGAAGAACAAGAAGATAGAACTGCATTAAGGATCATCCAAGCATAATGTCACAAATGTCAGATCTCATCGGTAATAAGAATCACTACCGCCCAACCTCGTGGTACCAAAGGTCCCCTCCCACCATGTTGAGGAGATAACATAAGGCCCACACATACAGAAAATAAACTACAAGAAAGACTAATGCAAAGGTACACTAGATAAAAGGGTAATAAGAAGGTTTCAAGGTTTAAACTATAAAAGATCAAGAGACAAAGAAAGTGTACCAAAAATATCATGTAGGAACCTAGAACACATATAGGGAAGTGCCATCACATACGTATACCCTTAAGTTTTGTCATGGTGGTCTCTCTGGACCCTGACACTTAAGTGACCATATGCGGTATCAATGACTTCTCAAATTGATGATGTCACTAACTATGCCAGACACACACCTCTCAAGGTGGCAAGCATCATCTCATCCTCCATCTTAGCCTATACTAGCGCTCAAGCATGGGTGAGGAACCATATCTTATTAATTAATTTTAAACCCCATTAATGTATTATGCTATCACTTGTTTAAGATTACATACAAAAGTGATCCTAGCTACCACTTGTGGGCCCCAACACTTATTGCGAGCCACTTCCCTTATATGCTCCTAGATAACCTACCCTAATGGTCCAACCAAAAGAGCCAAAGAAAGAAAAACCAAAACCATAAAGACTTTTCGTAAAACATTAAAACATGAAATTTATCAATGAAACATGCTGGAGTATAATAAATAACAATACATCCTATACAAGGATCCACATTGTCTATCCCATACTAGAAATCTCAATAACACAATCACCAAAATCTCATATTCTCATATCACAAAATCAATAATCCTCAATAACATCAAAAACATCTCTCTCCAACATGGACTAAATCATAATAAAAAGATACCATCAATCAAAACATTGAATAATCATAGTAGAAGAAACAAGGTGACCGAGTGAACAAATCATAACTCAACACAATACTAGCTGTCACCTCTTATGGTCAAATAACATAAAGATCAAGGAATCAAGGAATACATGACATCTCTCACATATGTACCCAAGACAACACATGAACCAATCATGACATAAATAGATTATGAACTTTCCACAATATGAAACCCAAAGAGCAAAAAGGCATAAAGTCATTACATAGTACAAGTCTGAAGACAAAACCCACCTAGGATAACAACCTACCCACACTAACACCTAGCAACACCAAGATCACATGAAAGATAGAATGCATACATTTTACATATTATTTAACTTCATTTATATAACATCATTATATGTATTAAAATACTCTTAAATCATAAATGACTTACTTAATAACATAAAGTATGCACATGGAACATATATGGTGTTTTAGTGAATCTCTATGATCTTTAAAATTAAATTATAAATTGATTAGATCAGTCATATTAATTATTTAATAATACTTAAATTGATTAATTTTAAATTAATAAGACTTATTAACAATTTTAACTTTATAACAGTGAGTGTGTGTATTTACTCTATGCAGATCAGTCGGTAATTTGAATGGTATAGCCTAATATTAAATTATACGGTTCTATAACTTATATAGATGGAAATATAATTTAATTTCACATATTTTTCATTCTTTCCAGTCCTAAAGATAAGGTCATTTAAATGGTGTAAAAAGTAAATCTCTGTAACAGCCTTGTTCGGGAATGAAGGTTACTAGTTCGGTAAAACCGTTGGATCATCATAAAACATAGGGAAACAATTTATAACAGTATTAGTTAAAATCTCACTGAAGTGATTTTCCTATTTATGTAATTATAAAAAGTTATGGATGAATGTTTGTCAGACTCCGACTCAAAAATCAAGCTCAAATATGCCTAATGTCAATATAACAGCCGATATTTGACCATTTTCGTACAAAGGAACCCTATTTTATTTTAATATATTTTAAATAAAAACTAAAATGGGTATCTAAAAGTGTCTTTATATTTCTAAGGTGACATCTAAAATGAAAATCATTCCCTACCCTGACTCTTCACAACCCTAATCCAAAAACGTGTGTTTTCAAACCCGTGTCCTTACATACAGGTATCTATAATACACATAGCTCATAATAAAGGATTCCTCTATACAATTGAAACTTATGCAACTAAATTTGTATAGTTTGGTAAAACCTTAATGGATATACAACACAAATGTATCCTTTTTAAATCATTCTCTCCTAGGGTTTCTATACAAATTCTCACTAAATACTAGACATGTCATAAACATAACTCACAAGAACACCCTAATCATTTGTATAAATTTTAGAACTCAAAATAAAATTATCTCAAACTTAAATCACAACTAAGAAAGTGCGGAGAAAACAATCTTTCCAATAGAAACTGCAAAAAGACTCGGACACTCCTACCTTGAAAACGCCAGGCAGACTTGCTAAGAAGAGGAAGAACAAGAACAAGAACAAGAACAAAAAAGAAGACTTCACTCCCAAGCTTTAAAAATATATTCTTTAACTTCAAAATCTCAATGCAAAACCTGTAATCCTGTCTCCTAAAACTTGTGCTCTGAAAAATCTCTGTGTCCTCCCTTCAAATGGCAAAAATCCTCTAACAAATAAAAAACTATTCAACTAGGGTTTCTAGGACAACTTCCTAAAATAACTTAACCCTGAAAAAAAAGGATAAAATAATTATTTCTTTGTTTTTTCTTCTTATTTTTTAAATAAATAAATATTCTTTATTTATTTATTTTCTTTTCCTAAATTAAGTATTATATCTATACATATTTCTTTTAAATAAATAAATATCCTTTCTTTTTTTTTATTTTGTTTTTTTGTAATTAAATAATTAATTCTCCACAAAATTCATTTTTTAATTAGAATTAAAACTCAATTTATAATTATTATTATTTAAATGCAATTACATTGCATATTATTATTTTTAATTAGAAATAATATTTGTAGCATATTAATAATTTATTAATATTAAATATGCCTTTTAATTTACATTTAGACATAATATTTAATTAAATCTTCAAACTTTATCTTTAAAATTTTAATTAAATCCCTTTTAATAAATACATGTATTTAATTAATCACTATTAATTAAATATCTATATATTAAATATTTTATTATTCTTAGAAGGTTCAATTATCTAAACTTTATAATTAACCTTTAATTACTCTTTTACTTACATCACGACAAAATACCACATTGACCTTCATGCATGCATACTGAAATCTGACCAAATCAAAATGCAGAAAAGATGCAACAACATAAGCATGCTCAAACAAGGGTTCATAAATTCATGTCACCTCGACGAATTTGAAGAAGGTATACAACCAAATACTTTTCCACTATTTCAGGAC
The DNA here is from genome assembly GCA_018584345.1 of Thuja plicata. NCBI lineage: Eukaryota > Viridiplantae > Streptophyta > Pinopsida > Cupressales > Cupressaceae > Thuja > Thuja plicata. Next base: position 427,747 of record MU223784.1, on the reverse strand, counting down.
AAATGAGAGCTTATGTTAGGATTTCGGCCTGAATGTTATCTCCCCTCTCTTACCATTGAGATAATGTGATAGGGCATGCTCATCCTGACAATTCAGGAAATTTGATGTCTGGTACCTGCAACCATGCATCACAAAGCCGAGCATGTACATAATATATAGAACATACAATCATAGGGATTAGTTGATCGTGTGGATCTCACAATGCAAGTAACTACATCTTTGTCCTCTACCACATCAAACACATCATACAGAAATGTAAAATCAAAATGCCACACAACAATATAAAACATATACGCCAACCATACACATGCAAGTATGGGGTCAGTAAAATCATCATAACATATACATAATCATCATGAAAATAACGAAAATATATCCTACTCTAATCACCTGAAATCAATAATAATAATGAGATTCCATACAATGTATCACTAATAAATGAAAATGAGCTTAAAATAATACGACACCAAAAAATAAAGTAATTAGGGGTGGGTATTACATCCTCCCCCCTTAAATTAGGCTTACTTCTGGAAGCCAATTCTAGCCTAGTGAAAAGGTCATAAGATCTGCACCGTAGTGCTACATCCCCTACTAGTTAGGATCAAACAAGAAGGCACACACATCCCATAACCACCAAAAGAAGATACCAATCACAAAAATCACTCATTTACACTCCAAGAAAGAGCTAGTGCAATTCAACTTAATCATCCTTTCCCTAAGACATGCATAACGAAACACAAAGAGTGATATAATTAGGATTTAAACATAAAACAAAAATCACCTTGATCATTTATTCATTCTCTAATATTTCTTAAATAGGTTTATTTATTCAATGCTTTCAATAATTATAAGATACATGCATACTAAATATTATTTGCAAAAGACACACATTCATGTTTATATCGAATATAAATTTGAACACTTTATGCAATCTTACTAGTTCAACACTCATGCAAATACATAAATTACACATTGTATTTCATTTCAACATACAAATATAGTGAAATCTCTATGATGTACTCCCTTATACATACTATCAGAGGTCCAAAATGAACATGATAGAAACAATACTTATCACGAAACATGGTCAACAACACCAAACATTCGTAATAGCCACTGTAAAATTCAAAGGAAACCCCAAGTGGGAGAACTTCCAAAGTTCAATATTAAATCATAAAATTGTGCAATTTCAACAATAAATCAAGTGCGACTAATGTCACAAAATATATAGCGAAGAGAATTGGATGACTAATCTAGTCATAAGAAAATTCAAAATAAATTAATGTTGGCCCACATACAACACAACAAGATATCAATTAACCAAAATAAATCATCCATCTTAAGACATTTCACATAACAAGGTGACTAGGGGTAGCCACACTCAAGGGAGTAGTCGCTTCATGAAATCCAAGGTACCTCATTCTAGATGTGTTAGAGTATGCACTTGATCAAAAAAGATAGATAATTTATTATATTTATAACACCATATTTATGCAACTACATGCAATAATGAATTCTACTCATTTACTAACATTTAATATTTAATCAATCCTTTTCAAAATGTGATGCAAAGGGTTTGACAATCTAGAGTTCTTCCTCACTCCAAGCTAATCCTTGGTCTAACTCAACCATCCAATGGTTGTTATTTGTTGGATCTTCCCTCCAATAGGATCTCCAAGACCCTCTCTACCAACTTCTCCTCCAAGGTATAGTTGGTCTTTGGAAGATTCCAAAGTTTCTAGGCTTGACTAATCCAATTAGCCCTCCAAATACCTAGGTCTCTCCACTAGAACTCCACCTAGAATGCCAACTCTCTACTTAGGATCTTTCCACACATTCACCAAGACTCTTATCAACCTTCCTGACCCACCCTAGGTCATTCTAAACTCATACCAATACTTAAGGACTCTCTACCAATCCAATTGGTCTATATTTCACTAGAAGGCCTAATTGCCAATTCCCTAGTAGGTCTATTTTCACAGTTTTAGGTCTATTACTCCAAAACTTCCCAAATTACCCCACACAAGACCTTGAAAATCTTCAAGGTATCCACCAACACTATCAAAATCCAAAACCCTGACCTTTGGAAGCACTCATAACACTAGTTTCTTATAGGCCTTAGATTTCAGCCTATTAATTAGGCCTCTGGACCAGTCAGCATAATTAATTCACAAAATGATCTCCAATCTTTGATTCACCTCCTTCCACCTTTGAATCCTCTTAGGAGACTAACTAGGGCATCTGTAAATGCCACTAAATCTTTCCCAAAAGGTTATGAGTGCTTGCTCAAACTCTTTCCTCTCCCTATCCTGGCTCACCTAGATTCACCAGTCAACCATAGGGCTTCCTTCTTGGCCTAGGAGATTCACTACAACAACAAAAAGGAAAACCAAAATCCTATCTACAGAATCTAACCCTACTTCCCCCATGGTTTTAGCCAATTCCACTGGTGGGATTTTAGGGTAGAGCCATTTCTAACTAGGTAGCATTGTATTGTATCTGTCAGACCAGTGAACTACAAAAAATTGTAACTTTACACCTACTGAACTTCAAAGAAAACAATCTAATGCATGTGAAATATAATTGAAATCAGTCCATTTTCATGGGACCTGATCTGCTCTACCAATCCATACACAACCGTACAATAGCAAAGAAATAATGCAGAATGCTAGTAAACAGTTACAGTCATCCATACAGAGGTGTCAGAAATAAGTGTTGCAATCCAAAATCTCATTAACCATCCCAAAACATTGAATCCATGCTAATATACTGAGCATGGGGTAGTTACAACAGTTTTAACTACATTTTGCAAATTCTTGCAAAAGTTGCTAGCAACTTTTTGCACTTTGTGCATTTTGACTTTCCTTGTCAACTTGATGGGTGAGTTTGACTTTGATGACCTTAGATAGGGTATATAGGGTCCTAAGATACCCCTCAAACCAAAATTACATTAAAATATCAACTTTTCACTTTTTAAACCAAAATGACCCTACACCCCTAATGAGCACTAAGGCTCTTACAAAATTGAAGTCAATTCACCATTGCATCCAACCCATTGGATCTTATTCCAAACCACAGAAAACACCTAAACCAAACCTAAACAACACCAAAACATCAAATAGGGAGGTTCCCTACACCAAAATGCTACAAATAGGTTATAAGCTACAATGGGTCTAATATGGATGCAATGCAATATTTGATTGGGGATGTAGGTCCTTTACCCAATTGATCTATAATACTAAGGTACCATTCCAAATATGTTAATGTAATTCTCCTAATGAATAATATACATTTCTAGACTATGTGTAGTGCTTTTCAATTTCATAATTAATTGTACTCTCTTAGAGATGATTACAACACCCACGCAATATAGTTCACAATACTCAAATAAAGTGAATTCAATATAACATGCAAGTCTAATCATCCATAATAAATATCATCACACCTGAAGGCTAAGGAATTGGTTACTAAATAATCATAAGTCACTCAAAGAGAAATAAAATAATTAATAAGGAGTTAATCAAACAAGGAACTCAACACCACAATGGATCACATACACATCATACATCAACTATCATACTCTAACAAACAAGGCAGTCCAATGACCATTACCAAGCCTTCATACATACAAACCACACAATGACAAAAGAAGCAAGCCATATACTCACTCTCAACAAAGAAATCATATAGATGATTACAAAATTCATGAGCAACAACATGACTAGAGACCCTAGAGTTTTCAACATGGATCCTAGCAACAATTTGAGCCTCAATGGGTATTCACCTATAACAACGAAGTCTAAACATCACTCCCAAATCAAGTGGGAAGAACCACATACTAGAATAAGCGGTCATAAACAATGAGTCTAATTATAAAATGAGATGTGTACTGACATACACTACTAGACACCTAATAGGCATATAATTTTCCTAGAGCTCCCAGTGTAGAAACATGGGCTCTGATACCAAATGTAACGCCCTGCCAAGGAACCCAGGAGAAGTTAACATAAAACATGTTACTAAAATTAAAGATTGATTTTTTTTAAAGAGTTTAAAATTGATAAATAATTAACAATGTGGAAGCAATATAACATAATAAATACATACTCATAAATGCAACTCATTTACAAATTACAAATCATGAGGGTTCCATGACGTAGAACTACGTAAAATAACTAATCTACTAAATGTAATAAAAAAATATACAAACTCCATAATATGCAAATGAAAATACAAGAACATCATCTCATAAATGAAACCTAGATACAAATAATATTATAAGGTATACGTATCAAACCAACATCCACTGCACAAGTTGCAGGGTATGTAATAAAACTCAATATAAAGTACAATACAATATTCCAAGAATATCATAACTGAAACAATGATACAAGAGTACAACATAAGAATTATAAGATCAAGTCTTCAACAATGAAGAACAAGAAGATAAAACTACATTAAGGATCATCCAAAAATAAAGTCATGAACTTAAGATCTCATTGGTAATAAGAATCACTACCACCTGACCTCATAGAACCAAAGGTCCACTACCATCGTATTGAGGAGATAACATCAGGCCCACACACACAGAAAATAAACTACAAGAAAGACTAATGCAAAGGTACACTAGATAAAAAAAGGGTAATAAGAAGGTTTCAAGGTTTAAAGTATAAAAGATCAAGAGACAAAGAAAGTGTACCAAAAATCTCATGTAGGAATCTAGAACACATATAAGGAAGTGCCATCACATATGTCTAACCCTTAAGTTTTGTCCTGGTGGTTTCTCTGGACCCCGACACTTAAGTGACCATATGCGGTATTAATGATTTCTCAAACGAAAGAAATCACTAACTATGCCAGACACACACCTCTCAAGGGAGAAAGCATCATCTCATCCTCCATCTTAGCCTATACTAGTGCTCAAGCATCAGTGAGGGTGAAGACATTATATTTTTCCATTAGTATATGTAAGAAAAAGCATGATAAACACCGTCAGTTTATACTACACTGACAAACAGGGCACAACACTACCCAACGCCAAGGTTACCGATATCTCTAAGTATAAAGCATCCCAACACAACACTATTTAGTGTTACCCGATGACAGAAAAGATAAAGGAACCCGACGAGTAACCAATAGTGCAACCCGACGAAACAGTCAAGAGTGGAACCCAACAAATGAAGGGAAGCCGACGAATAGTTCAAAGAAGGAACATCGATAGACATTCAGTTCACACCGACAATAAAATACCGAGAGTCAGTTACATCCCGCAAAAAGTGGATCTGACTTCCACGTCAGAAAAAATCACTGAAGTTTTATATTTAGCTTCTTGATTTGTTTTAAATTCATTACGTGAGGGAAAAGCAATGTAATTAATATTGTTTTTATCAGTTTAACTGATTTAAAACATGCAAACTAAAGGATCAAGGTCAAGTTGTATATCTTGGATCTAGAGTTAACATTGTAATGTGTCATTCTAGAATAGGTCAAAGAACTTGTATAAAGAGATGCTCAATCAATTATGAACATGTTTTTGATGATGATTATAGCCTCTAAGAGAATCTAAGGTTCAGAAAAGAGAATTCAAGCAAAAGCACAGACAAAGATCAAATTAGTTTTCATGAACAAGACCAAGGATATCGACAAGCAGGAAAAGGTATTAATCAATCATTATAGGTGATATTCATATACTGTAAGCTTTAATAGGATCTATGATCAGAAATTATAGATTGCATACAGTCAGGTCATACATATTGTACACATTATAATAAGTGTATTACACTTAAGAAATCCTTTCAAGGAAGGTGGATTTAACAATCCTATTGTAAATCTCTTAACCGAGTGCACACTATACCAGTGTTGCTAAAGTTCTTAATAGAGTAGATCCTAACAGGTCTCCACATTAATACTCCTAACATGGTATATCATCATAAGTGATCAAATTGTAAGCCTTAACCGGCTCCCTTCCAATCTGCAGATAGTGAAGTTTTGTGGGTGTCATCCCCACCATAATTTTTACTTCCTAACAGGAGTTTTTTGCGATATCATATCTTGTGTTATGTGTCTATTACTTTCATAAATGTTTCTATGAATGTTACATATAATTGAGTTTATGAATTAACATTATATGCATGATAAAGAGCATCAGATTTTGTCGGTAATACAATAAATATTGATTGCTAATGAATTAAGGCGAAAAGTGTTAAATGTTTTAGAGGTATTGATTCACCCCTCCCCTCTCAGTACTACTTCCCATTAATCCCAACAATTGGTATCAGAGCTAAGTCTCTTCTTGGAAAGCTTAAAGGCTTAAGAGAAAATATCATACAATGGAGAAGTACAGACTTGATAAACATATTGAGAATAAAAAGATTGAAATTTTGAAGTTATATGATCAGTATAAAGAAGGTAGAATCAACATGAGACAGTTGTTGGATGAAAGAAAGAATATGACATCTCGCTATAATGAGACAGATTATCATGAGGAAGAGATTCCAGATTTATTTGAGTCTTCAGGATCAAATACAAGCAAAGCATCAGATATATCAGAAGAGAGCATCACAAGCCTAACTAAAATCAATCTATATCTGGCTGGACAAGTTAAATCTCTGCAAATTGGTCAAGAGACATAGATGGTAAGGATGATTGATGTCATGAACAATGCTAGGCAAGCTAAAAAAGAAAGAACACAACTATTGATGATAGAAGAAAGATCATAGAAAAGCTACAAGAAAAATAGTCTGAGATAAAAAGACTTATAGAGCATCACCATGAGATTACAAATCAAATTATTCTTATGAGGCAAGAAGCAAACATAATGAATGTGGAACTCATTGAAAGAATACAGATTATCGGTGAACTAAGAGAAGAGAATGAAAAACTAAAGCATGAGGTTAGAATTCAGAAACAGCATAATGACATGATTAAGAGAGCTGAAGAAAGTAAAAAAAGGATGGATGAATTCTTGAATGCACAAAGAAGACCCAACACCAACACTGGACTAGGATACACCTGAGCATGAAGAATCATCAAATGAAGATAATCCAAAAGATGCCTACATCAATCCTAGACCAAGGAAGGTGACATGCAATCACTATGGAAAGCAAGGCCACACTTCAAATGTTTGCAGGAGAAAATAAAAAGGTATTCCTAAATCCACATTTACATTCATAGGAAAATGTTATAATTGTAGCAAGAAAGGACATAAAACATATGAATGTAAATCAAAGGTGAAAGAACCAAAGAAGGAAACCTATATGGACAATTATTTCCCACCTGCAAAATGCATGGGCACACATCTCTTGAATGCATGAAGAAGAAAATTGAAGGATGGAAACCCAAAAATCAAGAAAATGCATATAAACTGAGCAAAGTCGGTAATTCATATGTTTGGGATTACAATACATGGATAAACTGCATAGCATGTGGTAGATATGGTCACATTTCTGCAAACTGCATGAGAACATGGACGAAAAGGTCTAGAGGCTGGACCAACCCAAGAATGGAATGTTTACACTATCATAAGGTTGGACATCTAAAGAAGGACTACAAAGACCGAATAACAGAACCACCACTTTTGTAAATGGTAACACCATTGAAGACATCAAGAAAATGAGAAAGAAAATATTTAGGAAAGCTTCAACCATTGAGGAAGCTGGACCAAGCAATGCATTCGGTGACATCTCATCCCATGGATCTGGTGACATCACCACCCCCACCTAAAGAGGAACAAGTAAGTATGGCACTACACTACACCAAGTCATATTTTGCATCAGTTCCATTATACAAATTGACAAATAGTCAAAATCTATATGAATAAAGATTCATATTATATTACTTGTTATAATTCTAAGAAAACAACCTCGTCGGTCAACACATAAAAAGGCTGAGTCACTAATGTAAACTGACACCCATCGGTAAGGAAGAAAAGTTACAATGTTGTCTTGACACTACATCGAGATCCGTCGGTTAAAGAAACAATCTTAACAGCTATCCTGAGAAACCTGTCAACACCGAGAATGTTATTTGAAAATTTTACCCGACAAACTTTGTCTTCATGACCCGATGAGTTGTTGAGCATTTAAGACTTAGGGAAAAATTCTATAAATACTCAACGGAAGCACTTCATTCTTCACACGTGAATTGAGAAAATAGAGAAGATCAAAAATAGAGCAAAAAGAGAGCAGTTAGAAGAGCATCCTCAACTCGATCCAATGCACCCCAAACAGATCACTCACAAGTTACACAAATAGAAGTAAGTACCAAGCATACCGAGAACTCTATTATTATTTTTGCAAGAGCCCTAAATTCAAAACAATGGCAATGACTTCTAGAATAGACAAATTGAAGAGTGAAAAGAAGAATGTCGTTAAGTTGATCAAGAATAGCACTTGTGGGGAACCAAAATACAAGATATGCCCAAAGGTTGCCTCATAACCCGATGAATCTGGTGCATTCTCAAAAATTCCACTTAGGGTTTTGTTGATAGAAGATGTTAGATCGTATATCCACTGCAAGATTACTGAGATTTGTGATCTGGAGATAGATCAAGCTTATAAGAAGCTATGTAATGATCAAGGGAACCTAAAGGAAGAACACAAGTAATTACAATTAAAAGGGATAACAAATGCCCTATATTTCCCAAGGGTTTTCAAAACTGACTAGATTAGGTTGGTACTAAGTAGAATGCACAATCAGAAGTTATGGTTGGATGAACCCAAGAAGATTACAAAGGATGTATTACATGATGTAATGGGTTACCCTATAATCGACAAACCAAAAGCTCACAAGCATACCTCTTGACCAGAAGTTGAGAAACTCACCAACACTGTATGGGATAACCGAGGACTTAAGGTGAACACCATCACCAATGAGGAACTAAGGTTCGGTACATGTGTCATAGGGTACAAAATCTTTCAAGCTAGCAAGCTAAACAACATAGCATCAATAGCAGTAAGCACAGCTTACAAGATTGTCATGAAAGGAATACAAATGGATCTATGTGAGATCCTACTAAAGCAACTTAATGAAAATATGAAAACAATAAGGTCTGCCAAGACAAACACATGTAAGTTTGGCTCACTTATAATGTGTATATTCTTTTATTTTCAAGAATACTTTCCTTCAATTGCCAAAGTGAAGTGGGACACCACCAAGCTAGTCACATTACAAATAAATGACTATATCAAGTCACTAGGTGACAACTTTGATTTGGTGATGATTGAATACTTCCTTGATTTCAAGGAAAAGATGATGGAGAGAGTTAGGATCCCTGAACAGTTAATTGAAAAGCATAGGGATGAGATATGTTTTATGGTGGATTCAAATTTAACTCATATTAAGCCAGTTGTACCAAGGACAACCTGGTTACCACCACTTGACTATGAGATAAACATAGATCAAGCCACAAATGCAATTGATGCACTGTTGAATGAACCACTTGATAGCAAGCAACCAAGATTTGGAACATATGAAGAGGCAAATTCTAAGATAGAAATAGGCCTAGTCATCAAGAAGACTGTCAATGAGAAAAACAAGATGGTGAAGAATCTTGAGAAGTTGTTGTCGGTAAATGAGGAGGAGAAAGAACAAACAGAGGACACCGAGGAACAAGGTGCCATCGGTGAAGAGGAATATAAGAAAGCCACAGAGTCAGATGTGCCTCCACCTCCAACCAAGAAACCAAGGACTATAGCAGCTCAGAGGACAAGGAGCCAAACTGCAAATAAAGATACTACACCTCTTAAGAAAGGTCAAAGTGAGGACCTATAAGAGGAAGCAACAAACATAGAAGAAAGCACCTACCAAAAGGAGGAGAAGACTCATCAAAACCAAAGCCGACATTGAAGATTCAAAATAGGATGAGCCTGAAGTAGAAAAGAAAAGCTTAACCCCTAGAAGAATTGATGAGACTGCTGATTCAATTGCTACAGCAGGTACCATGACTGATAGGAAAATCAAGCAATGGGTAAAACTAGAGACCGAGGACAAAATTAAAATAGAAGATGCAATAATCAGGGCTATGGTCAAGTTCAAATATGTACCAGTTGAGTTTGCTAACAGAATACCCAAACCACTGAGTGACAAAATTTTAGCACGATGGTCTTATGCTTTGCACACAGAAAAGGAAACAAGGGAGAGGATACTTGTAACACTCTAGCCTCCCGAATCCAAAATGGAAGAGATCAAAGAAATGATGAAAAAGCATTCCAATAAATATGTGGCAAAGATAATAGCCTAAAAGGTGCTACATGATAAGTTCTTAGATCTTGACAGCATGATAGATGCTAAATGGAGAGAAATTCTTGATCTACCTGTAGAATCAACAAGTTGTGAGAATTTATTACTTCTCACCGAAACACCTCGTATAGAGGAGCAAAAAGAAAAAGCAAGTCCAGAGCACATTGCTTTGGATAATATGGAAGATAATGAACCTATTGACTTAGATAAAGTCATGGATGATCTTGACATTCAAGATATTACTCACTATGATTTTGATAAGGATCCAAAGAAGGATGATGATGTAATATTCATATCTCTTAAGGATCAAGAAAAGCAACAAGAATTGAAGACACCAGGAAATAAAGACATGGATGTTGCTGATGAAACATGGCCAGACACTTCAATCATTGAAATAATAGGACTGGACCCTACAAAAAAAATTCAAAAGGATGAAGATGTCACTGTTCAACAAGCTCAAATCGACAAACAAGACACAATTATAGATGCAGCACATGTGGGCACATAGAACAATATGCCAGTATTGATGAAGGCCATCAATCTTATAGAAGGACAAAAAGAATCTACTGCAGATACAAGCATACCCAAAGACATGGGTGATGCAGAAACAAAGGATACAAATGATGAATCCAAAGATACAATTGCAGAACAAGCTGCTACCGGTGATCAACAAGACAAGTCTACTGATCAAAATCAAGAAGAAGAAAAACAAGAAGGAGAGGAAAAGCAGAAGGAGAAGAGTGAAGAAGAAAAGACAGATGATTCTCAAAAGAAAACAAAAGAGAAATCTGTTGAAACACCCAAGGTTAATGAAGAGGCTTCTTCACCTAACTGATAGGTGAACACTGAGCAGAAGACACAAGACGTTTCATCTGCAAATCCTTCACTAAGCACCTCAGAGAAAACAAATGAACTAGAAATGGTATTTCATGCATCTACTTCTACACAAATCTCAAGGAAGAAGAAGAGCAAGATCAAAAATCCAGTCACTCTAGATGAAATAATTGAGATTCCAGTATGTGATCCTAGAACATTGGATCCTATTGAGTTGACAAAGTATGGTAGACTTTGAGAAAGGAAAGCTATCCAAGACAAGCTGAGAAAGGCCACAAAAAAATCAAAGGTACTTGAAGTTGCAAAAGGAATCCTCCAGCAAATTGTACCTGATATAGATATTGATCAAACAACTCCCATACTTGATCAATTAGTGGTTCTCACTAACGCTATCATATCTTAGAATATAGATGCTAAAAAGGCTATGGAAGCAATACTTGAGAAGAAATATGAATTCAAGTTAGCAGAGAAAATAAGACAAGAAGTGGCACTGCACAAGGTGAAGCTATCTAAACTAGTAAGCACATTGGACCCTATAATTTTAGAAGCAATAGACTTAATTCAAAAAATTTGCACATTGGATCAACTCACAAAGGAGTATACTAATAAGATAGCACAAATTGATGTTGATCTTCAATCCAGTGCACAAGGTCTCACAAACACTGAAGATGTAATCAAATTGCACAATGACCAGCTAAAGCAATCTAGGAAGCTGAGACAGGATATTCAGATTGCAGAAACAAAGTTTAGAGATGAGGTGACTGAGCTTCAATCTCAACTCTTACCAACTCTCACATTATTGCAACACCATATGACATAGGAAAGAGCACTTATTGCCACCCCAGAAATGTCTATCCTAGATAATGTTTATGATATGCATGCCAGGATTGAACTAGAGCACATGTCACTGGAACTCCTCAAAGAGAAATGGGAGATAATGATAGAAGATATCAAGAACAGTCACTCCCACATCCTTGACACTTTGTAAGTTGCACATTTTTGTCACATTTTTGACAACTTATAAGTTGTACATTTTTTTCATGATTATCAAAAAAGGGGGAAATGATATGTATAGTCAATCAGTAAAAGGGGGAAATGATATGTACAGTCAATATTTAAAAAGGGGAAAGATAATGAAAAAAAAAGGGGAATGTATAGTACAAAGGCAAGTATACATGTACATATACTTATACTATACCGATGCATATAGTTAGGGAGTCATATAATGACAAGGATATATACACTGTGTACATACTAAACACTTTAGTATTTTGCACATATCAATTTTTGATACTAATGTCAAAGGGGGAGATTGAAGACATTATATTTTTCCATTAGTATATGTAAGTAAAAATAGGATAAACACCGTCGATTTATACTATACTGACAAACAGGGCACAACACTATGCGACACCAAGGTTACTGATATCTCTAAGTACAAAGCATCCTGATGCAACACTATTCAGTGTTACCCGATGACAAAAAATACAAAGGAACCCGACGAGTAACCAACAATGCAACCCAATGAAACAGTCAAGAGTGGAACCCGATAGATGAAGGGAACCTGACAAATAGTTCAAAGAAGGAACATTGACAGACTTTCAGTTCATGCCAACAATCAGATACTGAGAGTCAGTTACATGCCACAAAAAGTGGATCTGACTTCCACGTCAAATAAATCACTAAATTTTTATATTTAGCCTCTTGATTTGTTTTAAATATATTACATGGGGGAAAAGAAATGTAATTATTATTGTTTTTATCAGTTTAACTGATTTAAAATATGCAAACTAAAGGATCAAGGTCAAGTTGTATACCTTGGATCTAGAGTTAACATTGTAATGCGTGATTCTAGAATAGGTCAAAGAACTTGTATAAATAGATGCTCAATCAATTATGAACATGTTGTTCGATTATGATTGTAGCCTCTGAGAGCATCTAAGGTTCAGACAAGAGAATTCAAGAAGAAGCACAGACAAAGATCAAATCAGTTTTCAAGAACAAGAACCAAGGCTACCGATGAGCAGGAAAAGGTATTAATCAATCACTATAGGTGATATTCATATACTGTAAGCTTTAATAGGATCTATGATCATCAATTATAGATTGCATACAGTCAGGTCATACATATTGTACACATTATAACAAGTGTAGTACACTAAAGAAATCATTTCAAGGAAGGTGGATTTAACAATCCTATTGTAAATCTCTTAACTGAGTGCACACTACATCAGTGTTTCTAAAGCTCTTAACAGAGTAGATCCTAAAATTTCTCCACATTAATACTCCTAACAGGGTATATCATCAGAAGTGATCAAATTGTAAGCCTTAACCGGCTCCCTTCTAATCTAGAGATAGTGAAGTTTTGTGGGTGCCATCCCCACCGCAGTTTTTACTTCCTAACAGAGGTTTTCTGCAATATCATATCTTGTGTTATGTGTCTATTACTTTCATGAATGTTTCTATGAATGTTACATATAATTGAGTTTATGAATTAACATTACATGCATGAGAAAGAACATCAGATTTGGTCGGTAATACAATAAAGATTGATTGTTGATGAACTAAGGTGAAAAGTGTTAAAAGTTTTAGAGGTACTGATTCACCCCTCCCCTCTCATTACTACTTCCCATTAATCCCAACAGAGGAGACATGTCTTATTAATTCATTTTAAACCCCATTAATGTATTATGTTATCACTTATTTAAGATTACTTACAATAAGCGATCTTGGATGCCACTTGTAGGCCCTGGCACTTATTGCAAGCCACTTCCCTTCTATGCTCCTAGATAACCTACCCTAATGCTCCAACCAAAAGAATGAAAAGAAAGAAAAACCAAAACCATAAAGACTTTTCTTAAAACATGAAAGTCACCAATGAAACATGTTGGAGCATAATAAAGAATAATACATCTTATACAAGGATCCAGATTGTCAATCCCATACTGGACATCTCAATAACACAATCACAAAAATCTCATAATCTCATATCACAAAATCAATGATCCTCAATAGCATCAATATCATCTCTCTCCAACATGGAGTAAATCATAATAAAAAGATACCATCACTCAAAACATTGAACAATCATAGTAAAAGAAACAAGGTGACCGAGTGAACAAATCATAACTCAACACAATATTGGTTGTCACCTCTTATGGTCAAATAACATAAAGATCAAGGTCTCAAGGAATACATTAAATCTCTAACATATGTACCCAAGACAACACATGAACCAATCGTGACATAAATAGGTTATGAACTTTCCACAATATGAAACCCAAAGAACAAAAAGGCATAAAGTCATTAGATAGTACAAGTCTAAATACAAAGCCAACCTAGGGTAACAACCTAGTTAGCAATACCAAGATCACATGAAAGAAGGCATGCATACATTTGACATATTATTTAACTCAATTTATATAATATCATTATATTTATTAAAATACTCTTAAGTCATAAATGACTTAGTTAATAACATAAAGTACGCACATGGAACATATATGGTGTTTAGTGAATCTCTATGATCTTTAAAATTAAATTATAAATTGATTAGATCAGTCATATTAATTATTTAATAATTTTCAAATTAATTAATTTTAAATTAATAAGACTTTTTAACAATTTTAACTTTATAACAGTGAGTTTTTGTGTAATATTTCCTCTATGCAAATCAGTCGGTAATTTGAATGGTATATCATCATATGAAATGATACAGATCTGAAACTTATACAGATTGAAATTTAATTTAATTTCACATATTTTTCATTCTTTCTAATTCTAAAGATAAGGTCATTTAAATGGTGTAAAAAGTAATTCTCTGTAACAGCCCTGTTCGGGAATGAAGGTTACTAGTTTGGTAAAAAGACCATAGATTTGTTTTGAACCATTGGATCATCATAAAACTCGGGGAAAATATTCATACCAGTATTAGTTAAAATTTCACCAAAGAGATTTTCCTAATTATTTAATTAGAAAATGTTCTGAATGAATGTTTGTCAATCTCTGATTCAAAAATCAAGCTCAAATAGGCCCAATTTCACTATAACAGCCAATATCTGACCATTTCCGTACATAGGAACCCTATTTTATTTTGATATATGTTAAATAAAACCAAAATGGGTATCTAAAAGTGTCTTTATATTTTTAAGGTGACATCTAAAATGAAAATTATTACCTACCCCGACTCTTCACAACCCTAATTCAAAAACGTGTGTTTTCAAACCCATATCCTTACATAGCACAACATCACCAAGAAACACATCACATCATCACCAAGAAAAAAAAAAGTGGAGCAAAGGTATTAAAAGAGATGTATTGATCAGATTAGTTTTATGAGCTTACAATAGATCTCAAAATCTACAAGTATAAGTTGTATATGTGAACAGATCATACTGTTTCAGTTTAACCATTGATTCAGAAAGTCTCTTAACCGAGTAGGATTTAAAGATCCTTTCTATATTGAGATACATCCCAAGGAGTATCAATAATTTTGATCATGAAGATAGCATGAGATGCCAGATACCTATTGACAGGCCAAGAGAGTGTTTGATCAAGGAAGGTAGCATAGAGATGCTCGATAACAAGTGACAAACTAAACTTTTAAATCCTCTAACAAGGTCACACCTAATAGTGTGTTTGTAATATTTAACAGGGTTGGCTCTTCACCGAGCTCACTTTAAAAGAGTGAAAATTTTGGGTTACCAGTCCCAAGTGGTTTTTTCCTTAACAGGGTTTCCACATTAAAAATCCACGTGCCATTATGTTTATGAGTCATTACTTTAGTATTTTTCATTACACATTGTTTAACTGGATTGATTGATATACTCTAGATAATTTACTATTTTTTGGTAAATTAACAGACTGCTATTCGGTAATCATACAGAATAAGGTTTAACAAAGCATTTCGAGCAGTAGTAATTTAATAAGTGTATTTGAAGGCATTCATCTTATAGGACTGAACATAACTAGAGGCTTAATATTGTGGTACTATTTTTGGGTTGATTAATTAGAATATTTTTAAGGCCGTTGATTCACCCCCTCTTAGTTATTACTAACAATTGGTATCAGAGCTTGTGTACTTAGAAAGGGAATTTAACAGCTCAAGCAAAAGATCACAAGATGAACAGATGAGATGTGCCCAAGTTGAATAAAGACAACTTTGCATCATGGCAAAGCAGAATAAGACTCCACCTATTAGGTATTGGAAATGATGTTACTCAATACCTTGATACTGAATATGTGTTTCCTATAGGACCTTGCACTATTGAGCAATTAAGAGTAAAGTAGTAGCATAATTGCATGATGATAGAACTTGCTTCATCACTCTCCGATGCTGAGTTTGAAGATGTCAAAACTTGCACCTCTGCAAAGAAAATGAGGGATAAGTTGAAACTGGTACATGGACGAGATGCAAATGTACTAAGAGCAAAGGCAGAAAGCCTAAGAGGGAGGTTTGATGACCTAAGGATGAAAGAAGGAGAAAATATCACTCAGTATAGCTACATAATCAAAGAGGTAGTCAATGATATCCGAGGAGTTGGAGGTGTACTTGAAGAGGAAACAGTGGTAAGAAAAATCTTAAGAACCTTGCTGCCTATATATGCTATTAGAGTTTCTGCTATTCAAGAAATGAGAGTAGTTGCAAACAATAAAGTTACTCTAGATAGTCTGATTGGTAGACTGATTTCATTTGAAATGAATAAATTTGATAATAGTGTCTTACCATCTATAGAATATGCATTCAAATCTTCTTTAAAGATAAGTAATTCAAGTCATAGACATGATATTAGAAATGATAGTGAAAGTGATAATGAGGATCAAGGACTTGATGAGATTGAAGCACTAATGGCAAGAATATTGGAGACAAGCAAAGGTAGATACAAAGGTAAATTGTCACTGGTATGTTTCAATTGTAAAGAGGTTGGACACTTTGCTGCAAGATGTCCAAACATAAGAAAAGATGACAGAGGTAATGATAGATCATATGAGAAGAAGTTTGATAGAGGTGATAACAGAGATTACCAAAGCAACCAACAATCTGACAAAAGAGATATCCGAGACTACAAGGACAAAGGGAAGAAATCTTGTTACCTAGCTGAGAACAGAGCTGATGACACTGACCATATGACCGATGATAAACAAAACTTTTAGACTTTTGAATACTATAATTGTGGTTTAGTGTGAATGGGAAATGATACACCTTGTCCAGTTGAAGGTAAAGGAACTATAATGTTGAATAACCTGATCAAATGTGAAAATACTTACTGGGTAAAAGGACTAAATTATAATCTGTTAAGTGTATCACAGCTGAATAATACAGGTCATCAAGTGGCATTTGAAAATAAGAAGGCAAAGATCTTCAATGAATCAGGAAGGTTGATCAGAACCGGTGAGTAGACAAAATGTAACCTTTTCTATCTTGATGACACTAACATCACTTGTTTAATGGCTAGAAACGAAGACATATGGTTGTGGCAAAAAAGATTGTGTCATGTGAATTTTGGCAACATGATAAAGATAAGAAAAAAAAGGAATGTCAAAGGCTTACCGAGCATGACTAAGCTCGAGCATATCATGTGCAAGAATTGTCAAAAAGGTAAGATGAAAAAGTCAAGTTTCATGAGTAAAACCCATACATCTAATGCAATTCTAGAATTAGTCCATACAGATCTATGTGGACCCATGAGGACAAAGAGTTACTATGGAGATATGTATTTTATTCTCTTTGTTGATGATTATTCCAGAATGATGACAATTATGTTTTTAAAAGATAAATCATAAGCATTTAAGATGTTTAAATGGTATAAGGCTATGGTAGAAAAACAAAGTGAAAAGAAATTGAAATTCTTAAGGTCAGATAGAGGAGGGGAATTTATTTCAGATGAATTCACTAACTATTGCAATGAGCGTGGAATTAAAAGACATGTTTCTGCATTGGGAACACCACAACAAAATGAAATTTCTGAAAGGAGAAACAGATCAATTGTTGACTATGCAAGAACATTGATGATTGAGAAAAGCATCACTCAAACTTTCTGGTGGGAGGCTTTCAGTACTATTGTCAACACATTAAACATAGTACAATTGAAGAAGGACACAAAGAAGACACTCTATGAGCTTTGGTATGGTCATACACCCAATGTAAGTTACTTCAGAATCTTTGGTAGTCAATGTTATATTTTGAAGGATGATAGAAATGGAAAAATTGACTCCAAAAGTGAAGAAGGTATCTTTCAAGGGTATTCAACCAAAATCAAGGCTTATAAATGTCTGAACAAGTCATCTAACAAAGTCATTGAAAGTGCAAATGTGAAAATAGATGAATTTGCAGAAAAGAATGATAAGGAAAGCATAAAAGAACTAGAGGAATACAATAGGTTTGTTTATACATAACCTGACACTCTACCCAAGAAATAGTGTATCACTCCTGAGCAACAGAACATTGTACCCGAGCATCAGGCTGCAATTACCAAAAATTAGGAAAATCCTCAAGATGATGTTCCAAACAATGGAGATTAGAATGAAGGTCAAGAAGATGATCTAAATGATGAACACATAGCTTAACCAAAACTTTCCAAGTATGTCAGAAGACATCATCCATAGAATCAATTCATAGGAGACAAGAAGAATGGAATAAGAACAAGAAGTAAGTCATTGAACACTAGATGTTTACTTTGTGATTTTCAGCCTAAATCTGTTAACACTGCACTTGAGAATGAAGAATGGGTCAGTGCTATGAATAAAGAAATAGAACAGATTGAGAAGATCAGTACATGGACACTAGTACCAAGACCAGATGACAAGAATGTCATTGGTACCAAATGGATATTCAGAAACAAGCTGAATGAGAATGGAGAAGTCACAAGAAACAAAGCAAGGTTAGTATGCAAGGGATATGCACAAGAAGAAGGTATTGATTATGGAGAAACCTTTGCACCTATTTCTAGACTAGGAGTTAGAATCCTACTTTCTTATTCTAAATTTAAAGGATTCAAGGTATACCAGATGGATGTCAAATCTGCATTCCTAAATGTAATACTAGAAGAAGAGGTATACATTGAACAACCAGAAGGGTTTGTTGATCCAGACAAGAGAAACATGGTATGTAGGCTACATAAAGCCTTGTATGGATTAAAACAAGCACCTAGAGCCTGCTATGAAATACTTCACTCCTATCTCATTAGCATAAAATTTGTTAGAACAAGTGAAAATAGCAATCTGTGCTTAAAAGAAGATACTCATGGTAATATTCTGATTGCTGAAATTTTTGTTGATGATATCATTTTTGGAGGAAATGAATTGTTATGAAAATCCTTTGCTAATGAAATGAGCAAGGAATTTGAAATGTCTATGTTTGGGGAGATCAATTTCTTTCTTGTTCTATAGATTCTTCAAAAAGATGCAGGCATATATATCACTCAGTCCAAATACATCAAGGAAGTGCTAAAGATATTCAAGATGGAAGATTCCAAACTAGTTGGAACACCTATGGCTATCGGATGTAAGCTGACAAAAGAAGACAAATCAAATGAGGTAAATCAAACCTTGCATAGATCAATGATTGGAAAACTAATGTATGTTGTTCATACTAGACCAAATATATCACATGTAGTTGGAATAGTTGCAAGATTCTCTGCTAATCCCAAAGAATCATATATGATTGTTGTCAAGAGAATTCTGAGATATCTGAAGAACACCAAGGACTATGGCTTATGGTATAAAAGAGAAGGAAATTTTGAGCTACAAGTCTATATAGACGTTGATTGGGCTAGAAACATTGATGACCGAAAGAGCACAATGAGAGGAGCATTCTTCATGGGTGATAGACTTGTCACATGGATAAGCAAGAAGAAAGGATGCATCTCTCAGTCTACTATAGAAGCAGAGTATGTGGATACTTCTACAAATTTCTCCAATATTGCATGGATCAAACAATTGTTGGAAGGTATGAATATGAATATTCTTGAACCAATAATTATCTATTGTGACAACACTAGTGCAATTAACATTTCTAAGAATCCAGTCAAGCATGCTAAGACTAATCATATTGCTATCAAGTATCACTATCTAAGAGAATAAGTGCAAGCGAAGGAGGTGATATTGGAATATGTTCAATCAAAGGAACAATTAGCTGATATATTCACCAAGCCATTTCCAAAAGATACATTTGAGTACTTGAGACAGAGACTAGGGTTCCAACCCTTGTCTATCAGTCAGTAAGCTGACTAGAATGTTGCATCAGCCTACACATAATTTGAAGATTATTCATGTTGATACAAACACCAAGATGAACAGCAACAGATACATCTGTACACAGTAAGGTACAAGTATGCACCGAATACCAGAGACATTATATTGCTGATGGATAGGGAAATTCAAGGAATATATTATATAAAGGGATGGTACATGATATAGATGATTTTTGTTTTGCATTGTTATCAAAGGGATAGATTATTTAATTATCATAATGGAGTGATTATCTCATTGATCAAAAAAGATTACATCATTATCCATGAAGAGAAGTTCCTGAGAATCACAATGAAGAGTTAATCAATATTCGAAGGGAGAGAAATTGATTACATATGAAATATCCATCTAAGGGAGAGAAATAACAAAGGGAGAGAGTTCATACAAAGAGAGAAATTGTTGTCAAAGGAAAAAGAGATTATCGAGAAGAGGATCGGTCAAGGTAGAGCACATATCAAAACAGAGAGATCAGATGCTACATCTATCTAGTGAAGGGATTAAAGACTGAAGACAACCATTCCGCAAGAAACAAATCAAAGCTATTTTTGAGCTTACCGAAAGCCAGATATTTGTAATAGTTACATTAGGAAAGCTTGATGAGACTATTATATTTCATATTGTATTAGTGATAGTATAGTATGATAATGTAGTATGTTTCCATCAATGCCAAAGGGAGAGATTGATGACATGTAACTGATTGAATGTTTGAAGATGTTTAGTTGATCACTGAAATGCAAAAAGATAATGCAAGACATTAAATTAGTTAATCAATTGTATTGTCATTGATGTCAACTTGATATAATCTAATTGGTAATAATCAAAGTGTCATAGACTTTAGAGAATCAAAGACAAAAATATTATTCTTTCAGTAATGCATAAAAGACAAGCATTCACTATGTGACTTCAAACACTGAAAGCTAGTGGAACCCGATGGACAGAGATCACTAAAAGTCAAGTCAAAATGATGCCCAAGCAAGAACACTGATGAGCATTATCGATGAGCAGAATCACAAGCATAACTAACGGCCAGAATCATATTGTAAACCGACAGAGAAGCCTGAGGAGAACTGGAGTGTTGACTCAATCTGCAAAGAGTTAAAACACCAAAATTAACTTGAGTTCAGAAATGACAAAATATCTAGCTAGCAGAGCTAAATATAGACTTAACTGATAGTTATCATTGTTTTCATTGACAAGATAAAGCCAGAGATAAGTAAAGGATTTAAATTTGTTTTGTCTAGTTGGCAAGAAGATCTTTGTGAGATAAAACAAGAGTTTTTCTTTAAATCTGATTGACTAAGATTGTGGATCACGCCAAGATCAAGAAAATCAAGAACCTAACAATGGTGATATTATGTCTATAAAGAGACAACTTAATTCATTATGAATTAAGGGGATTGAATGAAAAAGAGGATGTTGAAGAGAAATTGATGAAGAGCAACTTCATACAGTCCTGATCAATCAAGCTGAGGAAAGAGCTAAATTTTTCTGTAGACACCGAGCAATAGAGCACAACATCACCGAGCAGAACAAAAGTGGAGAAAAGGTATTAAAAGAGATATATTGATCAGATTAGTTTTATGAGCTTACAATAGATTTGAAATTCTGCAAGAATAAGTTGTATATGTGAACAGATCATACTGTTTCAATTTAACCATTGATTCAGAAATTCTCTTAATCGAGCAGGATTTAAAGATCCTTTCTATATTGAGATACATCCCAAGGAGTATCAAAAATTTTGATCATGAATATAGCATGAGATGCCAGATACCTATTGATAGGACAAGAGAGTGTTTGATCAAGGAAGGTAGCATAGAGATGCACGATATCAAGTGATAGAGTAAACTTTTAAATCCTCTAACAAGGTCACACCTAACAGTGTGTTTTTAACCTTTAACAGGGTTGGCTCTTCACCGAGCTCACTTCAGAAGAGTGAAAATTTTGGGTTACCAGTCCCAAGTGGTTTTTCCCTTAATAAGGTTTCCACGTTAAAAATCCATGTGTCATTGTGTTTATGAGTCATTACTTTAGTTTTTTGCATTACACATAGCTTAACTAGATTGATTGGTATACTCTAGATAATTTACTATTTTTCAGTAAATTAACACACTGCTATTCAGTAATCATACAGAATAAGGTTTTGCAAAGAATTCAAAGTAGTAGTAATTTAATAAGTGTATTTGAAGGCATTCATCTTATAGGATTGAAGATAACTAGAGGCTTAATATTGTGGTACTAAGTTTTTGGGTTGATTAATTGGAATATTTTTAAGGCCACTGATTCACCCCCCCCCCCCGCCTC
>MU223784.1:392630-405074 GCA_018584345.1 Thuja plicata | reverse complement strand
TATTTGAAGGCATTCATCTTATAGGATTGAAGATAACTAGAGGCTTAATATTGTGGTACTAAGTTTTTGGGTTGATTAATTGGAATATTTTTAAGGCCACTGATTCACCCCCCCCCCCCGCCTCTCAGTTATTAATAACAACTTTATCTTTAGAATTTTAAGTAAATCCCTTTTAATAAATATAGGTATTTAATTAATCATTATTAATTAAATATCTATTTTTTATATTTTATTATTCTTAGAAGGTTTAATTATTTAAACTTTATAATTAACCTTTAATTACTCTTTTACTTACATCACAACAAAATACCACATTGACCTTCATGCATGCATACTGAAATCTAACCAAATCAAAATGCAGAAAAGATGCAACAACATAAGCATGCTCAAAAAAGGGTTAACAAATTCACGTCACCTCGATGAATTTGAAGAAATTATTCAACCAAACACTTGTCCACTATTTCAAGACAAATGAGGGCTTATGTTAGGATTTGGGCCTGAATGTTATCTCCCCTCTCTTACCATTGAGATAATGTGATAGGGCATGCTCATCCTGACAATTCAGGAAAGTCGATGTCTGGTACTAGAAAACCTGCATCACAAAGCCGAGCATGTACATAATATATATAAAAGACAATGATAGGGATCATTCAATCGTGTGGATCTCACAATACAAGTAACTATGTCTCTGTCCTCTACCACATCAAACACATCATACAGAAATGTAAGATAGATACGCCACACAACAATATAAAACATATAAACCAACCATACACATGCAAGTATGGGGTCATTAAAATCATCCTAACATATACATAATCATCATGAAAATAACCAAAATATATCCTACTCTAATCACCTAAAATCAATAATAATAATAATGAGATTTCATACAATGTATCACTTATAAATGAAAATGAGATTAAAATAATATGACACCAAAAAAATGAAAGCGATTAGGGGTGGGTATTACATGGTCTCTCATTGGGATGCATGTGGACCTAAATATGGGTCTTTTTTGTCTCCTATGTTGGATCTTTGGTGCCGACCTCTTTAGGTTCTCTTGTACATATTTAGTTTCTGTTCTTAGATTTGGGAGGCAGTTCTAGGTAGCGAAGAGTTAGAAGATTTGGATCACAGATCTATGACCTCACATGTATGAAGATTATTATGTAAATATCTAAATGTATATGGACATAACCAGGAAGACCTTACAACCCAACATGTATAATGTTTGATGAAATAATATAAAGTTCTACTTTTTGTCTCTCCCATTCTGTGTATGTTGCTTCTGAGTTATGTCTACAAGATGGTTTGGTAGCTGGGAGTGCCCTAGGACCTTTTTATCCATCTCTCTTTATGTCAGGTGGTATCAAAGAGAAGGTGAGATCTCAGCTTCCTTCTTGTGAACCCTAGTGATATTTTTTGTAGGGTAGCAGATTGTGATATGACCTAAAATTATAGAGGGTTTCAAGATGGTTCGTGGGAGAGGAAATGCAGATCTAGGTCTAGTTGATATGCTAAGACATATTGTTGCAGGATTGGAAGTTGTTGAGATAACCCAATGTAGAGGAAGACATCTTGAGGATGTTAGTGATGATGAAGTTAAAGAAGTGCAAGGAGAAGCTACACATGCACCTGTGATGGATCAGAAAGAAGAGAGATTCCCGCAAGAACTGACAAGTTTGAAGTCCACATCCTAGTTTACTCCTCCTGAGTATAATGGAAAGT
Organism: Thuja plicata; assembly: GCA_018584345.1. NCBI lineage: Eukaryota > Viridiplantae > Streptophyta > Pinopsida > Cupressales > Cupressaceae > Thuja > Thuja plicata. Next base: position 403,343 of record MU223784.1, on the reverse strand, counting down.
TGGATTGTGATGAGTTGATAGACTAAATAACCAAGATGGAAAAATAATTTGAGTATGAGAATGTATCGGAGGAGAAAAAGGTGAAGATTGCAAGTACAAATTTGAAAGGCCATGCATCCTTGTGGTGGGAGCATCTGTAATTGGATTGGAAGAAGAAGGGTAAAGACAAAATCAAGGTATGGGAGAAGATGGTAAACAAGTTGAAAGGCAAGTTTCTACCTTGTGATTACCAGATTAACCTAGTTAGGCGAATGCAAAGTTTGAAGCATAAAGATAGCTTGGTAAAAGAGTACACCGAGGAATTTCATAGATTAGACATCAGATCTGGATGTGCTAAAGATGAGGTGGAAAGAATAGAAAGATATCTGAATGGATTAAGAAGTTTTGTGCAAGATGAGATCATCTTGGTAAAGATGGAGATTATTGAAGAGGCATATCAGTTGCTCTAAAAGTTGAGGACAAATTGAACAAAAGTGATCTAAATTATGAATCAGATTACAATACCTGGTGTGATACCTATACTATTGTCAAGTTCAATATAAAAACCAGAAGACTAACAATAGAATTGCAAGCCAAAAAGTGATCCATTCTATTCAAAATTGGATTTTATACAAATATGATGGATCCCAAGGGTCATTAGAATACCTTGGAAATGAAATGAAGAATCCTCATAATGTTTATTACAAATAAACTTATTAAAACTACCAAAAATTTCAAAAAACTATATAAAAATTTAGGCCTACTTGGAGAACGCATGAATTTTAGTATTTCCCAATTCTATCCTAATCATTCCTCCCCCCTTGAGAAGAAATGGGTCCCATTGCACTAATCTGCTGCAACAAATGAGGAAATTATGCTTCAATTTGTTCCTTAGTTAACCACTTTCCTTGATGAGGATGCTGACCAACTCAAACCACCCGATAAAGAGGAATGTTCTAATTTCTCAAAGTCTTGAAAATGAATTTAGTAACATGGTCACACTGGACTAGAACAATAGTAGATAATTCTACAACTTGAATTTTTTTAGTAGCTTGGGAAATGTCCAACAAAGGAGGAAAATAGGGTCTCAACAATTCCACATTGATAACTAGATGCAGTCCCAAAAAGGATGGAAAATTAAGTTCAAAAGAATTCTCACCAACTTGCTTCATAATAGTATACGGGACATAATGAAGAGGATGAAGCTTCTTGTTTGGTCCATGAAGGCTCTCTTTCTAAAGATGTAACCATACCTTGTCACCAATCTGAAAGTGATGAGGAGTTCTATGTTTATCATGCCTTTACTTATACTTATGATTACTCTACTCCAAAATCTCATGAACTTGTTGTTGTAGGTGTCTAATGTTATCAATGAATTGTTGTGCTTTATCTACCTCCCTGTCAGCATTCAATAGACTAGCAGATTACAATACAGGTAGTCCTACATCCATAGGTGCCAATGGCTGATACCGAAGACAAACCTCATATGGACTATGCCCTGTAGTACTATGGAGTCCACGGTTGTAGCTATGTTGCACATAGGATAAGCTTTCATCCCATGTGCAAGGATCTTTCGAATGATACATCTGTAAGATATGAATGATCATTCGATTCACCACTTCTGTCTGCCCATCTTTTTGGGGATAGAATGTTGTGGACTTTGTCAACTTTGTGTCCATTTTAGCCCATAGTGAAGACCAAAATTTGTTGATGAACTTGCTATCCCTATCAGAAATAATGCTTTTTGACAAGCCAAAATGAACCCAAACATGTTCAAAAAATAAATTGACAGTATCTTCTGTAGCAATCATCTTTTTACAGGCTACCATGATAGCCATTTTAGAAAACCTATCTACCACAACATATACACAATCATGCCCCCTCTTTGTAGTTGGAAGCCTAGACATAAAATCCATTGAAATAGGCTACCATGGCTTATCAAAAATAGGTAATAGTAAGTATAGACCCAACTTACAGTTTTTTGGCTTTGCAATTACATAGGCTGCACAAGCTTGCATATATTAAATGATATATTGCTTCATTTTTGGCCAAAAGAAATAATTTGTAAGGATAACAGTAGTCTTACCAATAATAAAATGTCCTACAACATGGCTATAGTGAGCTTCTCATATCATTTTCTTTCGATCCTCGGTGGGTACACATATATGACCATCATGGAAAAGCAACCCATCCTGAAAGTGAAAATCAGAGACACACTTTCCTTCTACCAAATTACTATAGATGTTAGAAAAATTAGGGTCAATACCATATAGTTGTTCCCATGTGGATGGTTGATGACCACATGAATCCAGAACCATTGTCAAACCTGCAATTGGAGGCCTACTCAAACAATCTGCCACTTTGTTACTACTTCCTTTTTCATGTTGAATGTTGAGGTGAAATTATTGTAGATAAGTTGACCACCTTTTATGTCTATCATTCTGCAACTTCCCTTATGTTTGTAAGAATTGAAGATGTTTATGGTCTGTATGTATAATAGTTTCCTTTCCCAGTATATAATATTTCCATTGTTTGCAGGCCTGAACAATAGCATACAAATCATTTTCATAGGTGGGGTACCTATATACTATATTAGAAAATTTTCACTTTGATAGGCAAAAAGATGCCCATGTTGCATGATTACTGTACCAAGAGCATAATTAGATGCATCATTTTCTATCTCAAAGTATTGTTGTAGATCTAGGAGGACCAGTACTGGTGTTGAACATAATATTTTCTTTAACTCCTCAAATGCTTGTTTCTTTGCCTCTGTCCACTGAAATTTTTCTTGTGCTCCACCCCTTAGTGATTGATTGAGAGGCCATGATATATGTAGAAACCAAAAACAAATCTGAAATAGAAGTTGGCTAAGCCCAAGAAGCTGCAAATCTTTGTGAAAGTTTTAGGAGATGGCCAATCTCTGATTATTTGAATCTTTTCTGGGTCAACATGAACACCCTCAGTATCAATAATATACCCTAAGTAGTGAATACTCTGCATACCAAAATAACACTTCTCAATGTTGGCATAAATTCTTTGTTGTTGCAGAGTTGAAAGCACTTGTTCAACATGTTGCAATTGCTCAGACCAAGTCTTGCTAAAGATGAGTATGTCATCCAAATAAATAACAACAAAAGAATCAATGAATGGTCTAAGAACATCATTCATCAACCTCATAAATGTTTCTGGGGTATTTTTTAGGCCAAAAGGAATAACCAACCATTCAAAAAAATCTTCCTTAGATTTAAATGCAGTCTTCTAGACATCTGTTGGATCAATTGGTACTTGGTGATATCCAGATTTCAAGTCAATTTTTGTAAAGAACTTAGCCCCCCTAAGTTGGTCCAACAAATCATCAATTCAAGGGATTGGATATCTATTTTTCACACTTATTTTGTTCAATTCCCTATAATAAATACAAACTCTCCATGTCCCATCTTTCTTTTTAGCAAGGATAATTGGACTGCCACAGGGTGAAGCACTTGGACGAATATGTCCTTTCTGAATCAACTCTTGAATTTGTCTCTTAATTTCATCATTTTCAAAAACTGATCTTCTATATATTGGCTCATGTGGTGGTGGTGTGCTTGGGATTAAATCAATAGAGTGCTTGACTTGACAGTGTTTTGGAACTCCCACCAGTGATTTAAACACACTATGATATTCTTTCAAAATTTTATCCATCTGATTTTGTTGATTTGCTATTATGGCTACCTTAGCATGTGTATTAAGGACAATTGAATTTGTTTGTTCAGGGCAAACCATGAGTAGAATAAAATATCTAGTTTGAGCAATCAAACGTTTACATTATTTAGCACTAATCAAAGAAGAAAATTGTGTTGGACATACCTCTAGTATTCGATACCTCTTCCCACCAAGCTTGATTGTAACACTACGTGGCGTGGATTCATACACTCCGTGCCTCTAATACATGTAAGGTTACCCCATCAAGACATCACATACATCCAGCGGTGCTACATAACATATAACTTCGTCCTTGAAAGGCTTGATTGAATATGGAAGATGACACTATTGATTTATTTAAATATCTTGTCCCTCATTTACCCATCCCATAGAGTATGGTTGTGGGTGTCTTGTCACTTTCAAATTCAATCTTTTGACTGTCTCCCTATATATCAAATTCTTTTGGCTCCCACTGTCAACAATAAAATGTAGAGGCTTTCCATCAACCCACATTTGTGAATGAAAAAGTCCCTCTTCATCTTCATGATGCACTACTTTAGAAGTTACGACTATGGCATATGGGTCTGCTTCTATGACAGAATCACTCTCCTTTTGCTCAGAAGTATCTATTGGTGATTATTCAAATTTAGCTTCCTCTCCTTGTATTTTTGTCATGATATTTTTAATACTTCAACAATCCTTTCTATTATGTGTTGGGGACTTATGCATCTCACACCACATGCCTATATTTTTCTGTGTCTTTTTTGCAGCCCACCATGTGTTCTTAGGTGAGTTTGAGTGACGTTCCTTGGTCACATGTTTTCCTGCAGATTTATAGTCACCTTCAACCCTTGGCTTATTATTTGCAAAGTAGTCACTCTTCCCTTTCTTCTTGAAATTCTCTTCAATTTTGGTAGCATATTTATAGGCATTTTCCAATGTCTCAATATTCAAAAATTCTATCTCTACTTAAATATACCTATGAAGTCCACTATGATATTTCAGAATTCAATGCTTCTCTGAATCCTCAATACCAAGTTTTGCTGAAAGTGAATGGAATGTGTTGGTGTAATCTTGCATAGACCGATCCCTCTTCTATCTAAGCAACTACCATTCTATGTATTTTTGTTCATAGACATCCTCAGCAAGGTATGCTTCTTTTATGTATTCCACAAATTCTCCACATGTGCTCTTCTTATCAAGAGATATTTCCAAGCCATTTTCATTAGATAATTCTCGTTATTTATTTTCTAAGTTGGTTTTCGAGGCTAATTTCACATGGGTTTTAGATTTGAGGAGAGAAAATGTTATTTTTTTTACATCTGAGAAATTTTTTACAAAAAAGTATCTATCCAATTTTGATAACCAGTTATCAACAGCTTCAACATCAACTTTTCCTTCAAAATTTGAGATGTCAAAATTTACTTGCACTTTGAAAGGGGTATTTCCATGAAATTTTATTCTTGAGCTAGAGGGTTGTTGATTCTGTAGGAATGAAAATTGACTCATCATCTCCTCTTATTTAAAGCCTCTTCCACCAACTTCTTAATTGCATCGTCTGGCATCTTTGATTATGTGCGTCTCAAAGGTGGATATTTTGAGAAATCTTGTGTATCCAGTCCTAATCTTTGGTAGGAAGACCTTATGTAAATTGGCATAAAGGAGCATTCTCATTCTGATACCATTGATCTAAATTATGAATCAGATTACAATACCTAGTGTGATACCTGAGGTATTGTCAAGTTCAATATAAAAACTAGAAGACTAACAACAGAATTGCAAGCCAAAAAGTGATCCATTCTATTCGAAATTTGACTTTATACAAATATGATGGATCCCTAGAATACCTTGGAAAAAAAATGAAGAGTTCTCATAATTTTTATTACAAATAAACTTATTAAAACTATTAAAAAAAAACTATATAAAAATTTAGGCCTACTTGGAGAAGGCATAACTTTCTATTCCTAGGTCCAATTTGCGAACCGTTTACTTCGTTGGAAAGATAATAAAAAATTCTAAAGACAAAACTGGGAGGTCACACAAATGTGGGCCCAAGAGAGATAGGCCTAGAAATGTCCTGAAGACCTTCAAAAATGTAGTTTACCGAGACATAAAAAATACTAAAAATTTAGATTTCACTTTTCCCAATTCCATCCTGATCATTTACACAAGGTCCTCCTACCAATGAGGCATATCAATTTTCCCTAAAGATGAGGAGAAATTGAACAAAACATATGAACAAAGGCAAAGAGGAGGTAGATTCCCTAGAGGAAGAGGTAGATCTTATGGATACAATTGAAGATATCATCAAGACAAAATAGATCAAGACAAGGGTAAGAGTGGGTGGAAAGGTGGAAATTCATTCAGAGGTAGAAGTAATTCCTACCGAGGTGGTTATAGAAAAAAAGGGTTCCAAGGAACTTGTTATAATTGCGGTGAAGAAGGACATAGATCTTTTGAGTGTACACATGCAAGAAAGAAAGTTGGTAGTAGAAGAAATGCTTTAGTGCAAGAAGACTCACCGAATGAACCTAAGAAGAAAGGAAACCTATTGGTCAGAAGAATATAATAGAGTGAGAATAATAAGAAAGATCGTGTAAGGAAAAGTTTGTTCAAGACCAGATGCAGAGTTGCAGACAAAGGTTGGAAGGTAATTGTTGATAGTGGAAGATCAGAGAATATGGAATCAGAGGAGATGGTCACAAAGTTGCATTTGAAAAGGATGAAGCACCCAAATCCCTATGAGATTCCATGGATCAAGGATGAGCATACATTAATGGTGAGTTAACAATGTTTTGTGAATCTAAAAACTGGAAAGTATTATGATAAGGTGTTGTGTGATATTATGCCAATGGATTGTTGTCGTATTTTATTGGGGAGACCTTGGAAATATGATAGACATGCTATACATGATGGAAGAGTGAAAAAATATACTATTTGGGTTGATGGTAAGAAGAAAATATTGTTACCTTTGATTGAATAATTTTTTGATGAGATATGTACATCTGTGAAATTTTGTTTGATGGAAGGTAGACAGTTTGTTAAATATTTGAAAAGGAATAATATTTGTTATGCTTTGATTCCTAAAAAACCAAGGAAGTATATAAAAGAAAAATTTCCTGAATAAGTTGAGAAATTTCTCACCGAGTACAAGGAGGTCATTTTAGATAATGTACCTGATGGTTTGCCACTGATGAGATATATTAGTCATTGTATGGATCTGATTCATGGAGAAAGTTTTCAAATTAAGGCACCACACCAGTTGACACCGACCAAGAATGAGGAACTCAACCAAAAATTTCATGATTTATTGCAGAAGGGTTTGATCAGAGAGAGTTTGAGTCCATGTGCAGTACCAGGTTTATTGGCACCTAAGAAGAATATAGAATGGAAAATGTGCACTGACTCAAGAGAAATAAAAAAGATCACAGTTAATTATAGATTCCCTACATTGAGGGGTAGATGATATAATGGGTTCTCTGAGTGGAGAAAATATTTTACCAAAATTGATTTGAAAAGTGGATATCATTATATCAGAATCAGGGAAGGTGATGAATAAAAGACTACTTTCAAGACAAAAGAAGGTTTGTATGAGTGGTTGGTTATGCCCTTTAGTTTAAGTAATGCACCGAGTACATTTATGAGGTTGAAAAAATTCTTGAATAATGTTGGTCCACTAAAAGGGGGGTGAATCAGACAAAATCAAACTTTAATTCACAAAACTTAGCTTACTGATTCACTCGATAGAACTAAATACTATAATAACCGATTCACTAAACAACGTAATAACTTAAACAACCATACATATCATAATATGTAAATCAATCATTCAAACTCATTAACAGCAGATTAACACAGTTGAGAGAAAAATTAATGAGGAAACCCAATTTGGGAAAAACTTATGTGGGAATTGTGACCCAGAATAAAAATGTACCTTTCTAAAGTACGCTCAGTTAAGAACTTATCCTATTAAATATTACAAAAACATTTGCTAAATGTGACCCTATTAGGGGATTTACCTCAAATTTGTTAAGAGCTTCACCCTATTAGGAGTGGCCTTGTTAGAGGTCTTCAAACACTCTTTTGGAATGTCGCCTACTTCTAGGATTTACAAATAGGATGGTTAAATCCACTCGGTTAAGAGATTTCTCTGTTACAAATACTAATAATAAATAGTAAAACATTGATTTGTAAATATAGAAACTACCTTTTCTTGTGTCATATCCTTTATGCTCAATTGTATACTGGCATCACATACTCCATTTATCTATTTCTCATACTATGGATTCTTCAATCTCTATTTCTTTGTTCTTCTCAATAAATGTTGTTCCTCAGATTCTTCTTCTTCTCTATTCAACTCACTGGCCTCTCTGTATATATTTATCTATTTGTTCTCATTCTTTATATAGACATACTTTTTCCTCTTACTCTCCTTAATTATATTTTCCATCATTTTTACTCTATTGTTCGATCATCTTGTTCATAAATCTCAACTCAGTAAACCACTTTAATTTTACCTCAGAACTTAGAACTTTTCTTGGAACTCACATAATCAAGTTTAACCGCTTGATCTTTGCCTTAGATATTATCATTGAATTTTCATTTTCGTAGATTTCTAAAAAAATTATTTTAATTCTTATCATCATCCAACTCATCATTGCTTTGCAGTAAATTCGATCTTATCATAATTTACAATCAATATTTTGTACTCAGTAATACTTTCTTTTCAACCTAGTAACTATCTTCATTCACTACTCAGTGTCTAACACATCTTCGGTGCTTGGTTCTTGTCTTTCACTCAGTGTTCCATAACTGTGACCGACTTACATAACTCTATACCGACTGACTCTGTCTAGCTCGGTAAAGTAACTCTTTCAGTCATAACTTATCTCTTTGCAATTTTTGACTTAATCAATCAATTGTACCGATTTGACAACATCAAATATTTAGTATCAAACAACTATATCAACACTACTTCATCATTGTATGATCTATATTTTTCACCCATTTAACTTCTCCTCTTAATATATGGTAACGTAATAGAAATCAATAATCAATTGCTTGACATCAATGACAAAAAAAACTGATCTAGCCATTTCTATAATCATGATACTCAGTATCACTTAGTCTTCATCATCTCCATCAGATATTCATCAGTTGATTAAAAATCTCCCTCTTTGGCATTGATGGAAACCACTATAACAATGTTATAGAAATTGATGATGTTGATACTCAAATACATAATTGAACTCCCTCTGAGTTGATATTTTTTTTCCCCTATGATCTTTGATCTCTCAATCTGAATCTCCCTCTTGGATAAATCTTCTGATTCTTGCAACATACATTATAATTCTCCTTCATGATAAAATAATATGAATTCATTCATTCTCTCCCAATTCATCAATATATCCCTTAAAGATAAATGTCATCAATTCATTCTCTCCCTCTTTGACAATAATACCCAAAATTCATACTCCTGAAAACTTGTTCCAATAGTTGATTATACCTGACATGTACTCATAAAACATTGCATACAAAAAAATCTCTTCAAAACTTTAGGAAACTCCTAAAGTGTGTCACACTAACATCAATTCAATAATATATATTATAACAAAATATAGAATTGATGCAGCATGCCTCATGCTCTTTAGTGAATATGGGATAAGGGAAGAACCCCTAATTTACCTCTGAGATACTCAAAAGCATCTTTAGGTAGTGAATTTGTAAAGATATCATCGAATTGTTCCTTTGAATTGACATATTACAATCTTACATTCTTCTCTTGAACATGTTCTCTCAAGTAGTGATACTTGATAAAAATGTGCTTGGTCTTTGAATGCATAACCGAGTTCTTTGATATATTAATAGCACTTGTATTATCACAAAAAATAGTAACCAGATCTTTGATCTCTTCTTGCATACCTTCAATTAATTATTTAATCCATACTATATTTGCACAATTCATAGTAGCAGTTGTAGACACCTAAACTTGGTCAGGTGTATTTCAATCGATCAAAAGGCAATTTTATTAAAACAAATGGACTGATCAAATAAAAAGGGACTAAATTTCATCAAATCAAAGGATCAATTAATAAATATATCGATTAATTAAATATAATCCTGAAAGGGATAAATCTAAGCTATAGAATTGATTTAATCAATTAATTATATAGTTTAAAATCTAAAATCAAAATCAACCTATTCCTTATATGGCTAATTTAATTAAATAATTGAATTAATTAAATCCTTATTTCTTTCAACAAAAGGGACAAGAATTTGAATAACCAATGAGAATCAGGGATTGAAAGCACGTGGATCACTCCAAACTTTGCAATCTTGATCACTCATTTAATCTTTAAAATCCTCACCACTCAATTTGTCTCTTTGTCCCAACTTTTGAAACCACCATTTAAATGGTCTCCCCATTTGAAACCATTTGAAAGCCTTCAACTCAACCATGCTTTGATCATGATCAACTCAACTGTAAGGCCCACCCCATTTCTACCTTTCCCTCGACACTTCGATGTTGAAGGATTAAGGGGTGTTGTAGTATCTGGATGAATGGTAAATCTCTAACTGATTTGTACCTCGGGATAGAACTATCTATTGTACCTTCTTATCAGTACCTATTTTAGTGTCGCAATGACAGAGGTGATATCTCTAGGTTGTTAATTGTGCAAGAGAATCTTGGATGTAGTATGTTACCCTGCGGATCATAGATCCAACTAGATTATTAAGGGTCCATTGAGTACTTTGTCGAAAGGATTAGATTCAAGAAGTCAAGATGTAAATGCCAAATTAGTTATGTGTTAAGTCTTAAGTTATCTTGGATTAAATTAATAGTTGATGTGATGATTCTAGTAACTCCTACGAAGAGGATGAGTAATGTTTGATGATGTATTATATGGTTATACCATAGTGAGGTTTTGGTGATATTATTAGAACCCTGAACAAGGATTTGTTAGATCCTAGGCTAATAGGATTATTCTGCATTTTGTTTTCCTAGATTAGGAAATTTAGTCATACTTGTGATAAGAATTTTATAGGACC
>MU223784.1:364753-375723 GCA_018584345.1 Thuja plicata | reverse complement strand
TATATATATACACCGCCAGATCTAACTATACATACATTTCCTGTTTCTATTATCTAACACTCTACGAGATCTAACTATGTCCTTTCGAGATTAAATATGGCTTACATATTAGTGCAAGTGTTGTGCAGAGTAAAGATACAGATAGACAGGTGTGTAAACAGAAGATGGTAGGTATGTACTCAGAAAACTAAGGAATATTTAGAATTTTTAGAACATCAAGTGTGGTTGAGGGAACATAGTATCTAACTTGATTTATCATCTAACACTAGTTGCACATCACATTACAAAAAGCTAAGAATAGGTAAGGAATATGGTAAGGGTTTGTTTAAGACATATGGATGAAATTCTAAGAATAGATGCTTAATATAGAATGTAATGTACATCTAGAAGGAATTAGACTAGCAACTGGTATATAAATTAACTAGCTCAAATCTATTTTTGTGGTAAAAATTAGTGCATTTGAGAATCTCTAATATTGAATTTAAAAGAGGGAGATCCTCTGATGGCTTCTAGATAGGGATCCTCAGAACTAATTTCTTTGATTTTTTAGGTAGTCTATCCATATCTCTAATTAGGGCTCTCCCCTAATCGGGGCGCGAACTCTAAAATATATAGAGTTATGTAGTCAAATGTATCCCCTGATAAACCATCTTTAATTTATTTAGAGATTGATACAGCTATCATCTCCATATTTCCTAATTAATAACAAAACATTTGCAGGCAGACATATATATTCTTGTCTGAATATAGATAAATATCATAGATATATTCTCATAAGGAATACACATTCAATATGCAAAGTTATTCACACTTACATATGTGTATATATACATATGTGTGTGTGTGTGTATTTATATGTGTATACACATATTTATGTTTAAGAACACAAACATTTATCTTTATTCATACTTATATGTCATTACATTTTATGATGAGAGGATGGACTAGATGTAGTTTTTACACTGTTAAGTCACTGATATGTTTGCTCTGAGATATGTAACACTGGGCTATCTTAGAATAGTCATACTCTGTTAATTTGGGATAACGACACTTACATTGGAAAATGTAGCAAGGACAAAAGAATCCTATGTCTTGTCCTTACTAAATGCTTGATTACAAGGAGGTTGAAGGTCAAATCTACTTAACTCAAAATCATTCTATATGATTATATAAACAACAATTTTGTGACTGATAATACGACTCAAATCTATAACAATACTTAGTAACTAGTGATAATTGACCTTTTTCTTCTTATTAAGATAACCTGATTGACAATGATAGTTCCTAAGGTTTGGGCTCCTTAGTGCCTAAACTCACACACTGTTGATTTGGTAATATATGGTATTAACAGTCAAATGGAGGAATTTAGATTAATGTGACGATGGTAAGAAGCTCACTTTCCCTACTATTTGAAAATTAGATACATCAATTCTTTTGGCTATGCATTACTAATAAAGATCTTAGTCAAAAATTGAGATGTTTCAGGAGATGATTATGCAAGCAGAACAGGATAAGCAAGGTATACCCTTATTACCAGAATGGTGTACAAATCACTCAATCACATGGAAGAGGACGAAACCTCTTCATATAGAATGACTATTTTTGCTAACCCTATTAATGGGTCTACGTTTTGTATCTAATCTTGAAAATATTAATTTGGAATTTGTAAAAGTGGAGGTATTCCCTCTTAATTGTAAATGTGGGGGTATTCCCTCTCAACTCTGTACTTTTTAAGGACTATAGTCCCGAACAAGGCTAGAGGTTTTCTTGACCCCGTTCTTTCCTACCAGCGCCTCCAAAGAATGGGGAAAACTATCAGTTGTATTAAGAATTATTAATTAATAAAATTATTTGGCTACGGCCGTTTACCAATTAATAAAAAAAAAAACATAATAAAAAATATATCCATAATTTTTTTTAATAATTTAGTGATGGAAGCTTCCCCATTATTAAATTTCCATTATAAAGAAAACATGAGTTTATTGAAGTTAATAAAGACATTAAATCTACAAGATAAGAGAAAGACGTAAGAAAAGGAGACAAGAGATATAAAAATTTTGTTGGTTTTGGGTCGGTTTCACATAAGGAAAGTGGTCCAATTTTATCTTTAAAACATTTATTTTTGGTCTCATACTTTTGTCCTTAAAACATTGAATTTTGGTTTTGAGTGAGATGAAAAGGACATTTAAAAACAAAGAGATAAAATTGAGGCAATCAATATGAAAATGATAGAAAAAGTGGGGTCCTATTATTCAAATGTATAGTCAAGATTGTTTATTGCTAATATTGTCATATTTTGATTTTGGGGTGTGATTTTATATTGTCTGTACTTTTAACATATAATTTTATATTAACATATTTTTATACAAAAATTCAGTTTACATATTTCAGAAAAAAATATTATATTAACATTATTTTTAAAGAATATCTTAAGAATAATGATATTAGAAATACATATATGTATAATTGAATTATGATATAATTATATACTTTTAATCATAAAACGATTGTCAAATTTCATAAAGAAAAATGTGTTATATTAAAATTAATTTAAGATAATATTTTAAGAATAATGATATTAAAAATATTGTTACAATGTGGTTATTTATTTTTGAGTTTGATCATCTAAAATAAGATATGAGTTCTTGTGAACTACTACTCATGAGACATAAGTCAATGAGTTTGACTAAAAAAACTACATAGTTGAATCCTGAAAGCAATATCACAATTTGACTTTCCATGGAAAATATCTCCTACTTAACAATTGATGAGCTTAAGATACTTTGTAATGAATGCTTTATAAGGCACAACACTTGATAAAGGTTTTGCAAATGGGGTTGCAAGCAAAGTGGGCTTAACCTTGGAGGAAACTCTTTGGTTAAGCGTTCTTGAGCTAGAGTAGTATTGAGATGGGAGACCTCCCAAGAAGTTTTGGTGCTTCACCCTATGTGAGCATCACCTAGATGCAATTAGTGCTAAGTATTCCATTCATTCTCATGAGGGATGGGTTCCTGTGAATCACTACTCATGAGACATGGGTCAATAAGTTTGACTAAAAAAACTACATATTTGAATCTTGATAGCAATATCACAATTTGAATTATCACAATTTGAATTATTGTGGAAAATATCTCCTACTTATCAATTTATGAGCTTAAGGGGATTTCTAATTAATGGTTCATAAGGCACAACACTTGCTGAAGGTTTTACAAATGGGGTGACAAGAAAGTGGGCTTAACCTTGGAGGAAACTTCATGGTTAAGTGCGCTTGAGATGGAGTGGTATTGGGATGGGAGACCTCTCGAGAAGTCTCTATGCTTCACTTCTATGATGCATCACCTAGATGCAATGAGTGCTAAATGTTCCTTTCATTCTCATGAGAGATGGGCTCTTGTGAACCACTACTCATGAGACATGGGTCAATGAGTTTGACTCAAAAAACTACACAGTTGAATCGTAATAGCAATAAAACTATTTGACTTGCTATGGAAAATATCTCATATTTAGCAATTGATGAGCTTAAGGGGATTTATAATGAATGGTTCATAAGGAAAAACACTTGCCAAAGGTTTTTCTAATGGGGTTGCAATAAAAGTGGGCTTAACCTTGGAGGAAACTCCGTGGTTAAGCATGCTTGAGCTAGAGTAAAACTGAGAAGGGAGACCTCCTGAGAAGTCTCAATACTTCACCTTTGTGAGAATCACCTAGATGTAATGAGTGATAAGTGTTCTAGTTATTATCATGAAAGATGGGTTCTTGTGAACCACTACTCATGGGACATGGGTCAATGAGTTTAAATAAAAAAAAGTACACAATTAAATCTTGATAGCAATATCACAATCTAAAATAAGTACAAATATTATATATTATAAAATTTTAATTTTAAGACATGATTTTGTGTTTTGTTTGAAAATATCATTATATGTTTAGATTTAATGATGATATAGATTGACTTCTCTTTGTAATACCTATGTATTTAAGTATTATGCATCCTTCCTACCAGAAATAATATGTTGAACTCATTAAATTGTCAACCAGGGAACGTAAACTTGAAATGGTATCGGCAAAGTATATGCTCTAATCCACTCCGAAAGTCATTATTGTTTAAGGAATGGAAAATACTGAAATGAAACTAAACTAGGAAATGGAATCAACAACATAATCTAAAGATAAAAGAACTTGCTGAAACAACAAGCTTAACTCTTTGCCTATGCTGCAGGAAACAGTAAACTAGCTAACTGCCTAAGCTGCAAGAACAACCACTAGTGTTGTTACTAATGGTTGCATGAGCAATAGAGTCCTAATTACTTCAAATGACTTGCAACTACTTTCTACTAAACTACAAATTAGGTTCACCTCCCGTGTGGGCCCCAATGGAAGAATGAATGAACAAGAACTCAGAAACTAAGAATTGAAGCTCTTGTTGATCATTCATAAAACATGGATTACAAAAGATTTAGAAAATAAGATTGTATTTCTTCTCACAGGATTACAAAAGATTCTCGTAATACTAACTCTACTCCCTGGAATCATAACTTCCAGATTATTTAACAACTTCTAAAACAGACTCCTATCAACTAGGATCCCCAAACATCAGGGATATGACAATCATTAAAAAACATGATCACCAACTTTAACTGCAGAAACAAACTGCATTTAATCACATATGAAATCTAGGAATGCGTCGCTGCTATAATTACTCCATCATGGCCGCTTTTCAGCTGTGACTTATCTACAACAGGAACTGTTCTCATCCGCGGGTAGTGGAATCATCATGAGCCCCGCAACAGTTGGCCTTTTCAATGCATCACTCTGTTCTTTAATGTTGACTCCTTCCTTTACTGCGGATCCATTGTTTCTGCAAAAGGTTAACACGTACATGTATCCAAGATAAAAATCCATAATAAGTTTCTTTACTAACTTTCTCTTATCACATGGCTACAGGAAAACCACCCAACTTAAAGTAGGACAAAAAGACACCAGATTTAGTTCCATATATCCACGCAACATATAGATAGCACATTTATAGACTTAAAATGTTTCACACATATTTGCATACACATAAATATAGCAGTTTTGATATATCAATATAAACAGTCTGAAAATGTATCATGAAAGAATATGAAGTTCTCAAAGTCTAGCCATAAAATCACATTAAACTTGAAATTATATAGGCCTTATATTGGTCTCATCATTCCCCCCAACTTAGCCTTTTGCTGGTCCTCGAGAAAATAGATAGTTCTTCACTCTAGCCTACATTCCAAGATCTGTGGCTGCTTTCTATCCAATACCCCCATTAGCAAAGCTCCAGTAAAATCCCTTAGTGTCCCTATGCATTTCCCACCTTCTCACCTCTCCTACCATGTTATAATCTTCTAAATTTTTTGAGTTGGGTAGAAGAGGAGAAAGAAGAAGGGGTGGTTGGAACGTCAATGGAAGCCAATAGCTCTGCCTTACCCTGCCTAACGTGACATACCAAGGAGCATGCTTGTTTTCCATTGCAAAATTAAGGGGTGAATGTGGCTCCTTATTTCTCATGTCCTCTGTCATGTTAATATAGCGCCACTGGATTGATTTTGTGGCCTCAGTCAATTCAGTTTCGACCATCTGGGTGTACTCATCGAAGGCTGCATTCCTGAGAGGACCAATGATCTTTCTTTCGGACTCTGGCTGAGCTAACTTCATCCATTCATAATAGTAAGTTTTGGGGTCTTTGGCTTCTGGTCGTAGGTATAGAGGAATTTTGTCCTCTAATTCTCTGTAAATTTTGGCCTGGGATTCTCTACTGATCTCATTTTGTATCCATGACATGAGTGCCCTCAGTTAGATTTCCCCAACATAAGGCAGTGGATTCCAATCCCTATTACTAGGTACAGCTAAGTTGTGCAAGAAGAGTTCACATAACAGGTTTTGTATGGGTGTAGGAGAATTATGAAAGGCTTGAAAAAACTCAAGGGGCTCATTTATCAAAGGAGACTTGCCCTTTACTATATTGGTTAACTGATAATTCAACATTTTTTCTTTAAGAAAAATGGCATAAACAGGGGAAGGGGACCTACAGCTCATTAGCTCAGGGATAACTGAAGTTACTCTAGTCAATTTTTCTTGAAGCTGCTCTACCTCTTCCTCTTTTTCTACCAATTCCTGAAAATTCTGATCGATAACCCGGTGCAAATCCTTCTTCTGCCTTTTCCATTGCTCTCTTTCCATTATCACCTGATTGATTAGCCGAAAGATAATAGAAAATGGAGTTACAGGGAAAGGTATCTCTGGTAGATTACCTTCATCAGGGTTTTCCCCTGCGGCTTGTATGTCAGCTAAACTGTTATTTTCTTTACCAAAGCTTTCTCCCATTGCATGTTTATCAACTGAACTGTCATTTCATGCAGCTGCATCCTGTGAGAGGTTTGGATGGATTATGATGGCCCTCTCAGGGTTATCACATTGCTGAGCTGCAACAACTAGTGCATCCAATCCTTGATTTAAAACTTGCTCAGCCATCATGTCAATACCGGGGTTTTCTTCAAAAATATCCCCCCTACTGCTGCAGGAGGTGTATCCACACTCATAGCAATACCAAAATTGTCTTCAAATAAACTATGCTCTGCCATTGTAGGAGGCAAATACGGCATACCTTCTTCATTAGCAAGGTATCCTCCTGAAAAGTCATCATCATCATCTGATTCAATGAAATCATCATTAATTTGGGGTCCATGGGAAGATGAACTCCCCCTTTGAACCCTGTAGGTTTGTTCATCGGAGGTGGAACCATCTTCAATTACTACACATTATGTGCCCATTCTGACCTCAGAGGATTGTTTACCTTATGGTGACTCCTTTGACTCAGGAGTGTCAAGGTTGATTATTGTCCTTCCTGGTGATATGTCTATAGCCATACCCCTCCTTTGTCTACTACTTTTTCGTAAAGGGGTTTCCTCCTTCCTATCGGCAGTCTTTCACTTTCTTGAAGTGGTTAAAGCTACAGGATCCTACTTCTTTGAGTGTTTACTAGAACCAGAGGTAGCTGGATTTCCTTTTTCCTTCCCTTTCCTTGTAGGGGTGGTAGTTGTATCGACTGGAGGGGAGACTTTTTCTTCAAAAACCTCTTCCTCTGAAATTTTCTTTTTGCCCCTATTCTGGGATGATCCAAATGCAAAAGCTTCAGGAGGACGCCTGGGGTTTTTAGTCCTAGGTCTTCTTGCTGAAGAAGAACCTGATCCTAGTTCTTCAATAACCTTAAAAAATCCCTATTCTATTTAGACTCTTTTGCCAACCCTACTCCCTAAAGGTCTTAGGGTTTCCTTCTCTAATTCTCCTGACAGGAAATCCTCCCATGTCATGTCAGACTAGTCTCTCAATGCTTTTTCCACAATTAGCTTAATTAGAAAATGATGGGAAATGATATTGGGCTTACCTTCCTACACTAATGAAGCTCGTTTCTTTAGAATGTTGAAAAGGAAATTGGGCACGTTTATGGGCCTGTTATTGTGCCTTAGGCAGCTCAGAAATTTGAAGTGAACCGCATGCAAGTAGGCTTGTCGATCTTCACAAGTGAAATATTTGATAATGAACACCACACATTGCTTATAGGTTTCAGGCAGAGATAACCTGTTAGTGCCTTGTTTCTTGTCGACTTCCAATGGTGGGTCTATGTGCAGAGTGAGATCTGCCCTTGCTATTTCTAGGTTGAAGCTTTCTGAAAACTCCTCGCCTTCCTATGGTAACCCCATTACCTCAGCCACGATTGCTTGTGAAAATGGTACCCTCAATCCTTTGACAGTATCCACCCCGTCATGGAGCATGCTTAAGAATTGTAATGCCACCTCTTCGTCTTGGCTGGTAAGCTTAAGAATATAATCAATCCATCCTATGGCTTGGAATAGTGGCATACAAACTTGACTGTTTAGCAAAATTTCATGAACCATGGGTTCACAATGAACTAAATATCCACCCATGTTTGTAGAGTATGAAAAACACACAAACAAGAATACAAAAGCAACGCAGAGATTTCTCACAAATTATATCAAGAAATTTGTAGAGAAGGTCAAAAAGGTGAAGCTGTAGGTATTTGCAAAGATGGAAAGTTCTGGACTTCAAGATTTTTAAGTGGTACATGGGGAAATGAATGCACATCTATCATTTCTCAAGATTTTAACTATTCATCATTACTCAACAGACGTCCATATGGACACCTTGGCTTATTTGTGCGAAATAAATCGCTCATTTCAAGGTTGTCCCATCTCATAGGCTGAATTGGTAATATTTGTGCAAAAAGGGTACAGCATTTAAAAGTTTAAAAACAATAGCATTCAATATGTACGTGGTTATATAAGACAAATCATAGATTTTCTTCCCCCCCAACTTAAGTATACAAATGGTCCTACAATTGCACATATGACGAGAGCAAAGATAATAAAAAAAACTAATTAATGAATTAAATGCCAAAGACAGTACACACACCTGATGACGTACTGGTAGCTCTACGAAATTTCCATCCATTGATGGGAAATAAAATGAGGTGGACGGGTGGCAGATAAGTAATAATGAAATGAATATTTATTGCGGAGAAAGGTACTTTCCAGAGGAAAGTAATTATTATGGTTTGTTGCGAACATGTCTCAAAGTGAAGAATGAATATGAGCGAGGGGCTCATATTCATTTGCTACAGGAGGATCGTGAACTTTAGCATACTCAAATTACTGCAGGAACTCCACCTTGCTCTGGGGTTTATGGTATAACTTGAGGCGCTAGCCATTAACCAGTAACTTGAAACAGACGGGCTCAATAGTAGACAACTGCACAACACCATTGGAAAATACAACAACAATTTAATAAGGCCCTAACTAGCGGGTTTGAAACTTACCAGGAGTGTGCTGGTATCTGGAGTCATACAGGAGAGCCCAGTAACTGACTGCAAATGTTTTATCCTTAATAAACCTATCATGCCACTGCTTCCTCTGTTGCTACACCAATTCTGTGTTAGCCAAAGAAGACTTACGCCATTTGTCAAGACTGTTCAAGTTGAGGATGCGCTCCTGTTGAGCTTCAGTAAGATCCAGTCTGAGCTCCAATGCTCTCCGTAAGGTCTTATGCTTGAATTCTATTAGCATCATGGCAAACTTCCCATAAACTAGCTGAAATGGAGAGAACCCTATAGTATTTTTCCAAGTGGTCCTGTAAGCCCATAGTGCTTCAGGAAGCTTGGTTTCCCAATCTTTCTTGTGAACAGAGACAATTTTTGTAAGGATGGCCTCCAGCTCTCGATTGGTGACCTCCACCTGACCATTGGATTAAGGGTGCTAAGGGGATGACTTTCCATGGCGAATCTTATATTCTTCCATCAGAGCAGCTATGAGGTTGGAAGTGAATTGAGCACCCTGATCAGACACTATTTCTCTGGGAACACCAAATATTGTAAAGATGCATTTATATAAGAACTTGGAAACATTGGTATCCTATGGATGCTTCATTGGTTTAGCCTCGGCCCACTTAGTAACATAGTCAGTACAAACCAAAATGTAAGACTTACCTTGAGAAGAAGGGTCAATTAGTCCCACAAAATCAATCCCCCATTTATCAAAAGAGGCCACAACTACCTGAGGATGCAGGGGAATTTCATCAGTTTTAGTAGGTATCCCCATTCGCTGGCACCGATCACATTTCTCAGTGTATGTTGGTACTCTCAAATTTGGCACAAATTTGGAGTGACTATTTTGAAATTTTCTATAAGACAAAATAAGTACCCTGAAAAACTTTTGTGACAAGGCTTAGTTCGAGTACTTGTAAAGGCGCCCTGTTGATTTCCATGATACACCAATTGGGAAGAAGGTTTGATACCTTTCATTTGACATATACAGTGGGTTCCAGCTCCTAAATTTCAATTCTGGTATGTTTAGAAAGTAGTCATTTTGAGGTGGTTACATAAATCTGCAATTTTGCTAAGTGTCATTTTGTTGTCCCAGGGCTAGTTTGCTTTTGAATATCTCGCACCCTGTTAGGTTTCATAAGTCACTGCTTTGGAAATGTGTTACATGTATATCAGAGAGTCTATTTTTCAGAACCCAAGCCATTTAAAGTTAGTTTGATAAGTTTTCAGATTCCCTAAAGGTTGGTCTTGCAGAACTATCATGTTTCTCTGATTACCCAGATTTCCAAATAGCCTACTTTGAGGTCTTCAAAAATGTATCTAGTTGAATGCATTACATAATTAAATGTTCCCCCATGTTGCAATAATGGTAGTGTACCCATTTGAAGAGTTTTAGGCTTCTGCCAATCCAGTTATCCACTTTGCCAGAGCCTTTCCATTTCCAATTTATTAAAGTTTTACTGAATGTGCAGAATTCAGAATTAAGTGACCTACTTTGTGATTTCCCTATTTGCACCTGGTTCAAGGTCAGGCATAATTGAAAGTTGTTTTGCATTGTAGAGCTGGAAATGAACTTCTCTAAATATTTTCAGACTTTGATCAATCCATTTGATCACTTTTCTATGTTGATTCCAAATCAGATTTCTGCATTTTTCACCAAGTTTGAGTTGACAAAGTTGTTAGGTGCTAACTTTGCAGATTTGTATCAGTTGAAAAGTTTGCTTTCAGAGCAAGATAATTGAAGTTTAGAATTCTACATATGAAATTAAATCCATGTTCAGAGGTTGAGATTATGAAGGTTCATTTTGATGACTTTATGAATTCAGTATCAAAGGTAGTTTATGCAGTTTGCAGGGCAAAACAGAATTAAGTTTACAAAATGGTCATTTTGCAAAAGTGATAACTTTTGGTTTGAAAGTTGTTTCCAAGAACTGATTATGGCATCATTCTCATGGCATGTAATTGTACTACTTGATGCTATGGTGAATTCTTAGAGGATATCTTGCTAATCTTTCAATGACCGATCCGGATGAAGTTTATGTTGTTTCAGCATTTTGCACTTACACTATTTTCTGAATTGGTAAAGTTTGATCATTTGCATCTT
>MU223784.1:344429-356650 GCA_018584345.1 Thuja plicata | reverse complement strand
TGCTGATTATTGCATTGAATCTCAGTTTTTGCTAACTAATGAATGCATCATGCATATGCCACATACTTTTCAGAATTGGTATCATTTCCAATTTAGTTCTCAAATGGATTATGATAATATTTTTTATTTTGAGCTAATGGATAATGGAAATAAGATTGATCAAATGCATGGAAATGATAATTTCAGCTTATCTCTGATTTGTGAAGATGAAAACCAAATTTATGACAGAGGTAAGAGTTGATTTCAGTTGCGGGGCTTTGGGCCTTTTGTAGATAATGAACATATTGTATAGTTACTTTTCCTTTTAGTTGTGTGTTTCCTTTCAGTAAGAGGTTTCCCCATTTTTTGAGAAGAGAAAAAAGTTTTGAAAGGTAAAAGTTTTGAAAAGAGGAAAGTGAAAAGAGATAAAATCTGATTTTGAGTTTTGGGGTTGTCTGCTTCTCCAGAGATCTATGGTTCTTGCTATAAACTTGCATTTAACAATCTACAGTTAGAGCCACTGTTGGTACTCTCAAATTTGGCACAAATTTGGAGTGACCATTTTGAAATTTTCTATAAGACAAAATAAGTACCCTGAAAAACTTTTGTGAGAAGACTTAGTTGGAGTACTTGTAAAAGGCACCCTATTGATTTCCATGATGCACCAATTGGGAATAAGGTTTGGTACCTTTCATTTGACATATACACTGGGTTCCATCTCCTAAATTTCAATTCTGATATGTTTAGGAAGTAGTCATTTTGAGGTGGTTACATAAATCTGCAATTTTGCTAAGTGTCATTTTGTTGTCCCAGGGCTAGTTTGCTTTTGAATATCTCGCACCCTGTTAGGTTTCATAAGTCACTGCTTTGGAAATGTGTTACATGTATATTAGAGAGACTATTTTTTAGAACCCAAGCCATTTCAAGTCAGTTTGATAAGTTTTCAGTTTCCCTAAAGGTTGGTCTTGCAAAACTATCGTGTTTCTCTAATTACCCAGATTTCCAAATAGCCTACTTTGAGGTCTTCAAAAATGTATCCAGTTGAATGCATTGCATAATTGAATGTTCACCCATGTTTCAAACATGATAGTGTACCCATTTGAAGAGTTTCAGGCTTCTGCCAATCCATATATCCACTTTGCCAGAGCCTTTCCATTTCCAATTTATTAAAGTTTTACTGAATGTGCAGAATTTAGAATTAAGTGACCTACTTTGTGATTTCCCTATTTGCACCTGGTTCAAGGTCAAGAATAATTGAAAGTTGTTTTGCATTGTAGACCTGGAAATGAACTTCTCTAAAGATTTCAGACTTTGATTAATCCAGTTGATCACTTTTCTATGTTGATTCCAAATCAGATTTCTGCATTTTTCACCAAGTTTGAGTTGACAAAGTTGTTAGGTGCTAACTTTGCAGATTTGTATCAGTTGAAAAGTTTGCTTTCAGAGAAAGATAATTGAAGTTTAGCATTCTAAATATGACATTGAATCCATTTTTAGAGGTTGAGATTCCAAAGGTTCATTTTGATGACTTTATGAATTCAGTATCAAAGGCAGTTTATGTAGTTTGCAAGGCAAAACAAAATCAAGTTTACAGAATGGTCATTTTACGAGAGTGATAACTTTTGGTCTGAAAGTTGTTTCCAAGAACTGATTGTGGCATCATTATCATGGAATGTAAGTTTACTACTTGACCCTATGGTGAATTCTTAGAGGATATCTTTCTAATCTTTCAATGACCAATCCAGATGAATTTTATGTTGTTTCAGCATTTTGCACTTACACTATTTTCTGAATTGGTAAAGTTTGATCATTTGCATCTTGCACCTAAGGATGAATCCATAAAATACCTTTTTGCACACGTATTTGATGTGGATGAATGAGTTATTCCACCAAGTGATAGATATTTAGGAGGCAATCTGATGACTTTCAAAGTTGCGTTACCGGGAGGGTTTGCACAAGTCTGAATTCAGATAGTTGCAGAATATAACGAAATGACATACTTTGCATATTATTATCTTTTGGATTGAGTGTTTTCAAAGCCATTCTAGTTAATGGAAATTGTTTATATGCTAGAGAAGAATGTATTGTCCAGACCCATGGTTGCAAATCATTTTTTAGTCAGTTTTCAAAGCTTGTTTCGGAAGCTACTTGCCATTAATGAATTCAATTTGCAAAATTGTGAAAGTCAATTTTAAGTAATTGCCAGTTGGGTAATCCAAGTTGCATAGTTGATTGAAGTTTGGTCTGTCAAAGACTAAAGTGGCATTCAAGTGTGTTGACTGTGGAAGAAATTAAAAAAAAACATTTCATATAACAATACAGAGCATGTTGCGCCCAGCCAAGGAGGAGAGGTTTTTAAAAAGTTTTAAGTTATAAATGGCAAAATGAAACCATGGCAAGGGGAGCCCAGACCTATGGAGAAGATTAGAGGTATTAACCAGAAAAAAGGCAAGGCCATGGGTGAGCATCTTGCTAGGGTTTTCAAAAAATTGAAAAATGCAAAATACAAGAGCACAGCCAGCCACGTTTTTGGTCATATCTTAAAAAATACGAACTGGGTCGGGCTGAATTTTGGATATGATTGAAACGACCATGCCTGCAATCTACAGTAAAAAGTTTAGACAAATCTGAGTTGAAACACAAAATTCATGGCTCTCTAAGTATTGGAAAAAATAACAAAGTTTCAAAAAATGCACAGAGATATATCCCACATGCATGGGGTTGCGAAAGTTTTTAATATTTATATACTAAAGCACTTAGTATATGATTTGAAGAAAGAACCAAGAGGCCATTTGGTGGGCCTCTTGGTTGAAATTTTTGAAATACTGATGGGCCCCATTATTTTGGAGTAAAAATGCATAAAGGCTTGTCTCCAAGTCTCCCAATAATTTCACGGTTAGCAAATTCGTTCAGAGACTTGGAGACTAAAGCTTGTCTCCAGGTCTCTAGATCAAACTGTGGTTAAGAAAGAGATTATGAGACTTAGAGACTACATTGTGCAAAGTAACCATAGTTAAGGAATAGTAAATGTATGATCGAGTTAAGCTTAGCTTGTCTCCAAGTCTCCATAAGAAACCATAGTTAGTCAAATGAAATCTCTTAGAGACTTAGAGACTAAGTTAGTCTTCAAGTCTCCAGACAGACACAAGGTCAAGAAAATTATTCAGAGACTTGGAGACTGAAGGTTGCCTCCAAGTCTCCAGATCTAACCATAGTTAAAGGAATTATTTAGAGATTTAGAGACATAGAGGAAATGATAACTGCGGTTAAGGTGTGGTCAGAGAGCATGGTCAAGTTCTGAAGTAGTCTCCAAGTCTCCAAAGCCAAGAAAATTACTCAGAGACTTAGAGACTAAAGGCTTGTCTCCAAGTCTCCAAATCAAATCATAGTTGAAGAAATCTTTCAGAGACTTAGAGACAATGAGCAAAAGTGAACCAAGGTTAAAATAAGGAGTTCCAAGACCAGTTAAGAGCAGCCAGTTAGAGCTTGCCAAGTGGCACATTCTGGTGGATTCTGGGAGAAAAAGGCATAAAATAGAATTATAAAGGGAGAAAATCCATAGATTTCAAAATTAAAATGATTTAAAATGTTATAGTTTGTGCATGGAATCAAATTTGCATGAAATATTAAATATGTATAGTCTTTTCTGTAATCTAGCGGAGATTTTTTATTTTTCAAAGATTTAAAAAATGCATTCCAGGAAGATTGCTCGGAGATTAAAAATCAGATTTGCAAGCAAATAAGATCAGATTTTGAAATCAGATTCAAAGGATATTTTAAGATGATCAACTTAAATTTTGAGCAGATTTTGAAGAGAGAGATTGGAAATCAAATTTGCACAGAATGAGACAAAATATATTTTTTTTATTGCAAAACTTGAAAGAGAAGTTTTCCCAAAGGATTTTTATTAAGCAGTTGAAATCAGATTTTTGTAAAAGATGATCAGATTTGAAGATTTTCTCATAGAATAAGACTCAGATATGTGCAGAAGGTAAAGTTTGTTTTGGAGGATACTCGCAGAGAATGTGATCAGATTCTGAGGGATTTTTCAAAGAATGAAATAAGATATTTCTCAGCAAATGAAATCAGATTTGATAAGCTTTTTAGTGACATAATAAAGGAAATTTGTAGAAGATAAAAGTCAAACTTTGGAAAGACAAATGGAGTCAAATATTGATGAAATAAATCAGATTTTGAAGGCAGTCACTGATGGCAAGTAAAATCATATTTCTTTGGAGAAAGAGGGTGTTTTATCAAGCATGAGCTTTAGGGTTTTCCTGGCTTCTATTTATTCCCTTCTTTTCTTTGTTTTAGGGGTTCCTGTGGTTGCTTTATTTTTGGGGTTTCTGAGTCTATTCTCTCCTCAAAAGTTTTAGAGTAGGTCCCAAGTTGTAGAAATTTTACTGTAAAGCAGATTCATGTCTTTGCATATGTTTGAAAGCTTAAGGTCTGGATATGTTGAAACATAATTTATTAATGAAATACAGTGTAGTTTTTCCTCTTCCATATTGTTGTTATCTCTATATATTTCTATGTATAGCTCTAGTATGTTTAGTTTGTAAGGCATCTTAAACATACTAGTTACAAGGTAGCTCGTCTAATTGCTTATGAGTTTCTTTCAAGGAGAGAACTAAGTTTCATAAGTGATTTCAGAGGGTCGATCAGAAATGTGAGGATTTGATACAGTAGTATAGAAATGAGAGGATAGTTTGTAAGGCATTCTATCTTAGCTGCATATAGTTTGTAAGGAACTCTATAGTATCGTCATTATTTTGTTTCTGTGGATTCATATTTTCATTGACTCTTTTCCCAAGGAGTGGGCACTAGTCTAGGGTTTGATTTGCATTCTTTTCTTCATCCAATAATCAAAATCAAATCAATTATATTCTGTTACTTAGAAAAATTGAGCTGAACTCATAAGGATTTGTATCACCAGGATGCAATCCATTTTATTGATTCCTTGTAGAGAGAATAATTAGGTTGCCCCTCCTAAAATCAAAAGGAAGAAGAATGAAAATTATTGTCTCATTGGTTTATGTTATCAAGACCATAGCCAGGCTTATAGTACTCTATTTCAAATTAATCATTGCAATCTCCAAGGTATTTTATAAGTTGTTACAGTGAGGTCTGAAGTAACTAACCAGTGAATGAGCTAGTCCACCAAACATATTGACTGAAGAATCAGTGATCTTTAATAAGTAATACCTACCTAAGTCTGTGGAGCTGAAAAAAGAAGGAGGTGATAATAGGTATCCCCAGTGTTATCAAAATACCTCATCAATTAGCCTTTCTCTTGCCAAAAATGAGTTTGCATTCAAGTATAATCAGTATACTATCATTTTAAGGTTGTGCTAGAAGAAAAAGAGCTAACAATGTACTTAGCTGCATCTTTGTGGAGAGTCGGCAATGTCAGCATACCATGGATTCTGTGTTGTCAACAGAAACAAATTTTCATCTTGAAAACTCTCATCAATGGCTGCAGGAACATCAGGAACATGCAAGCGAGAGAGAAAATCAGCGACAGTGTTGGCTTTCCCTGGCTTGTCGATAATTGTGATGTCAAATTCCTGCATGAGTAGCAACCAATGAGCCACTCTTCCTAAGATAGCTGGCTTAGTCATTAGGTACCTAATCATTGAATGGTCAGTATGGACAAAAATCTGATAACCAGTAATATAATGCATGAACTTATTCAGAGCATAAATCATTGCAAGCAACTCCTTTTTGGTCACTGTATAATTGAATTATGCTCCTTGTAGATTCTTACTGATATAATAAATGGCATGTTCAATTGCATCTTCTTGATGGCCCAATACTGCTCCTATAGCATAATCAGAGGCATCCATATGAATGTGGAATGGCAATCCCCAATTTGGCCAGCGCAACACTGGTGCGGTTGTCAGAACTTCCTTAAGCTATAAGAAGGATTTTTCACACTCGGTATCCCAAGAAAAATCTAAATCCTTCTTCAAAAAATTATAGAGGGGCACTGCAATTTGGAAAAAATCCTTGATAAACCTTCTGTAGTATCTAGCATGGTCGAGGAAACTCCGGACATCCTTCTACTTTTCCGGTGTAGTCAGAGTACTGATTACTGAAATCTTGGCCGGGTCTACCTGGATGCCATGTGAGGAAATAAAGTGACCCAACACGACACCTTCCTCCATCATCATAAAGAATTTCTCACTATTGAGAGATAGATTGTAGTCTTGGCAGCGCTTGAGGACTTTCTCTAGATTGAGCTTTGCTTCTTCAAAAGTGTTCCCATAAGCTGTGAAGTCATCCATATAGATCTCCATACAATTAGCAGATATGTCAGAGAAAATTCTAATCACAGCCCGCTAGAAAGTGGTCGGAGCATTGCACAAACTGAATGGTAAGACAAAATATGCAAAGGTCCCCCAGGGACAGGTGAAAGTAGTTTTCTCATGATCCTCTAGAGCGTTTTGAATCTGATTGTAACCACTAAAACCGTCTAAGAAGGAAAAATATTTCTTGCCAGCCAAATTATCTAGGACTTGATCAATAAAGGGCAAGGGGAAATGATCCTTCTTGGTGGCTGTATTCAATTCCCTATAGTCAACATAGACTCTCCATTTCCCCCCCTTCTTAGGCACAATGACCAAGGGTGAAACCCATTGGCTATCAGAAATGGGGTAGATGAAGCCAGTGTTTAGCAACTTCTGAAGTCCAATTTTGACTGTGTCGCGCAACACAGGATTAGCCCACTGCTGAGGCTGGTGTACAGGTTTATAATCTGGGCTAATGTAGATCTTATGAGTATAGAGTTTGGGATCTAATCCTCTCATGTCAGTGTAATCCTAGGCAAACATCTACTGATGTTCCTGTAGCAATCCTAGGATAGCATTCTGGTGAGAGGGTGTCAAAGTACTACTAATATTTAACTCCTTACCTAGACTGATTTCCACCTTAATCACCTTGTCTACCATTGTTATTTGGGCAACTAGAAGAGAAATCATTTCATGAGGCAATAAAGAATGAAGGAAGCGGGAGGACACAGAGTATGAACATGTATGTGGAGGTGGCAAAATAGGTTCCAAGATACAGTCAGACTGTGAGCACCACTGAGTACTTCGACCATATTCA
The DNA here is from genome assembly GCA_018584345.1 of Thuja plicata. Lineage (NCBI taxonomy): Eukaryota > Viridiplantae > Streptophyta > Pinopsida > Cupressales > Cupressaceae > Thuja > Thuja plicata. The sequence continues at coordinate 349,564 of MU223784.1, read as the reverse complement.
TTTGTAAAAATTGATTGAATTATCTCATCTTCCTCTTTAGCAGTTAGAAATGGGTCTCTATCAATGACCATGAGATGATGGATCGAGTTGGTTTCTAGATCAAGATCGTCTAATTCTAGCCATACGACATCTTCATCTTGCAACATAGGTTGAGCAGGGGAGTAGAGGGTCAAGTTTTTGGTATGGAATCCATTGGAAATTGTCATCTTCCTCGACCAACAAGCTATGAAGGCATCAGCGGTGGCTAACCATGGTCTGCCTAAAATGAGAGGATACCCACCCATATCGACGTTTGGTGAAAGAACAACAAAGTCTACTAGATATTCCCAAGAATGTAAGGTAACTATGACATCTTCTATTACCCCATCTAGTTTAACAGTAGAGCTATCAACAAGTTGAAAAATGGTTGGTGTATCATGGAGGCCAGCAATGTTTAAATGAGACAATACTTCTTTGGTCATGACATTGATAGATGCACCTAAGTCAACTAAGGCATTTGGGACTTGCATACCTTGGATGGTAACTGTAACCACAAGACTCCCTGGATTAGAATACTTGGGAACAACCAACTTTTCTAGCATAAGATCAAACAGTTGTCCGACAACATGAATGGTTTTGGGATCCTTTTCTTCCTTCTAGGTTGTTTTATGCAATCTCCCCGTATGGCTTTAGTATAAGCAGGGACTTCTTTAATAGAATCCAATAAAGGTATTTTTACTGTTATCTGTTTCAATTGGTCATGCAAGTCTGCCATTGCATGGTTTACTACGGGTTCAGCTTGATTGGATAACCTTTGAGGAAATGGGGGCGCTTTGGCTACAGGAGTTGGCACATCTTCTTGGTCAATAGGTGGCTCTTCAACCTTGCTTATTATAGGCATTTGAGGTGAGGTAAGATTGGTTCCTGACCTCAGATGGATATCATTTAAGACATAGCTCTACTGCTGAGTGGTTGGCTTGCTATTGGGATTGGGATTAGGCTATGTTGGCAGCTGCGTTTGCTTAGGAGGGTTATTAGTAGCTATAGGAGGAGGCATTAGGGCTTGTTGTTGCAAAGGAGGAATTAGGGCTTGTTGATGAGATGGATTAGGCCATTGATTGGGTTGCTGCCACCCCTATTGAGGTTGTTGCTAACCTTGGTGAGGTTGCTGCCAACCTTGCTATGGTTTTTGCCACCCTTTTTGGGGTTGCTTCCAACCTTGTTGGGGTTGCTGCCAACCCTGGCTAGGGTTGCTACCAACCTTGCTAGAGTTGTTGCCAACCCTGCTGAGGTTTCTTCCACCCTGGCTGGGGTTGCTACCACCCTTGGGTGCCCATATTTAGAAAATTATGCCATTGACTATTATTATTAAAATTTTGAAGAGGATCTTGTGGCATACCTGGTCTTGGGGCCCAGGGCCTGCATTGGGAAACGTAGAGCACCTCTCCATTTTCATCAATAGCTTTGAACTCAGTGGGCATCGACTGTGTCTCCAAATTTGCAATGGTCTTACACTTGCAGCTCCTCTTCTTCTCTCGGCAGTGTGGATAGTATTTAGCTAGCACCGCATCAACATCTTCTTTATTTCTCCTTGCATGCATGGTATCTATCTGAGTAGTGACATCATTAATGATGTCCTACTTGAAGTCAAAGAGAAGATTAGATAGCTCCACTTTTGAAACCCAGGAGCCAGCAGACTTTTGTGGTAGGTCTCTAATTCCCCTACCCTTCTTTACAGTGGCCCGAGAGTAGTTCAAGCAGATATTCTTGATATCATTCCAATTTTTCAGTGTAATGTCACCACCAGCCATCAAGTCCAGAGCTGCAATGCTCCCTTCATTGACACCTTTGAGAAATAGGTGTTTCTGATATTCTTCATTCAATTGATGTTGAGTGTTACGCTGCAAATTGAACATGAACCTAGAGACATAATCTTCCAGGGTTTCATCCTCTTTCTGGGTCATCCTGAAGATATCATCACCTTTCAAGTCACACCCCCAACAATACTCTTTGTATTTGGAAAGAAACATGTTGCTCATAGCAGCCCAATTTGCCATAGCGTTGGCACCAAGGCTCATAAACCATCTCAGAGCAGCTTCCTTCAGAGTCGACGGAAACAACTTGAGCTTATGTGCATTAGTTGTATAGTCGTAGCTTCTGCAAAGGATGTCAAACTCGAAGAGGAAGGTCTCAGGGTCTTCAGTGATGAGGCCATAGAACTTGGGCACTGCCGCAAAGGGTATGTTCTTCAAATTTTGGTTTCCCTGTTGAGGAGGAATGGGGAAAGGGAAGTTTGGTTGAGACATCCTTGGAGGAGGCCCTTAATGCTACAGTAAATCTTCTGGCTCAGCAAAAATTTCGTCTAGATGCAAAGATTCTTCAGAGGAGGATGAGGATGATGTTAAGTGGTCAAATGCATCAGCAAACACGTTCTCAAATTATTCTTCAACTTCTTCATTCGCAACTTGGGGTTCCTCGATTTCAGGATTAAAGATATCGGAAACTAATTCAAGAGGTCCAGCCTAATAATTACGAGGAAGAAAACGCCCAGGATGATCTCTTCTCCTATGCATAAAAATAAAGGCTAAACTAAATCTAAGACAATGACACTAGGTTAGATTAGATTGACACCATTCCCCAGCAGCGACGCCAAAAATGACTGCTCTTTATAATACTTCTGTATTTAAGGATTATGCATCCTTCCTACCAGAAATAATATGTTGAACTCATTAAATTATCGACCAGGGAACGTAAACTTGAAATTGTATCGACAAAGTATATGCTCTAATCCACTCTGAAATTCATTATTATTTAAGGAATGGAAAATACTAAAATGAAACTAAAGTAGGAAATAGAATCAACCGCATAATCTAAAGATAAAAGAACTTGCTGAAATAGTAAGCTTAACTCTTTGCCTTTGCTGCAGGAAACAGTAAACTAGCTAACCACCTAAGCTGTAGGAACAACCATTACTAATGGCTGCATGAGCAACGGAGTCCAAATTACTTCAAATGACTTGCAACTACTTTCTACTAAACTATGAATTAGGTTCACCTCCCATGTGGGCCCCCATGGAAGAGTGAATGAACAAGAACTTAGAAACTAAGAATTGAAGCTCTCATTGATCATTCATAAAACATGGATTACAAAATATGCAAAAAATAAGATTGTATTTCTTCTCACTGGATTACAAAATATTCTCGTAATACTAACTCTACTCCCTGGAATCATAACTTCCAGATTATTTAACAACAACTTCTAAAATAGACTCCTATCAACTAGGATCCCCCAACATCAGGGATATGACAATCGCTAAGAAACATGATCAACAACTTTAACTGCAGAAACAAACCGCATTTAATCACATATGAAATCTAGGAATGTGTCGCTGCTATATTTACTCCATCGTAGCCGCTTTTCAGCTCTGACTTATCTGCAATAGGAACTATTCTCATCCGTGGGTAGTGGAATCATCATGAGCCACGCAACAGTTAGCCTTTTCAAGGCATCACTCCGTTCTTTAATGTTGACTCCTTCCTTTACCGCGGGTCCACCATTTCTGCAAAAGGTTAGCACGTACACGTATCCAAGACAAAAATCCATAATAAGTTTCTTTACTAACTTGCTCTCATCACATGGCTACAGGAAAACCACCCAACTTAAAGTAGGACAAAAAGACACCAGATTTAGTTCCATATAGATAGCACATTTATAAACTTAAAACATTTCACACATATTTGCATACACATAAATATAGCAGTTCTGAGATATCAATATAAACAGTCTGAAAAAGTATCATGAAAGCATACGAAGTTCTCAAAGTCTAGCCATAAAAATACAAGAAACTTGAAACTATATAGGCCTTATATTGGCCTCATCATAGATGTTAGTTTTTTTGCATATCTTATGTCATTTTGATATATGATAGGCCTATGTTCTCAATGGCCATGACTTGCAATCTTGTCAAATTTTTTTTTGTTTAAATTTGCTTAAATAAATACCATTTATTATATTAATATAATAGTTTAGAATTTATATTTTTATCTAAAAAGGTTTAAAATTTAAAAAACAAGTTACATTAACATTAATTAAAAGAATAATATCTTAATAATAATGATATTGAATTATTGAATTATATTTTGATCATTTAATTTTAATATTTATTATTTTAAAATATATTATATTGTGAAAACTAAATATATATACATGCTATTAGTCATTTGCCTAAAAAAATTAAAATATATTATATTGCAAAAATTGAATATTAATATAAACTTGTTTTTTAGTTAATTAAATTAAGTATTACATAAAATAATTATTGAAAAATCAAAGTTAAATCATTATTAAAATTTCAAGTTTTAAGATGGTTTGGATGTTAATGGTAATTTTTTAAAAGAAAGAATGTTAGTACTTTAAAAAAATGTTTGCATTTTAGTATTTATAATTTCAACTTGTTTTGACTATCATTTATCTATTTTTTCTTTCATATAAATTATCTTAGTGTATTAGGTAAATTTATTGTAATATGTGTACGCCTCTCTCTCCGGGTTCCCACAGCTTTCCAAGGGCGGGGGTTAGTAGCAAAGGTTCACAAGTGAATGCAAATCAAGTACGCAATAACTACTAAACGAATAACAGAAACGTGAGCAATAAAATGTACAAGCAAGAGAAAGGAAGACAAATGAATGCAAACCCCACGATGCTTGAAGCTTCTATTGTTTCTCTCTACTCCTTTCGAAACGTTGTTCTTGATGCTTAGTATTGGCGGGGCAGCGTCTATGACTTGAGAAGCGTCGAGAATTTGATATTTGAAATGTGTGTGTGTGATCGCAAGATGGCTTGAATGCTAGAACCAAATTGACATAGTAATGGCACACGAGAGCTTGAAATCCTGGATCTTTCAAATGGTTATGAAGGGTTTATTATATAGGAATTGGTGATTAAATGAATGGTTGAGATCAATCCCAGAGATGGGGAGATGAACGGTTGAGATCAAAAAGAATAGGAGAGATCCTCAGTAAACTCCACTTCTTTATTTGGTTAAGAGGAGATAGAGTTTGGTTAACTGAGGAGCTAATTATGAGTTACCTTTCTGAACTGAAGAGGTGGGTGAAGTTACCCATGTGGACTGGAGAGATGGGTGGAGTAACCCATGT
>MU223784.1:309741-331160 GCA_018584345.1 Thuja plicata | reverse complement strand
TTTTCAACATGTGAGATAATTGAATTCTTTTTGATTAAGAATTACTTTATTTGATGAAATTAAATCAATTTAATTGAAATTAATTTAATTGGAAGAATTTAATTAGTAAGTTTAAATATTTGGATTTAAACTATAGGAAATTGAGTTTAATTAATTACATAATGATAATTAATCAATTAAAGTTTAATTTAATTAAATAAAATTAATTACATAATGATAATTAATCAATTAAAGTTTAATTTAATTAAATAAAATTAATTATTTAATTAATTTTAGGAATTGGATTAGATGATTTGGGGAATGTATTTAGAAGAAGATAGATGATTAATTAATGATTAAAAAACTATTAATTAATAGATGGAAAATTAGTGTGCTTAATGTAAAGTCGCAAGCCTGTCCATTTTAGGGCGTCTACAATATGTTATTATATAAATAAGATAAATTATTTAATGTTGTTTTGTCCTTTGAATAACATGTTTTTTTAGGATATAATAGTTATTAAAATTATTATAAAGTTATATTGAATATAATATGATTGAGAAGTGTATAGTTCTAATTCTGCACACTCTAAACAAGGGGGTTAGTAGTACCGATTGATGTGCAATAAACCAAACAACTACTAAGAATGAGCCTATTAACAATAAAATAACAGGTATTCAAAAGAGAATAACAAACAAATGTAAACTCAATATGTGAAGCTTCTATTGCTCCTCTCTTCTTCTCTTGAAACATTGCTTTGAATGGGGCTCAGAGTTGATACTAACAACACTTTGACTTGGAAGATTCAAGAAATTGTGATAAAAATGATTGTTGTGTTGATCATAATTAGCTCCAAAAACCTGCATAATGATTGTGCTCTCAAAAATCATGATGCTTTAAATGGGTTTGAAGAGGGTTTATATAGAGATTTCAGACTGATCAACGGTTGAGATTGATCATATTAAAGAAGATTGAATGGACGAGATAATTAGAGATGGAGTGAAGATGAAGAAAATCCTATTTTGAGGAGAAAAAGAAAGAAGATAATATAAATCAATTTGGATAAAATTCGTTTCCAAAAAATAATTGATTTTTTTTATTAAAAGAATGATTTTCAATTTTACAATTTTGAGGATGATTAAATGATTTTACTAATTTAAAACTCTTTTTTATTTTCAGAATTCTTTTATTGATTAAAGCTCTTTTTTATTTTCAGAATTCTTAATTCGCCATGAAATTATTTTTCTCTGATTTTTGGAAGTTTTTAGAATTAAAAATTTAATTTAGAAGAAAGCGGAATTAATCAAAATTAGAATGAAATTAGATAGAAATTAGTCTGAAATGAAATTATATTAATTTTGGGTTATTAATTTAATTGAGAAGAAATAATTAGCTAATTTAAATAATTATTTAAATTATGAGAATTTAGAAATTGAATTTAACTAACTGATAAAGACCAATTAATTAAGGAGAAATTAATTAAATAAGATTGATTATTTAATTAATATTAAGAAAAGATTAAATGATGAAAAGATTAGGACATAGAAGAATTAAGATGATTAATTAAACAATTAGAGAACTATATAATTAAAAAGAAGAAGAATTAGTAAAATATGAACTATGAAGTCTGTCTATTTTTGGGTGTCTACATTTGCTCCTCTTTGATACCATGTGATTTTGAGCGTTGTGTCAAAGAATTCTCATATTTTTATATCGTCTCATCTTGTCCCAACGATAGTAGGTGGATTTTATGCCCCCTCAACAAATTGAGCGAAAAGGTGCGACAGGAGCATCAATTTGTTGAAAACATTGTACTGCTATACACTGATGATATGATTCCTATATGATGATTTATGTATGCATTCCTATGTTAGTCATGATGTTATTGATGATGGTTGCATTGATTATATGATCTAATATGCACATGTTTTGTTTTGTTTTCCTTTTCTCATGAAATAAATGAATGCAAACCTAAAATGCATCATGTATATGAGTACATGCATTTGTTAGTTAGAAGAAAATTAGTAAGAAAAAGTTCATTGTGATCAACATGGTTGATGTAACCAACTCTTTGCAATATTTTTGTTTCAACATTTATTCATCATTGCACCTTATTTGAAAAGAAAGAGATATATATGCCCCCAGATATTGACCATCTGGATACCGCTATTACCTCTGATAACAACAAGAAAATAAAAGACAAGGAATGTTTAATTCTCTTCTAGGGATTAGCTCAGATCATGGAACTGTGTGGCTGCCAGATGCATGACAAATCCTATCGCATTTATCCTAAATCATCCTGCCCCAAAATTGAATTGAAACACTCCCCAAACAAAAAACAAAGAAAATAATATTATGATCCATCATAGTCACTCTCACCACTCAGTGGTATCCTTGAGGAGCATAAGAACACAATCATGAAACATAAATTGACAATAGTTTGACATGAATGACCTATTCAACAACCTTACTGTTCCTTGATTGGCTTGGTTTTGACATTTGATTTTGGATGTGTTTGGTTCATAAATGGATTACCTATATAAGACCAATTTGTCTGGTTTTGAGTGTATCTGCCACTATCTAAGACATTTGTTTAACTGATTTCGTTTGATTGATCGATCAAATGATGATAGATTGGATTGTTGATAAAGATGGGTCTCATGAGTCCATTACCTATTTATGAATCTCATTGTTTTGATTTAAGATTTGATGCTTGATCATCACTTTCATCTTGTCGTAACAAAGATGATTCCATTGCAAGGGTTTTGTTGTGTTTTGTTTTTTTTGGTTGGTTGGTTTCTTTAGGACATTTCATGACGTTGTTGGATTTTTTTCAAGACTTTATTTGAATTTTTCAGGAATTTATTCAATTTTTATATTTTCAAGATTTTTTCAGGACTTTCTTTGATTTTTTTAAAAAAAAATCAAGACTCTATTCATTTTTTTTCAAGGACTTTTAAGATTGCCCCTAGCGTCTAGCAAGGAAAGAGAATTATGGATTGATGGATGAACTAGTAGATGTATGAATGTTAAAGGTCTCTTATGATGCAAGGAGAGATGGATAAATGGGGCCCAAGGGCACTCCTAGCTACCAAACTAGCTTGCAGACACAACTCAGAAGAAACATACATAGAATGGGAGAGATAGAAAGCATAACTTTATATTATTTCATCAAACATTATACATGCAAGACTGTAAGGCCTTCCCAGTTAAGGCCATATACATTCAGATCTTTATGGAATAATTTCAATACATGTGAGTTCACAAACCTATGATCCAAATCTTCTAACTCTTCGCTACCCAGAACAGCCTCCCAAATCTAAGAACATAAACTAAATATATATAAGAGAACCCAAAGAGGTTGGCACCAAAGATCCTAAAGATCCAACATAGGAAATAGAAAACACCCAAATTTAGGTCCACACGCATCCTAATGAGAGACCCCAACATTAATTATGTTGCGTAAATTAAATGCACATGTCGGCCAGAAGATCCAACATCCAAAAACCAACTCAGTGAGAAAGACTACCAAGTACATAGAGTAGTTGGTGAAACCACCGAGCAGTCAAGAACAACCACCAAGACCCCATCATTGAAGCCATCCAAGATAAGTAACCGTTCTTGAGTGGTAAACCAACAAACCTTCAACTAACCAAACGCAACAGTTACCGAGCAGTCTCCAACAAGCTACCAAACCAAAACAACATATTTTTGGTTGATGCAGGATTTCCAAGAACCCAAGATGCCCCGTCATCAGACACCTGGGTTAAAGAAATGATTCTCTGAATCACAAGTCACATACAACCAGAATTGAATCCAACTTATATTGAGAAATCCAAGATGATTCCTCAATTGGTATGTTCTTCCACTTTACCAGATATTCCATGTAATCATTCCTCTTGTACTTTTGCCAACTCTCTGTTTCAAAATATTCTCAACTTATTCTATTTGTTTCTTAGGATAATCACTTGGTACTATCACTTCTTCATCAGATTCATGATACTCATACAAGTCTTAAATTTTGAATATAGGTGATATATCCATGTCATCAGGTAGTTCTACTTCATAAGCATTTCCATTGTCAAACCTTCTCAATATCTTGCAAGGACCAAATTTCTTGATCTTTAATTTACCATATGTTCCAATAGGGAATCTACCTTTCTTCAAATGAACCATAATTGCATCACCAAATTCAAAAGTATAATGCCTTCTTGATCTATCTGCACTATCCTTGTATTTATGACTACTCTTCTCCAACTTATGTTTCACTTCCTCATGCAATGTCTTCGTAAACTCAACAAATTTTTCACCTTCATCAGTTCTCTTTTCTTCTCCCGCAATATCTCTCATGTCTGATATACCTCTTGGTTATTTTACATGAACAATCTCAAAAGGTATCTTTCCAGTACTTCTATTTACTTAACTATTATATGCAAAATCTGCTTGTGCTAACATCAAATCCTAATTACTCTGTGTGTCTCCAACTAAGCATCTCAACAAGTTACCAAAAATTTGGTTTAAAACCTTTGTTTATCCATTAGTCTGTGGATGAAATGTAGAACTATACTTCAACTCAGTGTCCAACTTCTTCTAGAGTGTTTTCCAAAAATAGCTAACAAACTTACTGTCTCAATCAAAGATGATACTTCTCAGTAATCCATGCAATCTGAAAATCTCCTTAAAGATAATATTTTCTATATGCACTACATCTATTTTTTCCTACATGGGATGAAATGTGTCATCTTGGAAAATCTATCCACAACAACAAGTATGGAATCATTACCTCTTACTGTCCTCAGTACACTAAGAACAAAATACATGCTGAAATCACTCCAAGGCTTCTTAGGAACAAAAATTGATGTATACAATCCAATGTTCTGACTTACTTATTTTGCAACTTGACAAACTCCACAACTTTTCACAAATTTTTGAACATCCTTATACAACTGAGGCCAAAAATACGTTTCCTTGGTTAAACTCAATGTCTTATCAATTCCAAAATGTCCATCCAAACCACTACTATGTTTTTCCTTGATCAAATTAGTTCTCATTAATCCTCTCAGCATACATAACCGAATACCTTTGAACAACATATCTTCTTGAATGAAATAGGCATCATACTTATTTGGTTGATTTGGAATAGGTGCTCTACACACTCTCCATTGCTTATAAAAATCAGGGACATTTTCATACAAATGCTTCATATCATCAAAACCAAGAACCTTAATTCTCATTTTAGTCAACAAAGATCTTCTACTCAATGCATTAGCAACTCGGTTAGAAACTCCACTCTTATGATTTATCAAAAATGTGAAACTCTACAAATACTCTACCCATTTCATATGTCTCTAATTCAACTTATTCTGACTACCCAAATATTGTAAAGCCTTATGAACAGTATATAACCCAAGTTCACTCGGCATCAAATAATGTCTCTGTTTCTTTAGAGCTTGAACAATATCATAGAATTCTTGATCATAGACAAAATAATTCATTTTAGCATCATTCAACTTTTCACTAAAGCAGTTTGTTGTTACCTTTATCCTTTATTGTCTATCGTTTTGGTGCTATGTAAAGGGTTTTGGGCCCCTTTAAAACCTGTTGTCACCTTAATCAAAAACTTTTCACTAAAGAAAGCAACAAGTTTACCTTCTTGAGTTAACATAGCTCCTATTGCACTTCCAGTTGCATCACATTAAACTTGAAATACCTTATTGAAATTAGGTAAGGCTAATATAGGTAATTCAAAAACCTTTTGTTTCAAAGTATCAAAACTTTTATCTACTCCATTTGTCCATTTGAATTCTCTTTTATCTCCTCTCATTGTCTTAGTCATAGAATTACAAATAGAACTAAAATTTTAGATAAACTTCCTGTAAAATCTTGCCAATCCATGAAAGGATCTTATCTCACTAACATTCTTAGTTGTAGGCCAACTAAGTATAGCTTCAACATTGTCATGATCCATCTTCAAACCATCAATTGAAATCACAAAGCCTAAATACACAAGTTCTTCTTTCATGAAGGAACACTTTTTCAAATTTATCAACTTTTCCTCTTTCAATCTCTGCAACACTTGTCTTATATGCATCAAATTCTCTTTTGTAGTCTTACTAAATATCAGAATATCATCCAAGTATACAATCACATATTTATTCAAGAATTTCTTCAAAACCTCATGCATCAACCTCATAAATGTATCGAGTGTATTAAGATTAGCTGATGAAGATCTGATGGAGAGGATGAAGACTGAGTGATACCGAGTATCATGATTGTAGAAATGGATAGACCAGTTGTTTTTTTGTCATTGATGTCAAGCAATTGATTATTGATTATAATTATGTTACCATATCTTAAGAGGAGAATTTAATTGGGTGAAAAATACAGATCAGACAATGATGAATTCATGTTGATATATTTGTTTGCTACTACATATTTGATGCTATCAAATTGGTACAATTGTTTGATTAAGTCAAAAATTGCAAAGAGCTAAGTTATGAATGAAATAGTTACTTTATTGTGCTAGAAAGAGTCAGTTGGTATAGAGTTATGTAAGTTGGTCACAGTTATCAAACACTGAGTGAAAGACAAGCACCAAGCACCAAAGATGTGTTAGACACCGAGTAGTGAATGAAGACAGTTGCTGAGTTGCAAATAAAGTATTATCGAGTACATAATATTGATTATAAATGTTGATAAGATCAAATTTAATGTGAAGCGATGATGATCTGGATGAGGATAATAATTAAATGATTTTTTTTAGAAGATCTACGAAAGTGAAAATTCAATGAGAAGATCTAAGGTGAAGATCAAGTGGTTAAACTTGATTATGTGAGTTCCAAGAAAAGTTCAAGTTTTGAGGTAAAAGTGAAGTGGTTTACCAAGTTGAGATTTATCAAGAAGATGATTGAACGACAGAGTGCAAATGATGGAAAATCTAATTAAGGAAATTAAGAGGAAAAATTGTGTCTATATAAAGTATGAGAACAAACAGAGAAATATATATAGAGGGGTTGACAAGTTGAACAAAGAAGAAGAAGAAGCTGAAGAAAAACATTTACCGAGAAGAATAAAGAAACAGAGATTGAAGAATCTACAGTCTGAGAAAGAGATAAATGAAGTATGTGATTCTAGTATTCAATTGAGCATAAAGGATCTGACACAAGAAAAGGTAGCTGCTATATTTATAGATCAAAGTTTTACTATTGCTTATTAGTATTTGTAACAGATAAATCTCTTAACCAAGTGGATTTAACTATCCTATTTGTAAATCCTAGAAGTAGGTGACATTCCAAAAGAGTGTTTGAAGATCTCTAACAAGGCCACACCTAACAGGGTGAAGATCTTAATAGATCTGAGGTAAATCCCCTACTAGGGTCACATTTAGCAAATGTGTTTGTAATCTTCAACATTATAAGTTCTTAAACGAGTGTACTTTAGAAAGGTACATTTTTATAGAGGCTCACAATTCCCATAGAGGTTTTTCCCAAATTTGGTTTCCTTTTTAAATTTAGTGTCAACTATGTTAATTTGATATTTATGAGTTTGAATGATTGATTTGCATATTATGAGATGTATGGTTGTTTAAGTTATTAAGTTGTTTAGTGAATTGATTATTACAATATTCAATTCTACGGAGTGAATCAGTAAGCTAAGTTTTGTGAATTAAAGTTTGATTTTGTTTGAGTCACCCCCCCTCTCAGTGGACCAACAATTGGTATCAAAGCTAGTTACTCTGAAGTGATAAGTTTAAAAGGACTTGAATTAAGATCTAAAGATGTATAAGAGGGACGCACCGAAGCTGAATAGGGACCATTTCTCTACATGGAAAAGTAGAATGAGATTAAATGTGTCTGGTATAGGAAAATATGGACTTCATTTTCTTGATAATGAATATGTTGCACCGACTACTGCACCTTTGACAATCAGTGAGAAAAGACGGAAACAAGAGCACACACAAGTTATGATTGAGATTGCTTCTACACTTATCGACCAGGAATATGATGAACTTGATGAATGTACTACTTTGTAACAAATGTGGGATAATATTATTTTAACCTATGGTGGAGATCAGTATGTTCAGAAGGCTAAAGAAGAAAGTTTAAGAGGTAAAGTTGACTATATGAGGATGAAAGAAGGAGAGAATATAATACAGTATAGTACAAGACTTAAGGAGACTGTTAATTCTATCAGAGGATCTGGTGGAACCATAAAAGAGGATGATATTACAAGAAAGATATTGAGAACCCTGCTACTAAGTTATGTTATTTGTGTATCTTCTATACAACAGCTAAGATCTATTCCTCAGATGAATGTTTCACTAGATGCTACTATTGGTAAGTTAACTACATTTGAGTTAAATGATTTTGACAAAAGTTTGCCTGCTACATCTAAGATTGAATTTGCATTTGAGTCTACTTTAAAATTGGAAAAGCTATGGAAGTTGCATCTAGGGGTGGATATTTGATCAGTGCTATTGAGAAATTTTATAGTTGTATTGAAGGTCTTGAAGAGTTATTTACTGAATGTGATGAGAATGAGAGAGAATTTGAATCTTTATTGGCTAGAAGGATACAAAGAGGCAAAGGCAAATACCGAGGTAAGTTACCCTTGAAATGTTTTAATTGTGATAAAATTGTTCATTTTGCATCTAACTGCCCTGAGAAAGATAAGGAGGAAAAGAAAGATAACTTAGATAAATACAAAAGAGAAAATATATTCAAGAGATTCAAAGACTACAAGAAAAAAGGTAACAAATCTTTTCATATTGGTAATGAAGGACTAAGTGATGATGATTCAGATGATAGTCATGATGGAAAAGAAGTTGTTTATGTTTCTATTAAACATGATTCTAATGAAGAAGAACCAAGAGCCCTAATATCACAAGTAAGTAAGAATGAAACATGGATTATATATAGTGGTTGTTCACATCACATGATTGGTGACATGCTTAAGTTTATTTCCTTGGAAAAACATGATGGAGGATTTGTTAGATTTGGTATTCATCCTCCATATTTTGTGAAAGGAAAAGGTTTTATAATTCTACCTAATAACACAAGATGTGATGATTTTTATTGGTTTGAAGGCTTAAAGTATAATCTGTTGAGTGTTGCACAGTCTAATAATATAGTTCACCAAATGGAATTTATATATGGAAAGTTGAAAGTATTTGATAAGAAGGATAGCTTGATTTCTACTGGAGAAAAACCTAAAGGTAATTTATTTTATCTTGATACTTTTATGAAGAGTTGCATGTTTGCTAAATTTGAAGATGTTTGGTTATGGCACAAAAGGCTTTGTCATGTTAATTTTGACAACTTAATCAAAGTGAATAAGAAAAATAGAGTGAGAGGACTACTGATATTGGAGAAACCTAAGAATGATATGTGTGGAGAATGTCAAATGGGTAAGATGACTAAATCTAGTTTTTCAAGAAAGACTTATGTTACACAAGGAATTTTGGATTTAGTGCATACTAATTTATGTGGACCCACGAGGACTCAAAGTTATAATGGAGACATATATTTTATTTAATTTTTGGATGATTATTCTACAATGATGTCTGTAATGTTTTTAAAAGAAAAATCTGATGCATTTCAAATGTTTAAGTGGTACAAGGCTAGAGTTGAAAAAGAAACTGGAAGACAATTGAAATGTCTGAGATATGATAGAGGAGGTGAGTTTACTTCTAATGAGTTTACATTGTTTTGTAATGAGAATATAATTAAGAGATAGTTGTCAGCACCAAGGAAACCACATCATAATGGAATTGTTGAGAGAAAAAATAGATTTATTGTTGATTGTGCTAGGACACTGATGATTGAAAAAGGAGTTTCACAGAACTTTTGGAGAGAAGCTGTGAGTACTGTTGTTTACACATTGAACCAAGTACAAATGAAGAAAGGTACCAACAAGACACCTTATGAAATATGGTATGAACACAAACCTAATTTCGGTTACTTTAAAGTTTTTGGAAGCAAAATGTTATATTCTGGAAGATTCTAGAGAAAGAAAGTTTGATTCAAAAGGAGAAGAAGGAATATTCTTAGGATATTCTATGAGGAGTAAATATTACAAATGTTTGAACAAAGCTACTAACAAGATGGTGGAAAGTGCAAATGTAATAATTGATGAATTTTTAGAAAGGAATAATGAAGATAGAAAGATGGAACCTAAGGATTATGAGAAGTTTGTATATTTACAACTTGATGTTCCTGATACCTTACCAAGAGAACCTACCAGGGAGGAAGATGAATAAGGAATTCTACAACTGAATGTTGATGTTGAAGGACCAAGACCTACCGAGCCTATTTTGGCAAAGTATGTGAGGAGGCAACACTCCCCGAGCAAGATTATTGGAAATAAGGATGCCGGTGTGATGACCAGAAGAAAGGTAAGAGACAATACATGTTTGATATCTACATTTGAGCCAAATAAATTTAAAGAATCACTAGATAATGAAGACTAGATGAAAGCAATGAAAGAAGAATATGATAAAATTGAGAAGAACAAGACATGGACATTAGTACCTAGGCCTCAAGACAAAAATGTTATTGGTACTAAAGGGATTTTTAGAAACAAATTGAATGAGCATGGAGAAGTTATACAAAATAAATCTAGATTGGTTTGCAAAGGTTATGCATAAGAAGAAGGTATTGACTATGGAGACACTTTTGCACCTGATGCTAGATTGGAAGGAGTTAGAATACTTCTGGCTTATGCTGCTTACAAAGGATTCAAGTTATATCAAATGGATGTTAAGCCTGCATTTCTAAATGGGATACTTGAAGAAGAAGTATACATTGAGAAACCTGAAGGATACATTGAGAACACTAACAAGAACAAGGTATGTAAGTTACATAAAGCTTTATATGGTTTGAAACAAGCACCTCGAGCATGGTATGAGAGATTGCACTCTTATCTAATCAAAATAGGATTTCAGAGAACAAGTGATAACAGTAATGTTTACTTGAAGTGTGACGTGACAACAGAGTTTTGATTGCTGAAATGTTTGTTGATGATAATATTTTTGGAGGTAATGCCACCTTATGTAAAGGATTTGTTGATGAAATGAGAAAAGAGTTTTAAATGTCAATGATTGGAGAGATTATGTTCTTTCTAGGTCTACAAACACAACAAGTTACTGGAGAGGTCTATATTACACAAGCTAAGTATATCAAAGAGATCCTCAAAACCTTTGGTATGGAAGATTCCAAGCATGTTGGAACACCTATGGTTACTGGATGTAAATTATCTAAAGAATATGAGACACAAGAGGTGGATAATACTCTTTACCAATCCATGATTGGTAAATTGTAGTATGTTATTCACAACAGACCTAATATAGCACACTTTCTTGGGATTGTTGCAAGATTTTATTCTAATCCTAAGGAAACACATATGTCTGTAGTAAAAAGAATTTTGAGATATCTGAAAGGCACTGAAGAATTTGTTTTATTGTATAAGAAAGGAGGTGCTTTTGATCTGCAATTCTACACTAATGCAGATTGGGCTGGAAACATTGATTACAAGAAAAGTACAAGTGGAGGCGCATTCTTTCTAGGTGAAAGATTGGTCACATGGCTAAGCAAGAAACAAAGTTGCATTTCACAGTCTACTTTCAAGGTAGAATATGTTGTTGTTGTGTATAGAGAAACTATACCTTCATGAAATTAAGGTGCAATCTATCGATTCTATGGAATTAAAAGCCTAATTTAAAGAAAAGAATTAACAAAATAGCATTTAACATTCCATGGCCCTCTAACTAAGCATGCTAATGAATCTCTCAGTCTTAATCTCCATTAGTGATAGTCCTAGAATAAGAATTTGTGTATGATAATTGTTAGAGTAATTATCTATTTACACTTATTAATTAGATCACTTTGATTTAATTAATTAAGTTGTTTATTACTCTAATTTACTTAAGCTATCTCTTAGGTGCATTATAATTAATATTTATATTAATTATTAATGTGCAACCTAGCTTTTCTAGTTTTAGGGTTTCATTCACCTTTATAGGTTGAACTTTGTAGTTTCTTTTTCATTAATTCAGATTATAATTTAGCTCTCACTTCTTGAGCAACTTCTAAGTTCTTCTCCTTCCCTCTTCCCGCTTCTTTCTTGTTACAGGTCTCTTGCATGCAGGTGTTCTTTAGGTTCTGTGGATTTGACTCTCAAATCCTACATGGTATCAGAGCTTCCCTGTTGTTGCCTGGTCTAAAGGTTTTTTGAAGCCGTGATTTGAAGAAGAAAACCACAGCTTCTCTGGGGTTTTTTCTTCAATCTAGAGGAGGTGCTTTTGTCTGAAGCATTTTGAGAAAAAAAATAGACGCTGTCATTACATTCAGAGGGCCCGGGAGATCAACTTTTCATATAAAGTTGGCCATATTTGGCCACAGTAGCTTTTGAAAAAAAAATTGCCCTCAGGCCGTACGACACGCTTCCCGAGAAAAAAATTAAAAAATATATTTTAAAAACCCTTTTTAGGGCACTTTTCAGACGCTATCGACAGTGCAGCCAATGCACCATCGTCGCGCCACCCCGGTGCAACCCGCGCTCGGCCCCCGCCGGCGCGCCACCAACAGGCTGCCTGGTAGCTGCCATTTGTGAATCGCCTCCCGGTTGCCACCTTCGCTGGCCAGCACCACCGCTCCACCACCACACGCCGCCGACTGTCACACCCCCCATGACGTCATCTTTCCAGGGGGTGACATCATATTTCTGGCCATTTTCAAAATTTCCCAGCGAGTTCAGTTTTTTTCGATGAGACAGGCCCGTGACGTGCAGACGGTCGTCAAATTTTTTCTCGGCAGCTGCGACGGTCATTTGACTGTCAAATTTTTTGTCGTGACTGGTTTTTCCCAGAGAGCTATTTTTCAGAGGCATAGTTGGTTTTTTGGCCGTAACTTGTGCATACGGTGTCCATTTTTGAAAAACAAAATATCGCCGAAAAGGTGTTTCCGAGATGGATGCAATGGTGCTAGTCTTGTTTTCTAATTCATCCATTTGAGCTCTCTTTTTTCCCATTGAAGTAGAGGCTTCAATTTCCTCCCTCTCTGTATCTGGCATCTAGGTTTTGTTCTCATTTTTTGTGCTTTCTATACTTGTTTATTTGCTATACAGGGGGATAGAATTATACATTGTGGGGGGTGCATTTTCTTTCTGTAATTTAATTTAGAAATGACCCTTCTACTTCCATCTACTTCTTCTCTTAATGTCAGACCCCTCAGTGGCCTAGCTGACACCACATAATTATCACACTTGGAAAGCACACATGACCAGGCTACTCATGTCACATGGCTTATGGTCATGTCTGGATGATAACCAACCTATTCTGCAGCATCCGTTTGAGGTCCTTCAGCACAGGAACAAAATGGATGAAGCCATGGGTTTGATTGCACTGCACATTTTAGATAGCCTCATGTTTCATCTGGATGGTTTGACCACCCCTCGCGCTTATTGGGGAAAGTTTGCAGATCTTTTTGGCACAGTGAATGCATTCAAGGCACTTCAGCTTGATACAGAGTTGACATCCTTGTCTTCTGATAGTTTTTCCACCATTGAGGACTTCTTGATGAAGTTCAATGCTCTTCGATCACTTTTACAGGGATGTGGGAGGACCAAATCAGATGATGAGTGTATCTTTCTGATACTCTCAAAGCTTCGTGGAGAGTTCCAGATTTTCTCCTCCACTTTCTATTCCACTATGGATGCCTTGGGTCCTAGGCACAATATGCCTTCCTTTGCGGCCTTCTGTGATTGGTTGACTCGAGAGTAGTCAAAGATTCAACAGTAGAATGATGCTTCAGGTTCTATGAGCCATGCCTTGGTTGCTCACCCATCTCTACAAAAACTAGAGCAGAAACAGGTATCATCATCCATAGAATCTTGGAAGGATTCTCCTTCCCAACATTCCTCTAGCCCACCTCCTTCACCTAAGGGGAAATCAAAGACAGACAAACCCAAGTGTACTTATTACAATAAGTTCAATCATGATGAGTCTCAGTGCTTTCAGAAGAAGGTAGATGGATATGCCCAACATATTGCTGATTTGACAGCTCTTCTTCATAAGAGCAACATTGATATTCCTTCTTCCTCTTCTCGTTGGTCTTCTTCGTCACCATCTCAGGTAGACGGGTCAGACAACATAAAGGGTCATGCCTTATGTGCATCTGCTATAGCTCCCTCTTTTAGGTGGTTGCTGGATTCTGGTGCTTCATGTCATATGACATCTTCTCGGAGTTCCTTGTCATCTTTTGCGGCCTCTCCTACCCCACACATCTTGATGGGGAATGACACTGTTATGCCTGTGTGTGGTCAGGGTTCTATTGACATCAATGGTGGTGCATTCCATGATGTACTATGTGTTCCATCCTTATCATCGAACCTTCTCTCCATTTATCAGATTACTCACAATGGGACAAAGAAGACAGTTGAGTTCATTGCAGATTCCGTACACATCCGAGATAGTGTGACTAGCCACATTGTTGCTACAGGGATAGTTGATCATGCCACCCGCCTATACTCCTTCTCCCATTTTGGTCCACCATCTCCTGTGTCGGAGAATATCTCTCCTACTTCACGAGTGCCTAGTGAGAAGAAGTCAGGTCACCTGAACTTCTGTGTTGCTCCTGAGATCAGTGTTGTGGCTTCTCCACATCCTCCTCCTGTTGTGCCTGCCTTTGTTCAACATGATTCAAGTGGGGCTAACCATGTTGTCCTTGGTACAATTGTTTTGATCAAGGTGGTATCGATGCCCACCATAAAACAAATATCTACTTTATATTGTTCTACTAGTTGTTCTGGTATCCTCATCATTTTCTGCATTCTATCCTTGAATCCAGTGAAATATTCATCCATGACTGATGTAAAGTTGTCACCTAGTGACTTAATGAATTCACTGATCTGAATTGTCACTAGTCGGGTAGTATCCCAGTTGACATTATCGACAGATGGGAAAAAGTCTTGAAAGTAGAAAAATATGCACATTAGGAGTGAACCAAACTTACATGAGTTAGATTTCGTTGATCTAATGGTCCTCATATTCTCCTCCAATTGCTTCAGTAGAATCTCGGATAGATCCAACTATAATCCCTTCTTTACAATCTTATGAGCAGTGTCTACTGCTCCGCATGCAATACTATTCATTCTGCTAGCTTGGAATATCTTGTATCCCAGAACACATGCACCAAATTTCAGTTCTAGATATTTGATGGAATTTACCTTCAACTCTCTACCATACCATTCTGTACTTGTCATCTTCTCAATCTCGGGGCGAGGAGGGTGTTTGAGTGCCTTGGCCTTGTCAGTTATTAGATAACCGGTCACTGTGTGTATCACATCCCTACTGATATGTTTTGGCTCATCCAACCACATATTTTGGTCATGCACTCTTCTCAACACTATCCTAATCCATTCAATCTTAAACTCCTTCGGGAACATTAGGGCATTTGTCAACCCTTTCACCTTGATATGTTTATGTTCATCCTTGATGGTTTCGTCTATGCAAAGCTTCTTGTAAGCTTTCTCAACCTCCAAATCTCTGATTTTTGCAACTTTGCAGTGAATATATGCTCGGACATCCTCGATCAACAAAACCCTAGGTGGTATGCTTGAAAATGCACCAGTGTCGTCGGGTTGCGAAGCAACCTCTAGATAGAACTTGTATTTAGGTTCTTCACACATAGTGTTCTTGATTAGGTTAACCTTTTTATCCTTGGCATTCTTGATCTTGGAAACGCGAGATGTGGTTGCCATGGTTTCTAAAAATTAGGGCTTTTTTCATAGATAACTGTGAGCTTGATGAGTCGTTAGTTACTCACTTGTCTTGTTGTCGATGTTGTTGATCTATTTGAATGATGTGAATCTGTTGTGAGTCACTTCCATAATCTAGTCATTATTCTCCGCTCTGTGCTCTTAATCGCATGGTGAGTGAATGAGTTATTATGTCACCTTTTTATATATGATGCCCTAAGTGGTGCATTTAATGCTTTACCCACTTATTGGTGTTCGAAGACAAAGTCACTCGGGTATCACACAAACTTCTGACTCGGGGTAAGTAACAACTCACTTAAACTTTCATAGGTTTACCGACAGTGCTCGGTAAGTGGCAAAGACTCCAATGTCTTTTACATGATTACCGACGTGTCTCAGTTTACAATGTTAACTTGACTTTCATAAGTACACCAACGATTCTCAGTATGTATTGACTGATGAGATTATATTCACAAAATCATAACAAGTAACACCATAGTGCATCTTTATTCATGTTGGTTTGGCATTTTATCAATGTATAATGGAACTGATGTAAGATATAACTTGGTATAGTGCAGTTCCATACTTACTTGTTCTGCTTAGGTGGGGGTGGTGATATCACCAGATCCATTGGATAAGATGTCACCAGTTGTATTGCTTGGTCCAACATCATCAGTGTTTGTAGCTTTCCTCCACATTTTGTTTCTCATCTTCCTGATGTCTTCAATGGTGTTGCCATTCGGAAAAGTGCTTGTTTCTGTCACTCGGTCTTTGCAGTCCTTGCTTAGATGACCGACTCTATGACAGTGTAAACATGCCATTCTGGGGCTAGTACAGCTTCTAGACCTTCTTATCCATTTTCTCATGCAATTTGTAGCTACGTGTCCATATCTACCACATGCTATGTAGTTTGTCCATGTATTGTAATCCCAAACATATGAGTTACTGACTCTTTTCAGTTGATATGAATTTTCTTATTCTTTAGGTTTCCATACTTGCCTTTTCTTTTTCCCGCATTCAAGAGATGTGTGCCCATGCATTTTGCAAGTAGGACAATATTTTTCCATGTAGGTTTCTTTATTTGGTTGTTTCACCTTAGATTTACATTCATATGCTTTATGTCCTTTCTTGTTACAGTTATAACAATTTCCATTAAATGTAGAAGTGGATTTGGGAATACCTTTAATTTTGCTTCTGCAAACATTTCATGTGTGGCCTAGTTTTCCACAGTGATTGCATGACTGCTTCCTTGGTCTTGGATTTGTGTAGACATCTTTTTGATCAGCTTGGTATGGTGATTCTCCATGCTCAGTATACCCTAGTAGGGTATTGTTGTTGACTCTTCTTTGTCCATCCAGAAAATTATCCATTCTTTTTGTACTTTCTTCAGCTCTCTTGATCATATCATTGTGTTGTTGTTGAATCCTTACTTCATGCTTCAGTCTTTCATTTTCTTCTCTTAGCTCACTAATAGCTTCCAATTTCCCATTGAGTTTTATGTTCATTCGGTTTGTCTCCTGACTCATAAGAATAATCTGATTGGTGATCTCATGATGATGTTCAGTAAGTCTTTGTATTTCTGATTCTTTCTCTTATAGCTTTTCAGTGATCTTCCTCCTGTCATCAATAGCTAATGTTCTTTCTTGCTCAGCTTGTCTAGCATTATTCATAACCTCAATCATTCTTACCATATGTGTCTCTTGATCGATTTGCAATGATTTTAGTTGTCCACCCAAATGTTGATTGATTTCATTTAGACTTGTAATGCTTCCTTCATATGTGTCTGATGTATTACAAGATGTAGATCCCGATGACTCAAATAAATCATGTATCTATTCTTTATGATAGTTTGTTTTGTTTACATTGAGATGCCATAACCTTTCTTTCATCCAGTAGCTCTCTCATCTTGACTCTAGCTTCTTTGTATTGCTCATAGAAGATATGTATCTCTAACTTCTGATTCTCAATACTCTTGTCTAGCTTATACCTTTCCATTGTATGATCTTTTCTCTCAAGTATTTTAAACTTTTCTAAATAAGAGATCTAGCTCTGATACCAATTATTGGAATAATAGAATGGTGTGTACTTAGAGGAGGGGTGAATTAGTACCCTTAAAATTTTTATCACTTAACCTTAATCCTTTAGTAATCAATTCCTTGCATTACCGACCATATGTGCTATTCTATATTTATGCATGTAATATCAATTCATAAACTTAATTTGCATGTAAACATTCATGAAATGTAATGACACATGACACAATATTTGGTAATGTAGAAAATCCCTGTTAGAAGGTAAAAACTGCGGTGGGGATGAAACCCACAAAACTTCACTATCTGTAGAATGGAAGGGGTCAATTAAGGCTTACAAATTTGATGACTTCTGATGATATTACCCTGTTAGGAGTAACATGTTTAGATTGGTTAAGGTCTACTTTGTTAAGAGCTTTAGCAACACTGTTTAGTGTGTACTCGGTTAAGAGGTTTGCAAAAGGATTGTTAAATCCACCTTCTCAAAGGATTTCTTCTATTTGCTACACTTGTTAGAATGTAGTAAAAAATACTTATTGACTCGAGTATATGAAATCTAGAATTGCTGAGTATAGATCCATTAAAGTTTACAATATGATGTATCACCTATAGTGACTGATTAATACCTCTATTCTGCTCGGTAGCCTTGGATCTTGTTCTTTATAATAGATTCCATCTTTTGTTGTCCTTCTGCATAAAACTCTGTCTCTGATCCATAGATGTGCTCCTCGTCGACAATCATCATCACATCATCTTGTTCTAATTTAAACATCTATTTATACAATGAATTTGACCTAAATGAGTTTCACACTTTACAATGATAACTCTATGATCAAAGGTTTACAACTTGACCCTGATCTCCTAGTTTGCATGTTTTCAATCAGTTAGACTGATTAAAACAATTACAATTACTTTACTTGTCCCTCAAGAAATGGATTTAAAGCTAAGCTTTGAGCTAAATATAAAACTTAAGTGTTTTATTTGACGTGTAAGTCAGATCCACATTTCTCAAAATAAAATTGTCTCTCGGTAGACTGGTGCTCGGGTTTCTCTTTAGTCTGCCTATTGGGTTGCTCTATAGACTGTTCTATCGGTTTACACTATCGGGTTCCTTTATCCTTAACATTTTCGGTGACCTTTGTTAACTGCTGCGTCGGGTTGCACTATAACCCCGTCTTTCAGTGATCATGTACCGACGGTTCAAAAACTATTTGCCTTGTATACTAATGGCAAAATATGTCATCAACCACACATCAGAACATTATTGAATCATACCTCATAGGACTTGAGAGGTCAAGGGAACATGTGTCTGCATGGGTACAAAAGTGACAGAGGGTGGCAATGCTGAGGAAATGACTACTGATTAAGGAAATTGGTGCATTAATTACCTGTAGGGGCTGCCAAATAACCTATAAAAAGAAAGTATGATTGCGACAAGTCTGAAGGAAAAGGGAACTACCATACATCAACACTGTGGTCTTTCTTAGAGGGAGCAAAAAGAAAACCATGAGATGATGCACTTAGACAACACATGGACTTCTTCTGAGAGATAAAGGCCACTACACTAAAAAGGAAGGGTCCCACCACCAAAAAGGGACCCGTCACATAAAAATGAGGAAAAACAAAATATAAGCTGGAGCGACATATGAAATATAAGGATCACACAACTTATAACAATAGAAGGATCTACAAATATGACTGATCATGGGCAATTGTGCTGTTGTCTGGGCCTAGGGGTATGACAAACAATTCAACATATATTTGTATCACAAAGAAAATATGCCAACACATTACTTGAGAAGTTTAGAATGATAGATTCCAAACCCTTGTCTACAATGTATCGTTGGAAAACATAAAAATGGGTATTAAGGTGTATACATGGTACACTAAATCATGGTTTAGAATATAAAAATAATAATCAATCCTTCTTGACAAGATCTATGTAGGTTTAATTGATGATAATAAATACACATTTGGTTTTTTTTTTCATGGGTCCAGGTCTTATTTCTTAGGGACTAAGAATCAAGCCACAATTCCTCAATCCTCAACAAAAGCAGAATATCATGTAGCAAGTGCAACAATTTGTGAAGTAGTTTGGCTACTTTGCATTTTAGAAGGATTGGGAGTAACACAAAACCGACCTAAAATCATATAATGTGACAATCAAAGTGTTCTCAATCTTGTTGGTAATCTAGTATTTCATGAACAGACCAAGCATATTGAAGTTGATTGTCACTCCATACAAGAACATGTTCAACAAAACAACATTCAACTTCGATTTTGCTCAACACACGAACAATGTACCGAGTTTCAACAAGCCTCTTGCAGGTGCGAAGTTTGAAACATTTTAAGGCTCTCTTATTAGTACTTTAACACAATGATGTAATAAGGGGGAATGTTGGCATATTCCATCATTATCTGTATGATTAGTTAGTTAGTTTATTTATTTATATTTTATTTATAAGTTAGTAACTTGTTAGTCTATATTAGTCAATATTTGTTATTAGTGAGTAAAGTTTATATTAGTCAATATTTGTTATTAGTGAGTAACCTGTAAGTTTCTCGTTTATAGTTACTTTATAGCTCTAAAATATTTTATTGTACAAGGCAAAGACCTCCTCAAATGCAGTCTTAAGAAAATTAATAACTAACCTCAAATTCAAGTTCCCAACTATCATAAGTTAATTTCCTTTAGCCTCAATCAAATTAGTATTGTTGCTAAAATATAATATTAACAACATTTTAACAAAAAAAAAAAATCAAGCTCCTTTTCTCTTTAAATGTTTGAAACTTTAGAAGCATGACCCATTGATAAGAGATTTTACTCAACAATAGTTATAATATTTATAAGATAACCTTTACAATATATTTTAAAACATTGCTAAAATGACAAAAATAAAATTACATATAAGTAGAAAAATTTATATAAATAAATAAAAATATGTACTATTCCAAATGCTCACATTTATCACTTTCATAGTTAATGTCTTTTGGAAATAAAGTCACCAAAATTGACATTAACAATATAGAAAGCTATGGTCTCAATGCACATACAAAAACAAATTGTGATAAATCCCATAAATAATTGAAGTAAAAGGAATGCATATTTATACAATTTAGTGATTGAGATCTTAAACAAATCTAGATATTTTTTTTTTCAATAAATGAAAACTCTTATATTACATTTAATAATACATAGTTTATAATTTTATATATTGTCTTTTATAGGCATTGGCCTCCCTCTTTGTAATATTATGATCTTGTATTCCATTTTCAAAATAGGAGCTTAAATAAACTTAATATAAAAAAAAATATTGTCTTTTATCAAATTTATTATTAATCAATAATATTAATTTTATAAATACACAATATTTAAATTGAAATCTTTAATTTTTTTAATAAATTATATTATTTTAAATATAAAATAATAAATTATATTTTATCATGACAATTTATTTTATATTTTAATTTGAAAATAAAAAATCAATAATAAATACTAAATAATGGTAATAATTTTATATAGAGGAATCAAGTAGCCCTCTTTTAAACTGCCATAAACAGTTTAATTAAGATCCAAATCTTGACATTGAAAAATGACACAAAAATAAAATCATTTCAAGCTAAATGTAATGTTGACTATTATTGACAACTTTACAA
>MU223784.1:288982-301357 GCA_018584345.1 Thuja plicata | reverse complement strand
GGTTATTTTTCATTAGACCAAGTGGTACTTGTGTGGTGCATGGTTGGCATAGGAGTTTAGTTTGTCACAAAATATGGGAATCAATTGCTAAACTTTGTTGGAAGTAACTGGTCAGAGAGCTTTCTAACTGAGTATATTTTCACGGTTGTCTGCATAGATAAGAAAATAGTTTAATTTTTATTTATCAATTTTCTTTCTTTTATGTGCCATATAATGGGAAAAGTATAGTGGCTATATATGTAATAATATTATATTTTTTTATGTACATATATATGACTACTTACCTTTAAAAGCATTTTGGTAGTGGACCTTTGATGGTATGATGATTGTAATGGCTTACAAACACATCATCTGTTGATTAAGGTTGAATTCAGTTGCAAGTTTTCTAGAATTATTCTTAATGTAAAGCTATGCTCTTTAATAGCCTTCAACATTTCTGGTTAGATGTCATTGTGTAGGTTCTATCTTTTTTTTTAGTTTTTGTTGAACTTTCAGTCAGGGTTCAGTTGTTCCATCAGCAAGCTGATTATAATTTTATCATGTGTCTACAGTGAGAACACAAAGAGTGTGCTGATTGCATCAACATTCATACATTTGAAAAGGAAAGATTTTACAAAATTTACGATTGATCTTCCTACTATAAGTCCCAGAATACTGTTGTCTGGTCCTGCAGGTTTGTTCTTTTATTCAATAGAAATCCACTTAACTAGCATCAAAGTAATTTCAACTTCATATGATGTTTGTTTGCTTTTTGTAGGTTCTGAGATCTACCAAGAAATGTTGGTGAAGGCATTGGCCAATCATTTTGATGCAAAATTGCTTATATTTGATAGCAGTGCAATGGCCTTAGTAAGCATTGTCTTTTCAGCTTCTGTAAATTTATTATAGATTGGATGTTGAGGGGGTTTGACCAATTGATTTTTTAAGTGGGACATAAGTAATCTGGAAATGCTATCTTCCATCTATGGTGCATAAATTATTCTCCTAGTTTTCTTATAATTCCCTTTTCAAAGTGTAACAGGATTCAACTGGACATATCAGTTTGAATTTTCAATTACAAAGAAATGCTATAATTGCTAGTGTAAACATTTTTTTTTGTCATTTTCAATTGGATGCTTGAAATAAGTGCTTTATTTTGTTAAGTTCTTTTTGTGGCTATATTTTTAATCTTGCTGTTTGGAATAAATATTTTAGGGCCCATCAGTGAAAGATGCAGAGCTGCTGAAGGAGACCCCGAAACATGAATGTAAATTCCTTTCTTTTAAACAAAGAATAGGACATGGGGATAACTGGCCATCAAAAAGTAGCATGCCATCGACCACAGAGGCAGAAATATGTACTTGTAACCCTGCTTCTGCATCAAGTTCACAGTCAAAACAGGAGACACCAGCTATACCTTCCTTTTCTGCTGCTGCAAAACCACATACCTTTAAGACAGGTAGTTATGAGACTTGGTGGGAGTTTGGAGAATTTCAATACTAATATATGTAGCCACTTTTCAGTTTAACTTACATTTCTGATATGTGTTCATTTTTGGTGCTTATTGGGTAAATTTTTATTTTGTTAGGTGATCGTGTAAAATTTGTTAGCTATTCTCAAAGTTCAGGCTATCTATCTCCTACCCAGGGTCCTTCGAGGTATGCTTTTTTAAAATGCTAGTCAATATTTGCAGAAACTACCATGTGAAATTCATTTTGTAGATTAGATGTAGATTAAATGACAATGGCATGCTGCTATAGTATTATGAGTTAGGCTGATTTATGGATGTTTCCTCTTGGTAACAGAGAGTAAGTTATCCTTACGCTTTATAGATAAAGACAGTGACTCCAAAATTTTCATATCCAGTGTAGTTTGGTTTAAAGTTTAAACTGAAACACTTACACAAAGCAAAAGGTAAACATCGACACAGAGTAGGAGCCTTAATTTCTGAGTATTGGTGATTATTGGATGGATGTGGAATTGTCATGCATTATGCGATTATTAAAATGATTTTTTGACCTGTTTCTGGAGAGGTATCTTAGTTTTACTTCCCTCATCAGTAAAAATGAGAATCAAAATCTATGAAAATGCCAATCTGATTAAGAAAAATCTGTGCAAAATGAATCTGACCTTAAGATTGAAGGCTAAAGCTGAAATAGATAAAATCATAAGTGCTGACTGCAAGATCTTTTCCAATTTAGGAGTCTGAATGGGTTGTTAGTTGAGGGCCATAATTCTCGTTTGCACTTAATATACCTCAATTTAAAGAAGTGTTTGTTTACTGCACCATTGGGAATACTTCCTGGCTATGTTTCACCAAGTTTCAGGGACGTGGGGATGCGTTTCGGGGATGGGATTTTTTTAGGCCATTTTTGGGCATGGTAGGGGACAGTGAAGTGGGATGGCTATATAAAAGTATATATACACAATAGAATCATTCATCATATTGACACATAATTATATAATCGTCAGAACACAACAATCCTCATGTTATCAAACGTTGAAGGCATCCTTGTAAATAGATAGTCTATAGACCTTCATTGAAATCCCAATATATTGCTCAAAGCATGTATTGTTCAGTGTTAGACCTGTGGAAATATCCCCAAGCTGACCCTGTCCCCGAGACGTCTCGGGTACGGGGACACGGGCAGAAAACCCCGTGAGGCACACCCATGTAACAGAGCTTCCGGGTCATGTGATCTGTAAAGAAGGCATATTGGTAGACTATATGAAGGTTGTGTTCTTCCAGTTTCCACCCACTGGGAGGAATGTGTATTTTAAGGTCATACTGGCTATTCTAGAAAATGTAGTGAGAACTATGTGCATATAGCAAGACCCTTGGAGGAACTCTTGCACAATGATGGACCATTTACGGGGATAGAACAAGAAGAAGAAGAATTTGCCCTCTTAAAGGAAAAACTAGAAAGCACACATATCCCCCAATCCCCAGATTGGAATATCAGTAAGCCATTCCATGTGCATCTCAATGCCTTAGGCACAATTGGCCACTTGGTGTGCTTTGGAAGTAGGAATTTGTCAACTACCAAACAAAATTATATATTTAACCACTGAATGAAATTACACCACTACAAAAAGAATAGCTGTTGCAATGATGTATGCTTTACAATTTTTTTAACACTATCTGTTAGCTACACTGTTTGATTTTGCTCTGATCATGAGGCTTTAAAGTATCCACTATTTAGTTAATTAACCTGTGCTGCATGGTTGCAAGTGCTGTTGGATTGTGTTGTTTCAAGATACAGTTCTCTACCATGGCCAAACATGGGAAATACCACTATACAAATACATCTTGTGTGCAGGGCAGTGGGAAAGTTGATTGAGATTTGTATTGTATCCTTGTTATCTGCATGGAATGACACATAGATTAAGAATATGCAGAACTGACATGACAAGTGTTGGAGAATGCAGATCTTTATATGCATTCATTGTACTCCATCAGTATTAATCCACTGTCACCAGATTTGTTTCTTATTTTAGCTTATTGCGAAGGATGCTTGATTTGCAGGATTTATTATAGTTAGTGATTTTTGTTAGGATTTATTATAGGAAATGAGCTACTTGTTGACTTTTCTGCCCTGTTTAAAGAAACAGGCTTACCTTTAGGAAAAGGGAGAAGTTAGATGTGTTACATAATGCCATGTGCTTAATAAATCACAAAACAGGTGAGGAGAGTCTGACAATGTGATGGGAAGTGGTGTTTGAGATGTTGGTAGAGTTTGATAAGGACGAGGACATGCAGCTAAGGTTGGGTTTTCCCATGGAGGAGTCGTCTTATTCAATGTATAGCAATAAAGAACTGTCAAGGTTAATGGGACATGTTTGATGATGACTTTGATGATTGAGTGTACTACTCTATGCTTGCAGCTAAATGTTTTGTGATTTATCATGGCTGAACAAGTGAAATAGATAGTTTTGTATCTTGATTTTTTGATTTTGGCTGTCATTTGAAAGACAGACTCTTATAGATCATAGTTTTACTTTTTATAGAGTCCAGACTTATATTTATATTCATCACCATTGATAGTATAACAATCAAATATTCACATTTGCAATGAGATTTTCTCTGATACTCAAATTGATGAGATTGCCTGATCTACTAATACTCGTTGCCCCTGAGCAATTGTGATGGAAATTATGATCTCAACAATCAAGAGGCATAGCTGGCCTAATCTATTTTCTAGTTGAATATGAGTGACAAGTTGCACCTGAGCTTATGCCCAAATATCATCCATATGTTCGACTAATTTAATCCTTTCCAACTATAGGGTAGGGGATTTGCCCATGGTGTTCCCCTGTTTTATATACAAATGCATTGTTATGATGTAGAAGCACCCCGAATTGAAAGAGGTCTTCTCTTGTTCCAACCAACAAAAGCGTCATTCCACAGCTAGTCAGTGAGCCCATGGCAATTATATAGCTTATTTCCATAGCATGCTTTTGAGATGAAGCTAGAACAAAGATATTTCACGGAAGTAAGTATTGTAATCTGATAGATCATAGGAGTCGTAAATCTTTATGGACTGCATTGATATTGTGTCTGAACTTAGTATTTGTTCTCCCAATTATGCTATCTCTATCCTATCTCATTTCCTTCCCCTTCAGGCAGACAACCATCTCTAGTCAATATCTGGCCAAATCTTGAAGATCAAGAAACCTGAGGATATTCATATTGATCAAGCTTCTTGACCAACTTCAGCTGGGGTTTGACAAATAAAGTGGCACCGGTTGCGTGAATAAACGACCACTAGTATTGCTCACGAGGGAATAGCTACCAAATCTTGATTCCTGCTGGACTTGATTATAAAAAAATATTTGAGAGAAATAAGATGCTTGGAGAGATTGAATTTGATCACGAGTGACAAAATATTGCTGAGATGTGGAAAGAGAAGGAATAAAAGACTTTAGCTGGTTGCTTTTGAAATAAGAAGGATGGTGGTGCTCCACTAGTTAGTGACTCCTATACCATAGTTGTATATTATATCAAGCCCGGGGTGATGATAATCTGCCTGATTGCTGTGGCAAATGGACTATAGATAAGTATGCTGTTCTACCATGCTACATATGCAGCATGATTAGACCTCGTTGAGCATATACATCTCGTAATATGTGTGCAATGATGCATTCTCATCTAACATACATGAATATACGAGTTGTCAATGGCAAATAGAAAAAAAACGATGCCATGAGATCAAAATTGATTATGATGACAATCCAATCAAATAGAGGCATGAGAAATACAGTCTAAATCTGCTGATGATTTGTACTAGGCTCTAGTACTATGGTTGATAATTTTGGATGTTAAGCTTTCAGTTTGTTCCAAGATTAGGCATTCTTTCTAAGATTTAATCAGAAGAGATCACCTCAAATATGTACCACTGTATAGATATATATAAAAACATAAAGGCATGAGAAATGGAGTCCCCAAGACTGCCGTCGGCTCACACTATTACTGTTGTTGACAATCTTGGATGCTAAGATTTATGTTAGCCAGAATGCCCAATCTTGAAACAAATCGAATAAATATTAGCATCCAAGATTATTATTCATAATATTTGTACAAATCTTCATCAAACTTGAACTCTATTTCTCACGCCTTTGTTTGTTATTGATTGTCATCATCAATTTTGATTCCACAGTATCATTTTTTCGACACACTCTTTCCTCACACACATACGTGTGTGTGTGTGTTCAATGTATATACACACCTTCCACAAAATATGGGATATATTTCACCATCCCATCATATCGTCCACATAATATAATTCAGAGAGTGATAGGTTATCTTTGATCTAATTATTAATTCTTCATGTATATATGATTTTGGCATAGCAGGTGGAATAGCCAATTGGCAGATCACCAAGGCCTTATACCCATGCATCGTCCATCCAATTAGGTTTTTATGGTCTTAGTATGCCCCACTTTGGCTTACACTGTCTTGAAGGGGCCACTAAGTAGAATTGCTGTTAAATTATCACACCATGTGCACTCTGAGCATTTTTCAATGACTGCTTTAAACCAGGTGAAATCTGAAGGGATGCAAGTGTTTTACAAAGTTTAGAATTTTATATATCTTCCCTATTCAGAAAATAAGAAGAATATTTAGAGGAAAAATCCAAGATACTATAAGAACATGAAAATTTTGCCCAAATAAAAAATAATAATTTGAATTTCCTCAAAAATTCAAAATCTAATAAATCTATATGGTTTTTATATCAAAACTTAGTAAATATTTTTCACAGAAGTTTGCTCATTGATAAATTCTCAATTGAATATTTTGTGAAAAAATTGCTAGTCGAAAAAAATTGTCCCTAAAGAACATGCTGGTTTAAACCTCTCCTTTGCTTGCTTAGCATCAAAATGAGTAACTGATTAGCTGCAGAAGCAGCTATGCACAATGTTGAATTGCAGAGTCTCATCTACTCAAAAAATAACTGCAATCTGCTGTCCAATTGAACTTTTAAGATTCACTTTTTCTATTCACACCACCTAGACCATTCGTTACGTTTGATCACAGCATGCAATGCCTTCTCCACCTCAAGCATCCTTTTTAGTTGAAGATAGTTGTTGGGATATCTTGTTTCTATGGCCTTGGGGATATTGGTCATTGCATATGAGTTTTAAATAGGCAAAATGTTATTAGAGATGGACAATTGGATGTCTCTACCTGCTTTTAGCAATTCTCTTACAAAATCAGTCTTCCTGATGCTCTCTAATGCATGATTAGCTCATATACACAGCGTTTAAACACAATATATTTGGTTCTATCTGTCCTGAGCTACTCACCCTTCTCATTTGCAAACTTGTGCACAATCTGTCACTCATGCCTGCATCAGAGGTCCAGCCTCCTATATAGACCATTGCAAAGAAGCTCATAATGGAAAGTACCACTTTTATGTTTATTCAGAACAATTAACTGCTTTAGTCGTCCAGGAAGAAACGACCTTTTGAAGACATGCAAATTATCTTGAGTAGCAACTGGCACCAGAGCACCCTACCTTCTATACCTGTTTCATTTTCTCCATTGTATGTTTCTCTTGGTATTTTATTTTCTGGCAGGGTTATACTTATCCTCGTACGAGTTCCTCTTGAGATGATATGCAAAAGGTACCACAATTACAATTCTTGAGTGCTGTATAATAATGATAACAGGCAACATGGAATAGGATTTGCATTGGCAAAACACAATTTAGCAGTCGCTCCATGCTATGCCTTTCTGGTAAAATGCTTCTTGTAATCAGCCTTTCAAGCTATGGCCAAAATATCTTAACTGCACCTTTTTTTGTTCATGTTATGAAGAGAAATTTATTCAGATGGTACCCTCAGATTAAGCTGTCATTTGCAACCAATATATTCGAGATTATATTATTGGTGCAGAATCATCTCATTGTATGTGTTTAGAGTTTTACTCATTTGATGTTCTTGGGATGCCTCCATGTTGATCATGCTGTTTTGGATGAAATGGCAAGTGTACAGTTGTGGCTGATATCATGGTGTATAGAATCTTCAAATTATGTAAAATTGTAAATGATTATTTATGTCAAATAAGAAGGGTACTATACTTAAATAAATGAATAAGTCCAAGTGTTATCAATTTATTTCTCTTGTATGTTGACATTGTTGCTGTGTGCGTGCAGAAATAGTGTATTTGTAAAGGTGAATTTTTAAATCACTGCAAAGCCAAATATCAATTTGTCATATAAGAACTCTCTAGTGTATGCGTACAAGGGAATTTCTTTATATTTAATTTATATGGCGTCTGAATTTGTAGCTCTAGAAGAATAATTAATTATATTGCCTTATCTGGTATGTGGTTGGGATGGGTATGGTTAAAGGGTTTGGGTGTGCTGGCATGGCAGTTTTTTTCCTCAAGTATGGGTATGGATAAAGGGTTTGGGTATGCTGCTTAAATTTTTTCTCCTTGAGTATGACACAACTGGGTAAGTCTGTATCATATATATTTTTAAAATTATAAAATATGAAACAGTGATACTTGTCATAGTTTGCAGACATGGACTCGGTGAGTACTTGGCAAGACCAAAATTTTCAACTCGGCAAAAACTTGGTAAATACTCGATAAAAACTCAGCAAATACTCGGCAACTTAGAAAGTATTAAATATTAAAATCTCTTAAAGAAACATTTTTTGGTAAAATTCAATTACAAAATGTATTTAATTAAAAATTAATGTCTTGAAAGAGAAAATGCATGATTTTATAGAAAAAACATATGGAAAACATATTTTAACCAGCATTTTAACCGTGTCGACATTTCTACCCACGATTTTTTGCATTTATAAAAGCACGAGAGTTAAACTTGTGAAAACTTACCCAACAGTAAAAAACAGAGAGTACTTGGCAACTTGGAGAGTACTTGCAGAGTCTGCAAACTATTATTACTTGTAATTGACAATAAACAGAATATTTAAATACCTCATACATGCAAAAAAGAGAAGACTAATAAATTTATAATTCAATGACTTGTCAAATGTCAATGCACAATGAAAATTAGATCCCAAGCACTTGTCACTCCCTCATCTAAAGGAATTTTAGGCAAATTGTGTGACAATAACATCTAAGTCAGTATACTCAAGATTTAGATCGCAATACCTTGTCGGTCTCATTGTATTCAAGTTTATCATGTGATGAATTCTCAATCACTAGTGAGGGTTTGGGAGTGGAGATCCCAATGGGGTTGAGGGGCTGTAATGTCCCCCTTTTGGGATTGCCCTAATTTTTGCCCTAGAATCACAAATTTCATTAAAATAAGAATTGTAAGATGGTTAGAGATATATCATATAATCTTACCAACAAAAATGCCCTTTAACAAGGTAAATACCTCAGTCATATATCATGTTCATAGTTTGCAAAAGTCTCAAAATGTCATTATATGCTGAAAATTTAAATTACAACCCATATTTCATATTTAAATTTAATATCCAAATTCATCTTCATTATCTTCATAGGAATCAAGGTCAACATTTGGTTCCATTTCAATCAACTTCATTTGAACCAATAGTCGCGCCACTCGCTGTGTCCATGTCATGTGGAACAACCGCCTCTTGTTCATCTACAAAGACTTGGGCAAGTTGTGCAACCATGGCATCTAAATCAGCACACTTAGGGACTAGATCCCAATTCCTTGACATGCCCTCACAATAGTCCGTTTTCTTATGTGACAAAAGGCAAAGGTTGGAGTGTATGAAGACCAAATCCTCTGCTTTTTTGGCACCCAAATGAGTTTAACTCAGTGGATGAAGGAGTATGTACTTCAATTTCGCTCAGATGAAGAAGAACTTACAACCTGTTGAGTTAGCATGCAACATTTACATTTAGTATTTAATTTCAATATGATAGCATCATGATCAAATGAAAAATGTTTTTTTTTAAAGATACATACTTGGGAGAGAGCTTTAATTGCAAGAAGCTGCCAGAAAACAAAGCGTTGACCATGTGCATACCACCAATCATTACCATCCATCCTATATTGAGCATGGATATTTGGTAGATGCAAATTGGGCAAACTCGGTGAGTACAATATTTCGAGTTTCATCATCATCATATATCTTTGCAAATGCAACCTTGTAACCAGCGACAACCTCTGCATCTATATGGTGCCACCTTGTTTGGTTGTGAAACCATCTCTTGGCCATAAAACCTTGGCGACAAAGCATATGCCAAGAGATTTAAGGGGGTGGTCATCTTGTTCCAACGATCAACAATAATTTTTTCCACAACTTTGAAAAATGTATCATAATGTTCCTTGCCCACTATTATTATTTTTATGTGCTCCACCATGGTGTTCATGCCATCATAAATTTCACCCAAACATGGGCGATCAGTATCAACAAACCTAATCATGCTCATGATGAACTTGTTGAATTCCAAAAAATATTCCATGGGATCCCACCATTCATTATTAAGGATCAATGCTTTTACTTTTTGGGCTCTTTCTGTGTTTGATTGCCTCCATACACGCCACAAAGTGTCGATAACCATAACACTCAAGGCTTGTCACACCTTCACAAATCATCTTAAGACGGTCTTAAGATGATTATGTGAGATGCAAATCACGTTTCAGCAACCTATGATGGCATAAAACATACATGTCATATATTAAGTTCATCTACTAAAAAACAAAATATCAAAACAAACTTAAATTACCTTCAACAACTCCAATGCAGAGAAGGTCCTGAATATGGCTTGTGTCATGTGATGATTAGTCACAAACATTTGTATCTCCTTAGCCTCCGTGTAAATTTTATTGACCCATTCAATGTGAGTGCCAATCTTTTGCATGATTAAATTGAGTGAGTCGGCTGTACATGGTGTCCACAAAATGAGATTATATGTGGCCTCCACGATAGCCCTAGCTGCCCTACAATATTTAGCATTGTCCGTTATGACTTAGACAACATTTGCAGCCCCCACCATCTCAATTGATTCCATGAGGATATTGGCAATGAAACTTGCATCTTTCACTTGCCCCTGACAATCCACTGCCTTCAAGAACATTGCACCTTTAGGTGACACTGCTATAACATTGATCAAAGGCCTATTCTCGCAATCTTTCCATCCATCATAAATGATGGATACACCTGTTTCCACCCATGTATCCTTGATCACTCTCAATTGCGTCTCTACCAAGGCTTTCTCCTTCGCCAATAAGGTGGTTTCATACCTTTTCATACCTAGGACTAACATAATCAGCAGGTGACTTGCAAAGGGTAGTCACCATATCCTGCCAATAAGGTGATCTAACAAGGTTGAATGGAAGCCCAAATTGCATATAAGAAATGAGCAATACTTTGATCAGCAACATCTCTCATTCTATTTTTGAAGGCCACATCCAATGAGCCTTTTTTTCGTGGAACATTTTGTGGTTTAGAAGGTGGTGGTGTTGGCAAGAAAGGATGTGGGACAGCAGATTTTACCAAGCCACTAGGAGGTCTTCTCGAGCCTGTATGGGCAGGGGGTGAAGTAGTCACTGTCTTTGCTTTGTTAGTTCTCCTATCAGCTTCATCTTGTTCTCAAGCATTTTGCAGGATTAAATGAGTTGGCAGCCCGTTCCCATCTTTCCCATTACAAGGTTTCATTCGTTTTCCAAGGCTGGGAATGAAGTGAGGTTTCACTCGATAGTATGAGCTCAAATACTCTACATTGCAATGGTCACACTGCCAAATAAAACTCCCACCACCAAGCACTGCCCTAATCATTGTTGTGTAACGCCAAAGTGGTGAACCTACATCAATTTTAAAAGGGTTTGTCCCGACAACTAAACTAGAACTTTCACTTTCACTTCCAGCCATTTTGTCTGACACTAATAATGAACCTAAAATGGAAAACAAAACTCAACACATTATTGCAAAAAAAATTAATTGAAAAAAATCAGCATTATGACCCCTTAATATGCATTCAGACTATAAAAAAGTATTCAAAACTTCCTAATTTTATTTTAAAAAAACTTATTTTTTTATAAAAAATCTTGAAAAATTCATTAAAAACTTGAACAAAATGAAGATTCACTTACCTTTGACCACTCAATCTTGCTTCCCCAATGATTCCCAAGTCTTTGATGTGGGTCTTAATCCTTCGTAGTGTTCACCTTCAAAGAAAAATGCTACAACTGTAGAGCAAAACTAAAATGGTGAAAAATGCTTGAGAGATGAATGAATGATCAACAAATGGCCAAATGGATGCTTTATTGGTCAAAATTAAGGTTTTCAGCCTTTTTGATTTAAAAAAAATATAAATTTGGCATGTGGGGCCCGCTTTTGGGCACCCACAGCTGTGGATTCCCGCAGGTCGTCTCAGATCCCTATTGGATTCTGGATTCCCAGAGGATTCCGCTATGTGGAATCCACAGGGAATTTGGATTGCCATCCGAAATCCTGGAGGGATTCGGATCCGGATCGCACTGGAATGAAGATCTAAGGCATATATGAAGGATCCAGTATCTTAGCTTTTTTTTACGACTCCGCTTGATCTCAGCGACTGCCAATATTTGTTTATATCTGCCGTTTGATCTCACCGACTGCCAATATTTGTGTTTCACTGCCGTTGATCAATATTTCTCAAAGCCCACTCTCCGTATAAAATGAGTTATATCTGTGTTTGCTGACTGTGTTATCTACCTTGCTGATTGAATGATTGTCCGCTGACTGTATTCAAGTCTTCCATTTGGTGTTTGATGCCTTCCTTCTTCTTGTCCGATCGATATTTTTCTTGTTAATTCTCCATGCCTTCCTTGAGCCGATCTTTGAGAGTATTTATATCTTCCTTAGAGGGAAAGACACGTCCCTTTCATTATATCTTTACCTATTAATTAAACAACCGCTGATTGTAATCAATGTCTTATTTAATAAAATCTAAGTTGCCGG
>MU223784.1:272375-287394 GCA_018584345.1 Thuja plicata | reverse complement strand
ATGGGACCCACATCCTTTTAGGGTTCCATAAGAACCAATTAGAAAATCAAATTTTATTTAAAAACTTAAAAAAAATGCACTTTTTCAAGTCTGCCGCCGGCCGCACCCCGTCGAGTACCGAAGTACTATACTGGTAGCGAAGTACCGGACGGGTGCGGCGGGGAAACGACAAAGCTCGGGCGGCGGTGGGGGTACTCCGGTACGCGGAGTACCCGTCCTGGGGACGTCCCGGTACTCCGGGGGTTTGGGCCGGGTACACGTCCCTGGGTTACACCGGTAATATATCATAATATATTATATATGATAATCTATCTGATAATGATAATCTATAATATTCATATTATAATTGTTTATTAAATTAAATATATCAAAATTTATTTATATCAATAATTTAATTTTACCAACTTAATTATAGCTATAATTAGTTGGATTTTATTATTTATTTATTAGTAAATCTTATTTCCAAAAAGGGGGGGATATGACAGGGGTGACACCCTTCATTTGGGTTTTGGGGCAATGTTCCCAGCAGGTTACGGGGGCAGTAACCTTATTGTGATACAGGGCGGGATTGAGGGGTAGAGCTTCTTGTCATCAAGCCCAAATTAAGGCCTTTGAAAACACACAAACCTTCAGAGCAAACACCATTTTCACAATTTTATCACTCAAGGGTGAAATTAGGTACTCGGTACTTTTTTGTATATAAAAATCATTCTTCCCCTTGGCACTTTGGAATCATTTTCCTTTAAAAATACCAGCAATCTTCCAAAATGTAAGAATAGCAAAACAAGAATGAGTTTTTGTGAAATAGGTTTGTTTTTGTCAAACAACTCATAGTATGGGTATGGTTTAGAATTTTTTAAGGTTTTAATTTTTAAAAAATAATTTAAGATTTAATTTTTGACTAAACAAATAAATCTGTGACTGTGTCCCATGTGAGTGTTTGCTAGCGGATAGGGTGCAGGCCTGTTGCCTTGGGTACCTTGTGGGTATATTAGTACCTTGGATGCTCTTGGGCCGCTATGGTCCTTGGACTGGTTGGGTATGGGACTGAGGCTCCAAGGTGATGAACCCTGTAACATAGCTTATAGAGAATAAATACGAGCTTGCTAGGCCATATGATTTTTTGCTTCGAAAGGCCATGTGGGTCTTTATTGCATCGCCTTATTAGCAGTTTTTTTTTCTCAAGCACAATATTGATTATTTCTGAGTCTCCGACTATGACGAGTATCTTTTATTGACGTGGAAAACTAAATAGAATAGTCATACATATTTGAGTTGTCTCAAGTCAAGCTCAGTTTTGGGTCTTGTCAATCTAATGCCATATTGCTGTCTTAATTCTGTTGGGTTTTAGTGACTGGAGTTACTATGATCCAGGTGGCAGATGTCGCTGATCTGTAATTTTTGATGCGGATTAGACCTGTACTTGTGTGACCTGCTATTTACTTTATAAGCTCATTACATTCTTTCATATGTACAAATGATCCTCATTGCTATAGGGGCAGCATTGGTAGTAGCAATATCTGGCTCAGTTTATCTTAGTTGTCTATTTTAATTTTTTGCAGGGGTCCAAGTTTTGGTAACCGAGGGAAAGTACTTTTAGCTTTTGAGGATAATGGATCATCTAAACTTGGTGTTAGATTTGATAAGCCAATTCCAGAGGGTATTGACCTTGGAGGGCTATGTGAAGATGATCATGGATTTTTCTGCAATGGTAACAATCTGGCACCTAAATTTTGTAAGAGATGATGTATTGTACTTTTTGTGAGCAATGAGTCTAAAATGTACTTTGTGCATGACAGCAAGTGACCTTCGGTTGGAAAGTTCTGCTGGTGAGGATATGGACAAGCTAGTTATTAATGCTCTTTTTGAGGTAGTCCCATGTTTTCTAATTTTTCAGTAGAACTCAATTCTGCGATGCTTGTTCTTATATCTTTTTATTTGTTATACATGTTTAACCATCATGTCACAAACGAAAATGGTCTTATGTGATACTAGTCACCAAGTATGTGTGAAAATGTGATCTCTCTGTTTTTGACAGGTTGTGACAAGTGAAAGTAAAATGGGTCCTTTGATACTTTTTATTAAGGATGTTGAAAAGTCAATAATAGGAAATTTAGAATATCATGCTGCGTTCAAGAGCAAGCTTGAGACACTGTCTGATAGTGTTGTTGTTGTTGGCTCTCACACACAAGCTGACAGTCGGAAGGAAAAGGTAATACAGCTGTCAGATGCTATGTGATTTACATCTGGTATCACAAGTGCAAACTGGTATCAAGTTTTCAATTTTGTGGATAATGATGTCAACGTGTATTTTAGTGTTTACTAGCATTTACTGCAATTTTTTGAGTTCTGTTATATTTAACTTTTTGTTTGACAGTCACATCCTGGGGGTCTTCTATTCACTAAGTTTGGAGGCAATCAAACAGCCCTTCTCGATTTTGCATTTCCAGTAAGTTTTTTCATTATCTAAAATTTGTAATCATTGTAGGATGTTGATAAAGATGATGCTTTAAGTTTTAAACATTATCAGTAAATGCATCTCTTTTAATATTTATAGCTGAATTGCTGAATCAGAATTGGTACAGGTACAGTATGTAGGTATGGTATGCTAGTACAACAATTGTTGTTTGGGGCTTGGTATGTTTTGTTTATGTCCATTTTTTTTAATATATAATGTATGAAGCCTAAAAAAAGAATTGAAGTCAAAATAAGTACATTTCATGCATATGCTAAACAAAAATACCATAGATATTACAAATTTGAAATATAATGTAGTAATACAGTATCATTTTGTCAAACATGAATGCTACAGTAGATATTCATTGTTCATATATATATATATATATATATTTAAGAATGGGGGTTCCCAGCCATGAAATAAAGATAAATATGGAACATACTGGATTACATCGAGGCTTCTTTAACACAATAAAAACCCTGAGAGCAGCAGAACAAAATATATAGGATCAAAAACTGCTTCCATAGATGACCAGAAGCTCTAGATATCCCGTCTAAGTCTGCAGATACACAAAATCTACCCAAACAAACTACAACAAAAAGATAGACTGTAACAATAGACTGCTCCAAGGCAAATTCACTACATATCACTCGATGCAACTAGGTGAGAGATTCCCCATGTCAACCACCTCTTCAACCTAGGTCATATGGACATTCTTGGATGGCCCTTTGAGGTGGCCAATCAGAGAAAGAAATCAATTTTATAAGATATCTCCCTTCATCACTGGACCAATGAATGGAAGAGCCACAAAAATATGGAATTGTATTGTCACAGCCTATTTCCATGCATTCCTGACAATGGTGAACATGTAAACAAGATAAAACACAACCATCATCACTATAATATGCATGCAGGATCCTTATCTCAGATTGCTTTTCATCTATAACATTGGCAGAGTTGGATCTCTGAGAAGGGGAAGACACTGAGCTAAAACCCTCAACCACAATAGCTTGCACCTCTTGTTCCACTTCCATACTAAGATTTTGCATCCACATTCCAGAGCATTGATTTGGAAGGGACATTAGGAGAAGCCATGCAAACACTTTCGCATTCATAAAATTGTGAAGGAATTTGAAGATGAAAGCTTGTCATGCCTCTGCCCTGTAAGACAGGTTGCAGCTTCAATAAACAAAATTTAGTCAGTAAATTCATGGAAATTTAAAGGGGCCGACCTTATAAACAATCGTAGGCGT
Organism: Thuja plicata; assembly: GCA_018584345.1. Lineage (NCBI taxonomy): Eukaryota > Viridiplantae > Streptophyta > Pinopsida > Cupressales > Cupressaceae > Thuja > Thuja plicata. The sequence goes on along the minus strand of MU223784.1, from coordinate 283,683 downwards.
TGAAATTAATGGACATTCAAAAGAACTGACCAAGATTCAAAAGAGTATAGTTATAAGCAAGGGGCTGACTGTGATTAGTTAAGGGGTATTATCTGCAGTGAATAATTAAAGAATAAGAAACAACGATCCACTTCTTAAGGAATGTATCCCATGCATAAGAAACAATGCGTCTCCTCCACATTAGAAGGTATAAAGGGGAGTAAGACTCATTTGTAGAAGGGGAACAAAGATTTCTATTTGGAATAAAATAAAGTGAGAATTGAAATAAGTCAGAGTATAAAAAGGCACAAGTATATACAGCAGAAGTAAATTAATTTAGAATATAGATTGAGGGAAGCGATAATTTCCGGAATTAAGTTATTGCAGCCATTCGAATAAATTTATTGATTTCATCATGAGGTATTTTAGTAGAAGTATTCTAGTGAATTCCTTTAACAATCTATTTTGACTTAATAGAAATACCTCACAAATAGGAAGAATGACCAGTCTTCCGAGTTAATGAGAGTTGAAGTACCAGCCATTCTTCATCAAATACGCCACCTGGAGATGGATGGATTGGAGGTCTTGCCATGCTTGTGGGCTGGGAGGCAAGTGAGTGCTCTCAAGCTTGTTGAGAAAGTAAGTCTTTGTAGGTCTTATCAAGCACACCACCTCGAGATGGATGGATTGGAGGTCTTGCCGTGCCTGTGGGCTGGGAAGCGAATGATTGCTCCTAGGCTTTGATCAAGAAGGACAGCCAGTCTCCAAGGTGGACTGAGGGACGTAATGGATCTAAAATCCTTCCATGCTCTCGCAATACAAGAACAACCTGTACAAGGATGACCATTCTTGAGATTGCAGTTTGCAAACGTTTCCAACGAATTCCTAAATATGGATATCTATAGGAATATGCCTTGGATTGCTTATTAATGTTAATAGGATACTCTGATTTAAATATGAATGCTCGTTATGCTATCACAAAATTCTCAATATTTGATATTGTAATGTTACTGATATTTATGATTTAATGTCAATTATCTAGTAATCAATTCTGTTTGTAGGACCTAAACCAAGATTATCTTATATGATGCATTACAATTGGTAATTTTTTTTTGAAGTTCAATTTTTAAATATTTGCATTGGTCAACTTATTTTGGAATTGTTGTTTTAGGGCAAAAGTCAGGAATATCCGAAGAGGGGACATTCCAATTGGCTAGCCTGCAGGGTAAAGATTAAACAATTGATGTATTCTATTCAAAGAGATTTGAAGGTCTAAGAAGGAATCTACAAACTTAGTCCAAAAATAGTTCAAAGTCTAATGATAATATGATATACCATTGCTTGATTAGTAAACGACGGTGACCAGATAACCATATGGCAAGGTATGAGGGAGCTTGATACCCCACTAGTCATTAGAAACCAAGAAATGATAGTGTTGTGTTTAAAGTGACAAAAGGTAAAATGAAAATTGAGAGAGCCAAAAGATTCACAACATGGCAATAATGTTCACTGTTGAAGAAGACAATGATATCCAGGTCTAATAGGGGATAAAGTGTTGTATGTAGATCTGTTGGGATAGTGGCAATGGATATGCAAAGAAGTATACGATGTGTTCCCTTGTGAATAAGTAAAAAATATGAGATGTGGATACAACTCACAGACCCTAGTCATGTCAAGGAATAGTGGATAGTATCAAAATGTAGTGACAACCTTATGCAGGTACAGATGAATAACATATGATAAGCCTGGGACTTGCCATAAATGAAGATGGCAAGACACTAGTAAAATCAATATAGGAGGTTGTTGAACATGACAATATTAAACATTTTCTTCAGTAGTAAGCACCATGAAAGTTAGCGAATAGAAAGTGTTTCTATCAGTATTCCACGCCCCCTCCCCAAACGCTAGCGTCCCCGGGATGGGGACGTCCTTGAGACTCGGGGACACCATTACCAAGTCCCCAACTGCGTCGCTGGTCAGCCGCCGATTGCTGCCTGAGGCCCGACCTACCGAGGGATGATTAGAGGCCTCCCTTCACTACATTTTGACATTTTGTACTTGTTTTGATATCATGCTACTCTATTTAGTATTTCACTTCTTAATAGTCTTATACATATTTTCATAACTAGCATTTTGAGTACCATATGTATAGCATATAGTATATACACCCCCCCTTCGCCGCCATCCCCCTGTCGTCCCCAAATTAAGACCCTTTGTCTTCACGTCCCGGAAACCCGTCCCCTCGTTCCGTCGTCCCCCTATCCCTGATAGTGGTGTAACTATGGTTTCTATACACTCACAATCATCATTGTCAAACACAATCATTTAAAATCACAACCCTCACAAAAGGATAGTCATGTAGCCATAAGCATGAAGCTTATGACAGCCATCATGCATCATAATACAAACACATAGCCACTTGTAAATCTTGGGCAATCAGTATCTCTAGCATGGTTGGCTTTAAGAAACCTTTTACATCTCCTAATCTGTCCGCCTAAGGTCTTCCTTGTTAGTGGATTACTTGATCCAAACTTCTAGGCAAATACTTAGAGACCATAAATTCAGTTCAACATTCCTTCCCTTGTTTTTTTTTTCATATAGTTCAACGTTTGTCGTGGTGTGGACCATGGCATAAATTAGACATCCTACAACACTGGCATGAGGAACAAACCACATGTCCTTAATATCCTTTCATATTTTGGGACGATTTTCGGCATAACAAGAACATTAACTAGTTTGCATTGGTGCACTTTCAACATTAAAAAAGGGTGTCTCTTTCTAGAAAGTAAGCATTAATTATAGTGCCACCTCTCTTGGAGCAATCAAGTCATTTCACAAGAAGACATGAGAATTGTTCAACGATATAAGAGTGGGAATTTTACATTGTAAGGGGGGAATAATAACCAATGTTACATTCCCATTTGAACCATCCTTAGTGGGGAGATGATTCAAATGAGAGATGTCTCTCAAATAATCTAAGAAGGTGTTTTCAGATTTGATGTATACAAACCTTCATTGAAGCAACTTGTGTCAAGGATGTTGATGTGCAGATAAGTATTTATTATCCTTGAATATTACATTTATCTACTCATTGCAGTCTCTCTCTAATCTGTATTTCTATACGTACTATAAGAGCTATTTGCCTTGATCTTTTTCGGGGATGCTCTGGCTGGAAAAGAAGATTGATATCAGATTCAGAGGGAGTCTGACACTTCAGAGGTAACTTTGGATGAGGAGCTCAGAAGATTGATATCAGATTCAGAGGGAGTTTGACAGTTTATCTTAAGAAATCTTGGATGAAAAGATCAACAAATTGATATCTGCTCAATGAGTTCTCTGTGAGAAGTTCGAGGTGAAATCTCTTGTTTCCACCCTCTACGCTGAGGCATGGTGGATGTCATGTATGTGACTCCATGTTTTTAATGGGCCTACCCCCTTGTACATCATGAGGAAGTGATGACTTCAAAATGATTATCACTTGTATATTTTAAAGTTATTGGAAGGTGACGATCTTATAATAACTTAATCTTCTATTATGATGGATATCTTATGATGTCTAAGCAGATCATGATAGATTATATCTTGCATGATGGATTAATTTCCTTAAACAGACCATGAATATAATGTTCCTATGGTAAGTATTATTAAGGATACGTGTGCACATACCTTATGAACATTTTTGAGTACTTGATGAATATCATGCGACTTGATATTCTGAGGCCATTACTCCTAATATCATGAGATGACATCTAATGGTGAATATCTTCTGATCAAAGATATTCTTAAACATGCCTTTCTTGATATTACGCTAAGGTAATATCATATCCTGTGTTTATCCTCCCTAGCTAAGAGGGAGTTCCGTTGATGTTTTATAGCTTCTGTTGGATAAATCCTATGAGACTATTGAATATATATATATATATATATATATATATATATATATATATATTTATATTTTATTATGTGAGATATAATATATATAGATATATATCTAAAATAGTATTAGGAGAAATTAATATTATGAGACTATTGAATATATATATATATATATATTTATATTTATATTTTATTATGTGAGATATAATATATATAGATATATATCTAAAATAGTATTAGGAGAAATTAATATAATAACGATTCATATATATATATATATATATATATATTATGTTACACAATCAATCATCATTATATTAATCACATAATAATGAATAGACATGTCCCATGAATGGGACATGTCTCTTCTTGCCTCAAACTCAATATAAATGCAAGAGAGATCGCTGCATTTGGCAAACACAGAAAATATAGAGTGCTATTACATTTGCAGCTATCCTAAAACTTAACCCTTGGGAGGGTTTCTAGGTAGGGGCCCCGTTTTGTTTAATTTGTAATGGTAGGATGCTGGTTTTGGGCAGTTTCCAAGTTTGAGCGCAGTCTTTTTTCTTTGGTTCTAATTGGTTTTGTTCATGGTGGGTTTAGTTTCTGGTGAAGTTTTTGTGGTGACAATGGCGGCCACAAAAACTCTGTATGGTCAATGTCGAATCTCTGTTGGATTTGTTGGGGTAGTTTGTTTTAGCATTTTGCTCATGGCTGATATACTCTCGATATGTAAATGCTGTTATTTTGTATTAATAATATGGACCTATTTACCAATAAAAAACAAACACAAGCATAAATGTTGAATTGTATTATTTACAACTCACTTAAAATCTATGCAAATGTTATTCCAACAAATTGTTGAAGTATTAACTGATATGAGAGTTGAACGTATGCCACATTTTCATTTTAAATCTTAGAAGTATGATTCCAAAAAACTCTTTTGTCAATTCAAGTGGCAAAGGTTGAGTCTCTCGAGTGGATTCATCTCACTAACATCTTGTGCCAAAGAGAGCTAAGTAAACTCAAAATCAAGAGATATATGCTGGTTAAATTCCTATTACCAAAGACTCTCAAACCTTTGGAGGCATATGTTAACATTGACAAAACTGCAACTCTGGCAGAAACAACATTTTGATCTCAGAAAAATATGATGACTTTGTTCCCAGAATGTCCATCAATTAACCACCCAAGTGATCGCATTCCTATTTCTGAGGCCACCATTAGTATAGGTGACACATTAGCTCTCTTGTATTGTGTCACTTGATCAATATAGAAATACTGTTGCATTAGGTCTAACCAGACCTAATGACAGTTTGGGTTCTTCCTTTATATTTCCAGCAAGCCTTAATTGCCATCCAATTAGGGTTAGGTATTCATCCCTCTTGTTAAGTAACCCAATATTTAAGTGGTTGGTGTAAGATACCATCAATTGCACAAATTAAAGTTAAAATTCAACATCATATAAGAGTTGATAAATACATGGATTACTCTGTATCACCTTGATACTTTTTTCAATCATACAATACATTACTTTGATTGTTTCATCTACTCAACTCTATTTGGTGACTACATTGTCATTGATATTCTTGTAACAAAACATATCTTCTCATTAGCTAATTACTTTCCAATATTAAAGCTTCAAGCTCATTATACACTCTAGGTCTTAAACATTCTTTATATAGACAGTGTTGACATCAAGTTTAGTTATTATTAACTTTTCACATCTTCTAGATTATCTAATAACGATCACACATCTTTCTTGTTCTCTTTATGGTACAAACTGTTCAGATAATTTGATATTAAATAGAGAAGACAAAGGCTCCTTAAATAGAGATTACATGTCGATGTTTGTAAAAGGAAACAATGGGTTAACTGAAGCTAAAATAAGCGACAAGCTATTCTAACTCTTGAGACTCTAAAAATAACTTAAGATGACAACTAAGGTGACTCTGCAAAATCGTCCACGAAAAAACTCCAAATTTCTCAACAAAAAAACCTTCAACAATTTTGTTTCATAAAAAACGAAGAAACAAGTTTCTGGAAAAAAAACTCCGGATAAGAAATTTTTGTTTAAAAATTTGCCAAATTTTATGAAACCCCATTTACCCGCTCTGATACCATGTTTAGATAATTTGATATTAAAACAGAGGGGGCAAAGGCTCCTTAAATAGAGATTACATGTTGATGTTTCTAAAAAGAAACAATCGGTTAACTGAAGCTAAAAATAGCGACAAGCTATTCTAACACTAAAACTCTAAAAATAACTTAAGATGACTAAAACAGAAGCTAAAAATAATGACAGGCTATTCTAAATCTATGACTAAAACTAACTTAAGATAACAACTTAGATGACCATTATAGAAATAATTTAATATATTAAAATAAACTCTATACATTTATGATAAATTTATCTGACCAATTGTCATAAAGTTTCTTAACTATTGCCTTAGACATAATCATCCCACAACTTATAGAGCAAGAAACGTAGACATCTCTGTACAGAAATCATGAACAGTCCATAATGGTGGAGTAAACATCATTTAGGGTATTAATGTTCCTCAGAATCACTGTGAGGGTCATAATCTGTATGTGATACTCTTTGTACTGGAAGTGCTTCCATTTTCTAATTCTAAACAATACTTATCATTTCACAATCTGCTTACCACTATCACACATTGTAAAACACCAATAAGATCATGTTCAAGATTGAACACGTATTAAAACCTAATAAAGTGCAAACATGATTGTGCCAGTGATCTGTCACTATGTCAAGCTTCTTTAAACAATTTTGTTTATGCAGAACTTTCACACAAACAATTAGGATTTAGTAAACATATTCATAAGGTATACATAACATAGCTATTCTATGTATTGTCTATCACCAATAAAGAAACTCTTAACACATCCATGAGCAAAGGATTTCTTTGCCGTCAAATAGTTTCTTGTAAAATTCCCAAATTCTGGAAACTATTCTCATAGATAAACCACTGGAAAACATTGCAAAATTCCAAGAACAAATTGCGACTTGATTATATCATTGACTATCCAGATATTTATGTAAAACAATTCAACTGACTCCATACAACTAATATTTAATGAATGAATTCATGTAATATCTCATTCTAATTTCAGAATTAAGAATGCAATCTATAGTGGAATAATATCTTCATTCGGTTATTATATGTGCACCTGGATCTGTCTTGTAGTGGTCAAACATAGCCTCTGTCTTTTACTGGATACTTTATGTGCTTTGGTGTCATGTATTATCCCACGGCGGCTGGAATCTAGATACTTTTCCTTCCTTTGTGTTCGCCACATAGCCCATTTCACATACTGGAACAGACAAAAACAACCATGTCCTGCGTCCTGGTCGCCAAGTGACATGCAACTCATTCTTGTCGTTTTCAGGAAGGACACGCCATAAACAATAATTCCGTTTTGTCTTCTGCTAGTCTGTTGTGGCTGACTGACGCGTAACACCTTGTCGTCAGACCTCGTGGTGTCTCCAATATTACCGTCGCCCTTATTTCAATTACAAAGTCACTTGTCGATGCATAGGTGCCGTGTGCTGGACAACACATCTTCAAGCCAGGGAACATGCTCTGACAGGCTGAGTATTGTCTCTGCTATAATCCTTAGTAGTTCGGATTGTTTCCACTACCAACTCCACTAGGCCAGACCAATATCTGACAAAAGGATTAGATTTCTGTCTTCACTTGCTATCACCTCCACAAAATATTTCAAGCATATCGGTTCCTTCCCGGAACCCATTATTTAACAAACCAAAAATTGGTTATGATAGTTTTCGTAACCATCCTTATTCAACCCACAACATATAAACAAAACAATACTTTCTAATTATTGAATATTAATGTGATTGGCATAATTAATATTAAATAATTAATCTCCATAATTAATCAATATACTTGACACTCTATTTGGGGACATTACATTTCTTGATCCAAACTAGTATAATGCCCATCTAAGTTTGCCTTGATACAATATTTTTCATCTTCTTGTTATATTATTCATTGGAAGGAACCTTGAATAACCATCCCACAAAACTCATACTGGTGCACTTAAGTTCATGCATAAGAAGGAAATTAGTTTATTTGATACCAACCACCTATCTATGAAGGGATTCTATTGCAAAATAAAGATCTTTTATTGGAAAAGAGGGAATAATTTTTACCAAGCATATAGTATCATCTATAGTGCATCGCCATAATGTTCCTATGTTTTGCATCTAGTATGAGTGGGAGGGAGGTCAGCATTAATAGAAAACATCACCATTAAGGTCATAGTTGTGTGTCATGCTTCTAATCCTCATTGTAATATGTGGAAAGTTCACTTTGAATTTTACTTAAAGAAATATCTATGTTGTAGTGCAAATGTTAGGTCCACCAAGTTGATCCTTTGCCAATATAAGCTATGTTCCACGACGTTTTGGGGACGGGGACGTGGACAGTAGGGGATGTTTTTCTGTGACGTTTCCTAGAGGGCCAAAAATAGGGAACAGGAGTATATATATATATATATATATATATATATATATATGAAAATTTCAAAATCTATTAATATACTATATGTTTTTTATAACTTTTAATGACTACATTTATGATGAAATCAGAAAATGCCTTGTCTGAGACACAAAATAAGCCTGCGACTCCAACACTTTGATGCGTGCATGAAATATAGATTCAATTTAGTGCCAGCTTAGAATCATTAATTAATGTCAAAGGCTCAAAGCCCACTTGCATTTGTTTCTACTTAGCTGTTTTAAGAAAAACAACGACTTGTGTTGGTTTTTAAGACGTTTCACGACGTTTCACGACGTTTCGGGGACAAGGACAAGGGGATGGCAGGGGACACATTTCTAGGATGTTTCCTAGAGGGCCAAAATTAGGGGACACGTCCCCGTGTAACATAGAATATAAGTGATGCTAGAAGGGAAATCAATTTTTAGGTTGACGACCTTTCATCCTTCCTCTCTAAGGATGAGAGGAAGCTTATCTTTAATTGTTGGGATATCTCACTTTTGAAGAGAAGGCAAAAGCATATCCAGATTCAAATTTGCAACTTGAGATAATATTAGAGCAGCACAGTGAAAGTTGAATTGTGAGATAGAAATTCATAAAAAAACAAGGCTAAAAGTTGCGAAGACCAAGCCATTTCCTGTTGAGAGTCATCTTGAACACATTTTCCATGATTATCCCAATATAAAAATTGTTCTAGGTGTTAGTATATTTCAGATTCTAGCAAGGAATATATCAATCTATAGAGATCTAACAAAACTAATCACAGGATATGATATAAGAAATCATAAAGGAGGAAAGATAGTACCTGGAAGTCAGATTTTGACTATGCCTTCAACCTCTCCAATGTATGTGCTGATTTGCCCAACTAGGGCTCCTTAAATAAATCTGTTTCAAGATGCCTATGATCCGTACTTTGACCTGTCCTTGGATCAGCTAGTCAATGCCTTAGATCTACCCTTAAGGCTTCTTTAATTTCAGTCCTCTAAGATCTGCAACTTTATTCAAGATGAAGTAACCAGCACTTCATATGTTCTTCAAACCCTAGAGTATATCGATACCCTTAATGACAATCAAGTTGATCCAAATTCGCTATATGAATCTGCTATGCAAGTTTCGATATTTTTGGTTCAAGTTCGCACCAATATATCTATCACAATTCGCTTGGATAGTAATTTGCTCTTATGTATTTGATTGCTATTTCCAAGGTAATGAACAGATCTGGAATTCGCTCTATTAGTTTGGATAATTATCGCCACTCCAAACATGGATAATTATTAATTATCGCTGCTCCAAACACATTATTTAACCATATTAAATGTCGCTGTTCCAATGCTCACATTCAGGAATTCGCACGCCTGGAATTCTCTGCCTTAGAGTCCTAGAAAAATCGCCCTCAAATGCTAAATTTCGCTGAGCTTAATTTCTGCTATTGATTCTTGAAGGAGAGAGCACATGTTATGTCTTTGATATGTTTCTCCTCAAGATTTGATCCTTGTATATATGTGAATGGGGAGGTTCCTTAAGAGGCCGACTTGGGCATTTAAAATAAACCTTGTTTATTTAAATTCACCTCAAGAGGCCAACTTGGTCCTTTTAAATAAACTTTGTTTATCCCATTCAAATATATATTAAATGGATCTTCTAATAAGCAATAAATAATAAATATCTCTATATTTATTATTATTATTTTTATATCGATTTATAATAAATATATATTCTATATATTTATTATTATCCAAGGTAGTAGATATTTGCCGTAAAGGCCATAATATCAACACTCCCTCTAGGACTTGAGGCAAAGATCCACTCATAGATCCTTCATCACAAAACATAATCAAAATGGATTCCTTATCCAATGATGCCATAGGTCTTCTCATCTATGACAGTAGATCTCTATCTACTAGATATGTTGAGAACACATATGTTCTTCATCATTCCTGAACCATTCATCTCATATTCATATGAGAAACATCAAGTCATATGAGGCTTACCAACCGGATGTGGATTTCCTAGATCCACGAGTCTCCACGACTCAGGGTAACATCAAGTCCATGATGTTTACCAACTCTGAGCCATCATGACTCGTACATCAAATCCATGATGTTTTCTATCCAATTAATGGATAACCAGATCCACAAGTCTCCTTGACTCAGTCAATAGAATATCAAGTCCATGATATTCATAGTATCATCAAGTCCACGATGTCACCAAGACTCGAGAAATGTCAAGTCCATGACATCAAAACAACACCAAGTCCATGATGTTAAGAGCATTGGTCTAATGAATATCAAGTCCATGATATTCACCAATTGCTCGGAGTAGTGGTCTATCGACATCAAGTCCATGATGTCCACTAACTACTCAAATGTGGATCCTGTTCCAAGAGATATCAAGTCCATGATATCACGAGCATTGGTCTAACGAATATCAAGTCCATGATATTCACCAAGTGCTCAAAGCAATGGTCTTCAGACATCAAGTCCATGATGTCCACCAAATGCTCAATAATGGATCCCTGATCCATGATAGAAATATCAAGTCCACGATATTCTCAGAGTAATCAATTCATAAGAACAACTTAGCCATAAGCATAAGTGTAGTCAAATGAATAATCATAACCAAATGTATAATCTCATAAGCAAAATCTTATCTCATGAATCCACATAAGCATAAGAGCAACAAATATGATCATAAGAATCAAGTGCAACGTGTTCACACATAGAACCACATATAATCTCTGCTAAATACAGATTCAGCTATAACAGAAAGTATGATCCATACATAAATGCTAAGGTATACAATAAGCCAATAAAGTATGCTCCATACATGCATATTAAAGTATACCGAATGTAAAACCAAAAGCAATAACCAATGTATATCCAAATGTAGTTCTCTCATAGAACAAATATAAT
>MU223784.1:242882-271783 GCA_018584345.1 Thuja plicata | reverse complement strand
GTATGACATTAACCAGCTATGATCCTATATAAGAAAGGAGTTTATAATACAACACTAGAGCCCATGATTATACTCCCTCTGAATCATACATGCCATGCACTTAACTCAAGATGATCTACTCCCTCTATATCAATATGGTGAGAGTTTTATGTAATCCCTATCAGCTCCTTCTGAGACTTAGGTTTACTTACAAAGTTTTTAGACTCCCTCTTGGTCCAATAAGGAAAGGCAATTTAAAATTTTCAAGGAGGTCAATAGGTAAGAATTGTATTGACACAACCTTGAGTTCTACCCATATCTTTCCAGCCAATGAGAACTAATAAGTTTTCCCATAGAAGGCAACCAATGATATTGCAAATCAAAACCCTCGTTACAATTTTCAGACCAAACCCCGGTTGCCATAGTGTTTCTTAGTTTTGAAAGAGTTAGACTGAAATTCCTAAATCTGAAATGGATAATTTACCCTACCTAGGCTCTGATACCATGTTAGTATATTTCAGATTCTAGCAAGGAATATATCAATCTATAGAGATCTAACAAAACTAAGCACAGGATATGATAAAAGAAATCATAAAGGAGGAAAGATAGTACCCGGAAGTCAGATTTTGACTATGCCTTCAACCTCTCCAATGTATGTGCTGATTTGCCCACCTAGGGCTCCTTAAATAAATCTGCTTCAAGATGCCAATGATCTGTACTTTGACCTGTCCTTGGATCAGCTAGTCAATGCCTTAGATCTACCTTTAAGGCGTCTTTAATTTCAATCCTCTAAGATCTGCAACTTTATTCAAGATGAAGTAACCAGCACTTCATATGTTCTTCAAACCCTAGAGTATATCGATACCCTTAATGACAATCAAGCTGATCCAAATTTGCTATATGAATCTGCTATGCAAGTTTCGATATTTCTGGTTTAAGTTCGCACCAATATTTCTATCACAATTTGCTTGGATAGTAATTTGCTCTTATGTATTTGATTGCTATTTCCAAGGTAATGAACAGATCTGGAATTCGCTCTATTAGTTTGGATAATTATCGGTGTTCCAAACATGGATAATTATCGGTGCTCTAAACATGGATAATTATCGGTGCTCCAAACACATTATTTAACCATATTAAATGTCGCTGTTCCAATGCTCACATTCAGGAATTCACACGCCTGGAATTCGCTGCCTTAGAGTCCTAGAAAAATCACCCTCAAATGCTAAATTTCGCTGAGCTTAATTTCTGCTATCAATTCTTGAAGGAGAGAGCACATGTTATGTCTTTGATATGTTTCTCCTCAAGATTCGATCCTTGTATATATGTGAATGGGGAGGTTCCTTAAGAGGTCGACTTGGGCCTTTAAAATAGACCTTGTTTATTTAAATTCATCTCAAGAGGCCAACTTGGGCCCTTTAAATAAACTTTGTTCATCCCATTCAAAATATATATTAAATGGATCTTCTAATAAGCAATAAATAATAAATCTCTATATTTATTATTATTATTTATATATCGATTTATAATAAATATATATTCTATATATTTATTATTATCCAAGGTAGTAGATATTTGCCGTAAAGGCCATAATATCAACACTAGGACAATCAACCTTAGGAAGGGCAGACTGTTATGCCCCTGCCCTGTAAGACTGGTCACAGCTTTAAATTTTAATAAAGAAAATTTAGGCAATATATTAATGGAAATTCAAAGGGGGCAACTTTATAATTAATATTAATGTTGTTTCAAAATGATTTTTCACTATCTTTAAAAATTGCTCAAGGACACAATCTTGGGAAGGGCAGACTGTAATGCCCCTGCTTTGTAAGCTGGATCGCAGCTCTAATAAATAAAATTTAGGTTATAAATTAATGGAAATTCAAAGGGGGCTGACCTTATAAATAATCCTAGGTGATGAAATTAATGGAAATTCAAAAGTGCCAACCAAGATTTAAAAGAGTGTAGTTATAAGCGAGGGGTCGACTGAGATTAGTTAAGGGGTATTATTTGCTGTGAATAATTAAAGAATAAGAAACAGCGATCCATTTGTGAAGGGACGTATCACTTGCAAAAGAAAGGATGTGACTTCCCCACATTAGAAGATATAAAGGGGAGTAAGACTAAGCTGTGGAAAGGGAATCAAGACATCTATTTGGAATAAAAAATAGAGTGAGAATTGAAATAAATCAGATTGTAAAAAGGCATAAGTATATACAGAAGAAATAAATTAATCTAGAATATAGATTGAGAGCAGCAATAAATATATTTAACTGTACAAATTTAAAGAGAATTTCAGCAACTTTTATGTTATGTTTTGAAGTTCGCCAAAGTTCGAACTCCATGACTGAAATTCGGCAATCCCTGTGACACAGCCTATATCTAAAATCTACTCTATACTATTATGTTAAGGTGGTTTTGACTGGTTATGTCTCGTTGCTTTATGAGTTTTTACATGCATTGTGTTAACAACACGGGAATAATACACTCCTTCAAACATTTCTTTCAATATCTTGTGTAATTAAGGGCTTAATAGTTTGTTTTCCTTTCAAAATGTCTTTTGAGTTTGGAGGTGACGAACAGAAATCCATTGTATAAAATTGTTTTACAGAATATCCTCTTGAGATGTCTTCCAAAGGTGAAGAACAGAAACTAGCTTTATAAAATCTGGCTATTTAATTTGTTCAGCTGGGAGAACAGGACATCCTTCATCTTTTAATATTTGTGTTGCTTTTATTCACCGCCTATGTGGCTAAGATTGTTTCTCTTTCCAGACATAGCTACAGAGAACAGGACATCCTTCATCCTTGAATATTTGTGTTGCTTCCATTCACCACCTATGTAACTAAGATTGTTTCTCTTTGCAGACATAGCTACAGAGATTTATGTGATCCATGTTTCTTCAGTGTTTGACTTTGATTAAGTGCAAGTGTTTTGTTAAATTGATGCCAGTTGTCTTTTACTTAATATTCCAGGATAACTTGAGGCTACATGAGCGAAACAAAGAGGCCCCGAAAGCAATGAAACTACTTTCCAGGCTCCTTCCAAACAAAGTGACTGTGCAGATGCCTCAGGTACTACAACGAGGCATTTGAATATATCTTCCATATTGCTACCTTTTTCTTATAATTGCACTAGTAACATTCACAAATAAATTCAGGATGAAGCCCTTCTCGTTGACTGGAAGCAGCAGTTAGAGAGGGATGTCGAAACGCTTAAAGCAAAGGCAAATCTGCTATACATTCGAACTGTGAGTTTCTTTTTTGGACACTGGCTTCTCCGTTCTTTTGTCATCAATGTTTTGGATCTCTATTTTTACATGCTTGACATAGTTGTTGGCTATGGAGAATTTAATTTACTCTATTAAATGTACATTTACTCCAAATGTCCTTGCTTGTTCTCTTTGCAAGTTTTAGAAGATTGACAAGATTAAGTGTTGTTTATGAGACGACAAGAGTGTTTCGATGAGTTTTACATGCATTATAAAGATATAGACTGCTCTTAATTTCAATATGTTGTTAAGAGCTGTTGCATTCTGGACCCATGTGTTTAATTACATTCGACATTCTAATTTACATTTGTAGGTTCTTTCTCGGAACAATCTGGAGTGTGAAGGGATTGACACTATTTGTATTAAAGATCTAGCTCTTTCAAATGAAAGTGAGTTCAATATTATTTATTTTGTGTATAAAATTTCTTTGCATTTTTAGGGAATGAGATCTTTTCATTTGAAATATATTTGTATTGGATTTCTCTTATTACGTTTTAGGTTTGTTATTTGTTTTGTAGTATGGTATCTATGATTTAAATGTTTGAAATTTTGTCACAGGTTCTTAAACCAATAAGATATGCATGTGATTGTTTTGGTTGATTGACAATCATATTTTTTGGTAGCATTTATTTTTAATTTCTATTAGGTTTCGGTACTTGTTTCTGAATGAATGTTTAAAATCATGGTTGGTGTGTTTGTTAAGATTTATGTTGCCTGTGCTTCAGGTGCGGAGAAAATTGTTGGATGGGCTTTGAGCGATCATCTCATGAATAATTTAGAACCTTGTTCTAGGGATGGAAAACTTGTTATCTCTAATGAAAGGTAAATTATAGTGTCTTTCTGAGTAGTTTTCTTAATTGGAGATTAAGCTGCAGGAAGATATTTATTTGTGAATCTTAATGGTGCTTTATGAATTCTATGTGACTGAATTCTGACATGAGACTTCTTATGCCAGTATCCATTATGGGCTTAGCATATTACAGGGGATCCAAAATGAGTCACGTAGTTCTAAGAAGTCTTTAAAGGTAAAATCTAGAATTTCACAAACTTGTTGTGCTTCAGTATATCTTTGATATATTTTGTGTTGAATACGATCTCTATTGGCAGGATGTCGTTACTGAGAATGAGTTTGAAAAGAGGCTCCTAGGAGATGTGATTCCGCCCAGTGATATCGGAGTTACCTTTGAGGACATTGGAGCTTTGGAAAATGTGAAAGATACACTTAAAGAGCTGGTGATGCTTCCATTACAAAGACCTGAGCTGTTTTGTAAAGGACAGCTGACAAAGGTCAGCTTCAATTCTCATTGTATTATGTTAAAAATGTGAACAAGTAGTAGCCATCTCGTGTACAACTTGTTAGATTTGTTTCTTCAACATTGCCAATAAAATGACTGAAGGTTTCAGAAAGTTGTTTTCTTTCATGATTTTTAGAATGAAAGTGTGATATATAAGTGATCTTGTTAATCTAATTGAATCTTGGCTTTTGTCTTTAGAACACAATGAACCGCATTAGCTTTTGTTTATCTAATGCTTTCTGTTTTATTGTTAATGCATATAATTGGTTGTCCACTGCAGCCCTGCAAAGGTATTCTTCTCTTTGGCCCTCCAGGAACCGGGAAAACAATGCTTGCTAAAGCTGTTGCAACAGAAGCTGGTGCAAATTTCATAAACATTTCAATGTCAAGCATTACATCAAAGGTATAGTGTTATTGTTGTACTTGTGATTAATGGTACCTTTACTTATTTTGAATTATTACTTATGTTACATTTACTTATTTTTTGTTCTGTGGTTGCAGTGGTTTGGTGAAGGTGAAAAGTATGTCAAAGCTGTATTTTCACTAGCAAGTAAAATTTCTCCTAGTGTCATATTTGTTGATGAGGTAAGCTCTAAATATGCATAGTAGCTATCTGTCTACTATTTGTTCATATTGTCAACCATGTAGTAGGAGTGCTCATTATTGGTCACCCCTTTGCAGGTTGATAGTATGCTAGGTCGAAGAGAAAATCCTGGAGAACATGAGGCCATGCGGAAGATGAAGAATGAATTTATGGTAAATTGGGATGGATTGCGCACTAAAGATAAAGAGAGAGTCTTAGTTCTTGCTGCCACTAATAGACCATTTGATCTTGATGAAGCTGTGATTCGAAGATTGCCTCGCAGGTAGACATTACACTTGAAGCATTTTTTTGTGTACTCTTGATCAACCGTGATGCACATTGATCTATAATATGAATAGTCCATAATAGTTCTTCAACAACAGGTACAATTATACTAGCAATAAAATTAATCACCCATGTTAGAGAAACACTAGACATGAGTGTAGAACAAATTCCCAGAAATCATTCAATAAACATCTAGACTTTTGCCCACGAGTGAAACCTAAGGTATCGAATCTACTTGAAAGCTGGTCGTTTCCAGGTACGAGTCGTAGTAGAATTGGGTACAAAGTGGAATCGACCATTAGTTTGCTTAGGTTTGATTTACATACCAATGTGTTTTTCTGGCTCTTTAATAGGAAAGTTGAAATCCCCGAATGACTATTTAAGCAATCCATAAACAAAACTCGTACACATGAATTTCTAAAGGTAGATTTTGTGTGACATTCAATCACAGATGTGATTTATCAATCTCTGGGTGAAGGGATATTGCTGAGCGGAAGCATGCAACTCTCTTATCTAGTGGTGCTATACATAGTTCAAAATATTGTTATCGACAACTTATCGCCAAGGCCAAAAGAAAATATATTGGGAAATATTGGAGATAAGTTAGAAACTTATCGAGAACTTAAATAATTGCTTAAATTTAATTAGAAATGCATATTTTTTTGCAAAATGCAATAAGGAGATGCATCTAATGAGTCAGTAAATGAGTAAACAAACCAAACAAGCTGATCTAAATATATATAAATGCAAATAGGGTACAAAATTGCATCCTCATGTGGAATGCTGATGGCTGGTAGCCATAGTCTGAACTCTAAAGCAAACTAAACATAGCAAATTGTCTTTGTAAAACTATAAACAAATACAAGTAAAATATCAAATTAGTCTACATATTCCTCTTCCCCTTCCCAACAACTCTAGTAAAAACTACTGGAGTGGGAGGGGGTCTAGCCCTAGAAGTCAGTTGTGGTTGTGCCTCCTCCCTCTACACAATTGGTTGCGACTCCCCCATCCTGGATGTAGATGGTGGCAATGAATCCTCATCATCTGAATCCTCCTCGATGTCCTCATCCTCCTGAATGTCATCCAATCCCACTGCGAATCCACCCTCCTCCAAAGCCTGACTCTCCAAACCGTAGATCTCATCCTCTGTGAACAATGAAGGCTGCTCATGTGATGTCCAATCACAGTGAGGATCTATGTCATCCAAATCAAGTGGACCAACTGGTGTTCCCTCTGCCTTTCTTACACGCAACGAAGGTTATATTGCACAAAGGCAAGGTCATTGAGGCATTTCTTTGCTAACTTATTCCTCTTCTTCGTGTGAATGGCCTTGAACAAGATCCAATTACGCTCACAACTCATGAACTACAAGGCTAGCATAAGATTCAGAGGGCAAGTCTTTGCAGATTTGGGGCATTTCCACCCCAATTTTGCCACCAAGCATCTGCAAAATAAAATATTAAAGAGTTAGAAAGCAAGTTGAAAACATATTTTAGTAACTTAGTTTTTATCTACTTTTCATGCATGTGAAAGACTCCAAAAATCCAAATATTGTACTTGGGGCTTGAGTGTTTCTTCCTCTGTTTGCCACATCCGAAGAGAATAGCTTGTCCGTTGCATTTGGTACACTTCCAATTCGGCCACAAAGAGGTCTCTCACCTGAAAATAGAGTACCATCTTTTTCTGCATGCATTCAATGAAGCCCTCCATAATTTCTCCATTGGGATCCGAGTAGGATGGAGAGAAGCGAAAATGAGGGTTGAGGAAGTATCCTGCCGCATGAATGGGTTGGTGGAGCTGATTGTTCCACCTCTTATCAATAATTTCCCATATGGGGTCAAATTTGAGGTATTCCCGCTTGTAGTAATTTTTGATAGCCTATTTGGCCCTATCCATGGCCTCATAAAGAATACCCCATTGGGGTTTGATTCCCATCTACCAAGTGGAGAACTCTAATCAAGGGCTAACACCTACAATTGAAAAGTAGAAAAATATTATCATTAATCATTAGAGACTAGAGTTACAAATTAATAATGAAAGACTTGATTCTTGAATACAAAAAAATTAAGTTTGCAATTTACCTTCACAATTTCTTTAGCACTTAGTGCAAATTTGTTGTCGAAGACAATGCATGCAACACTTTCTCCATCAGGCTTCTTTGAATAACTTGAGTCTAGCCATGCTTGACTCACAAACATTTGCTTCAAAGCACTCAAACAAGTAATAATACTTTGCAACGTTAAGAAAATCATTGCAAACTTTTTGACTTCCGCTCTAACCAACTCCTTCCCTTGGGTGTGTTCTCTCATCAAGCGGAGAACCCAAGGGTGATCGTAGATGTATTTTGTTATCTTTCTTGCATCCTCAACAACTAGTCTCACCCAATCCAATTTTCCTATGTCCTCCAAAAGAAGGTCAAGGACATGCGTTGCACAAGGAAACCAAAAAAGTGTACCATATTTTTCTTGGAGGATCTTACCTGCTGCCACATGATGCTGGATTCTCAGTTATGATTTGCACGACATTCTCAATCCCCACCCCATCACAACTTGCTCTAACATTAGAGCCAAAGTTTCAATTGTCTTTACATTGTCATAGGCATCCAAGGATTTCAAAAAGATCACTTCATCCTTGCAACAGATCAAAAAATTGATGATGGTATGGTTTTTTACATTCGTCCATCCATCTGAAAGTATGGTGCAGCCGAATTATTTCCATTGCAATTTTCGGTCTTCTACCACATCGTCTTCTACCACATCTTTGGCCCTAGTAACTGCATCTTTGAGCAACCGACACAAAGTAAAATTAACATTAAGTACATAATTTTGATTAAAAAAATAACTTACATTCAACAAAACTAAGTAAAATTGTAAAACATTTAAAAATTAAAACAAGTGAACTAACCTCCCACTCAAGTTTATAGAAGGCACCTTGTAGTCCTGCCACAATACATCCCGTCACAAAATTCAGCCAATAGGGACTTGTGGGAACATTGAAGGGGATGTTGTTGAAATACTAGAAATCGGAACATTGAATGTCAACTTGTTGATGCACATCGTTGTTCTACCCAGTAGCCTCTAATGATGGAAGTGCTCCAGGTGTGTTTCTATGCACAAAATAACTATTTATAGAAGAAGTGGTAGCTGAGGGCCGTGTCACAAGGTTCGGCGACCTTTCCTGCCACAATACGTCCCGTCACAAAATTCAGCCAATAGGGACTTGCGGGAATAGTGAATGGGATGTTGAAATACCAGAAATCGGAACATTGAATGTCAACTTGTCGATGCACATCGCTGTTCTACCCAGTAGCCTCTCATGATGGAAGTGCTCTAGGTGTGTTTTTGTGCACAAAATAACTATTTATAGAAGAAGTGGTGGACGAGGGCTGTGTCACAAGGTTCGGCGAATTTGATGAATCAAATTCGAAATCCGTTGAATTTTTAAAAACCCAAAAAAATTTGTTTCAGTTCGCCAAATAATTCTTATGAAAATATGGGGTAGAGTTTTTTTAATAAAATGTATTGTGAAAACACTTTGAACCATACTATTTGGAGTAGAAAACACGACCTCCATTTCTACGACATTGCAGGGCTTTTGTTTGCAGACTGGTTTTCCTACTTCTGCAAACACAAATATTTTTTGTGAACACAGGTTTTCCCATCAAAATCGCAAGCTCCATTTTTGTGTTATCATTTTTTTTTGCTTTGGATAAAACACACCATTCGTCCCTTCCACGAAAACAAATCCAGCTTGGCGCACCTCACCTCATGCTCTCAGCCCTTCGGCGACAAGAAATATTTTTAAATATGAAGTTATTAGTCATATTGTTCAACCTCACTTTTTATGTGTAATGTAATTATTTATTTTCTCATTTTGAATATTATCTATTATTTTATGAATGAGCAATCCACTACTCAAATCATTACAATCTAATTTATTTAAATAATAAATTTTTAAATATATTACAATAATTAAATTTGAAATTTTATTTTTCTTATTTTCATATTTGTAACTTCGAAACTTTGTACTTTTTTCTTTATTTTGATCCATATTAAAATAATTAACATTGTTTTAACTTTTAACAAGTTAAAAATTTAATATCTTATTTTAAATATTTAATTTAAATATCTAATTATCAATATATTGAATTGAATAAATTTAACATTTAATTGAATTGTTATTATTAATAGTCTTTTTATGATTGTATGACTATTATTAAACTTTAAAAATTGTTATACATTAATGTTGATTATTGTATTAATTATTTACCATTATTTAAAATTTTGAAATATTTTATTTAGATGATTAATAATTAATATATTAAATTAAATGTATTTAATAATATTATATTTAAATGAAAAAATTTAAATATAGTTATATTTTAATATTTTTAAATTTATATTAAGCAAATTTAATGTCAATTTTTTTTTGTACTTTTTTGTCCTTGTCGAACTTCATCAAATTTTATTGTTGTCAAACACGTACTCGAATCTTGTGACTTAGGCCAAGGGGATGGTAGATTTGCGGATCCGTGGGCCACAAAGAGAGCCCACTATGCCCTCAAGTTCTGCTTCTTCAAAGTTGACAGGGATACATGGTCACAACCCAAATAATAAATGATTTTTAAAAAGGAGACAGTGGGATACCTTGAGATTCAAAAATGGCTACCCTCATGACCAATTTTGCAATATTTCCATGCCTTGTCTCTAGCCCCTTTTGAACGCGTGCCTACATATCCAGATGGACATCCGTCTATTGGGGTACTGGCAGACCCTGCAGCTGACCCAGTTGTGGAGCTCTATGTCTATTTGCCATTTTAATGAAATATCACCTACACATACAAATTGAAGGCACAAATTTAGAAATTTATAAAGAAATTTAGAAACAAACTAAATTTGTTTAAAACTTTAAATAAGTTTAAACATAACTGAAACTTGAAAGAAAAAAAAAAAAAGTGTTGGGTTATGAAATTATTGAGAAAACTACGAATTTTTTTTGCAAAAATTGCTAAAAAATGGTGTTAGATCTTGTTCATTACGCTCTAAAACGAGTTAGAGTACATTGGAAATGGTATTATAGAGTTTGTATAAACTTAGGTTCGACTAAGACAAGACAAAATGATTTAAACAAAAAAAGAAAAAGAATTTTGAAAACTTCTGAATCCGAATTTGTTTGAAAAATCTCTTCGAATCCGCTTCAAAGCCACAACAAATCGTTCTACAATGTTGCAAATCATGTTCTTTCTCCTCCAAACCCTTTCTCTCCTCTCCAAACTTGTTTTTGCAATCAAAAAATTATCTTTGACCTTTTCTGGGCCGTCACTATCTATATGCGTCTGCTGCCGATAATTTTCTGGCTTATCACGATAAATTCCCAAGTTATTGGCGGTATTTTCCAAAAACCTCTGCGATAAGTTTTGAATTTCTCTGCGATATTTCTCGTGCGAAAGTTACGTAATTTGTCGCCCTCCCGATCCCATCTTGAATAGTTGGGGGAATGCAACCAGGGAAATATTGTTATAAATATTTATACTTAATATATATTATAACATTTTAATTTTATGGATATATTAAATATTTAACTTTTTAAGTACATTAGTCTATTATATTTCAAATATCTAAATTATTTGTTTAGTCTTCGAATTTAACACTGTATATATATATATATTTATTTATTTACACATTTTCAATTTTTTTTTGTAGCAGCATATTGTACCTCTGTACCCACCCCCACATCCATATCCAATTCGGTAACTTAGAGTGGAACAGAAGGAAAAACACTTATTCACCAGATTTACTCTGAGATCCTTTTAATGGGAAGAATCTCCAACAGAAGTGAGCTTCCAGGTCCTCATTTTCTATATTCAGTCTTTTACAAGTAGATGAAATTCAACCAAGATCAATAGCTAAACCCTACCTGCACCTTCATGAAAAATCAGTTCTAACAACCTGCAACCATATAAACAATAAAGGAAGGTACACACAAGAGTCAGTCTCTATAAAATGATTTACATTCATTTTTATCCCTTTTCCCATATTATTCAAACTTGAAATGTACATGACTAAAATGCCTGGAATGGGAAGAGACGATGTCTAAGAATGTTACTTTGCATGTACGGATGAAATGGGCGAAACAGCCACTTAATGCAAGGCAGCGGTTTTGAATCCACTAGGGTAGAAAGGTAACTGCCACTACAGAAATAGAATTGTTGGCGGTGAAAACTTAACCTTTGCTTACATAAAATGTCCATTTCTTGCAACTTTTGAGTAACTTGAGAAGCTTTGGATTAACCCAAGGGCATTTGCATCATCGAGGAAGTCCAGCTATGAAATCGTCACTTTCTGCGTTCTTTTTTGAGGCCTTAGGATGGAAGTTCAGTAATGTGTCATATTATAAAGGAAATGGACGGCATTGCTACATCTCTTTTACTTGATGTGCCTAAAATTTACATATATTGAATTTTGATGATCTAAACTGGTGAAATATATTAAAATAATACTAGAATATTGTTATAATGGCCATCTTAGTTGATATGTATGTCTTCCATCTATAGTTAGTTTTAGGAAGTTTCCTTTCTGTCTTTTGTGTTTCTATTCTCGATCGTTTCTGTCATGGAAGACCGTCTTGTATTCTCTATTTAAGGAGCCTTCATCTCCTTTGTTAATATCAAGTTATCAATTATCATTTCATGGTATTAGAGAGAGAGTTAAGTTTTTTGTTGAATTTTTTCTTTAAAAAAAATTCGTGGGTTTTGCTTGGAATTTTTTCCATAAGTTTTTTTGAATTGAATTTTTTATTTTTCGTTTTGCAAATTTGCAAAGTATTTTTGCTTGTTTTTTTCTCTAAAAAAAATTGAGGGTTTCTTTTTAGAAGGTTTCTGAGCGCCATTTATTTTTGCAGAGGCTGCTGTTTCTTCTCTACTCGGTTCTTTTTGAAAAAGATTATCGTTTATTTTCGACGCATTTTTGCTCTCGTGACTGTGTTTTCTGCAGACGAAGTGTTTTGGGTGCCGTTTTATTTTTCTATCTCTTCTTGTGTGAAGGAAGATCAAAGGTGTGTTTTTTGAGTTGAAGGGTTGCACATTCTCTATTTCTTTGGCTCTGGAACTTGTGGACAAAGTGTTTTTTTTTTGGCGAGGTTTGTGGGTTTCTAGAGGTCATGTTTTTTGCAAATTGTGTTTCCTGCCTTTTTTACTTTGCATGCGATGTCTGCAATTCTTTGCTGTACGATTAGGGTTTCGGTGTAGATGTGTTTTGTTGCAGACACGTTATTGACAGCGGCTAGGGTTTCGGAAAGATGGGGTTTCGGAGTTTTCTTGTGAAAAAATCTCTGAAGTTTTTTGTCAATTTTTTTTTTTTTAAAATCGTGGGTTCATTCTCTATTGGAGGGTTTTCTGACTTTTTCCATAAAAAATCATGACTAATGTTGCTGTTTTCTGATTTTTATTTCCTTAGAAATCAAGGAGGTTTTACATGATTTTGTCCTAAAAATCGTAGTCCTCTATTGCTGTTCTTTGGGATTTTACCCTTTTTTTACACAAAAACAAAGGCATGTGATTTCAGCATTGCATTGGGGGTTTGATGATTTTCCCACAAAATTGTGGTTTCAGTTTTTTGCTTTTTTTTTTTGTCAACAATAATCGAAGCTTTTAATCTGATCTCATTGTCTTTGGATAAAGGGACGGATGGCTTTGTTACCCAACACTAGGTTGGAAGGATTGTGGTCAACAAATTTTAGGTAATCTTGGTTGTATCCAGAAGTTCTGTAGAACTAGGGAGGGTCTCAACAGTAGGCTCATGTCTTAGGGCGTTCTGAAGCAAAGGGGCAGCCTTGTATATATTCATGGCCAAATGACTCGCAGATTATGTCAAGTCTTGTGTAGGGCAGTTAGATGGATGTCCATTAAGTAAGAGTATAAAAATAATATTAGAATATTGCTATACTGGTCATCTTAGTTGATATTTAGAAACTTCCTTTTATGTCTTCCGTCTTTAGTTAATTTTAGGAAGTTTCCTTTTTGTCTTTTGTTTTTCTATTCTCGATCATTTCCATTATGGAAAGATTGTCTTGTATTCTCTATGTAAGGATCCTTCATCTCCTTTGTTAATATCAAGTTATCAATTATCATTTCAAAATATTGCATTTTTAGTTAGTATGTGTGTATTTTTGTAGTTCAAAAATATTTAGATAATATTCCATGGGGATGTGTTTCCAGCCCTCAAATTGTTTGACTTAAAACCTTAAAGACACAATAACATAATCAAATTGAAGCTAATTTGATCATATACATTAGTATAGATTGATCACTTACGTATAAACACAAATTTTAGCTGAAGGAAATAACACATGTAGATATATAAATATTGTCAAATGTATACAAAACTCATAGGATATGAAATCCATGTCATCAAAACAAATATCAAAACTAAATTTTAAGACTATGGATCAAAGGAGGCTGCTTTACTCTTATAAACATTAGGATAAGGCATGCATTGGTATGTAAGATGGGTCTTGGATGATGATGTAACTATGACATTTGCTTGTGTCCTTCCCTTTTATGGTTTACCACATATGAAGAGTTCTTTTTGTTGGTCTCAATGATATGCCTATCTTTTGCTCAAGGACTATAGTGATATTTTCTTTGCTCTTTGCTTTTACCATGGTTCTGGCTTTTTCATTGCCCTTACACTTACCTTTTCCCTTGCTCTTTGCACCACCTTTCTGCTATGTTTGACCCTGTCATTTTTGATGATATGATGCACAATTGTTGTTTAGCACCTCAAAATACTGTATACTCAAGCATGTGGCTGATCAATATCCTTTGATTTAACCATGAAACCAGGCCTCTAGATTCAAGTGCCCAAATAACCCCCTAATATAATTCATCAGCACTTACTGACTCTTCGTTCAATGGCTTGGGGCTTCTCTTGCTTTTCTTGTTGACGGGCATTTGTTAATTTTTGGGCCAGGGCTAGAATAATGTGTTGTGGCCCATATAACTTACTCATTGACAGAAATTTAAGTCACATCATCTTTCAAACCATGGAATCTTGCCACATCTCACATTCATTTGTCTACCCGTGTCACTTGCCATCACACTTCCTAATCTATTTCATTTTTTAGTACCTATCTGGGGCCCAAACAAGACTAAATCTTCACTTCCACTTGATCTTGTCATGCATGTAGCCTGGAAGCAACTTTTTTCAACCTGTTAACCACACAACATGTATGCAAAGAGACTGAACCTTGACCTGATACCAATTTGATTTGTAAATTGATATGAATAATCCACTTAACAGTATTCAATTTGACCGGCTCAAAGATCAATCTCCCGTGTTAGGAAAAATATTAGAAATGAACTTAAAACCATAGTTCAAAATATTGTTATCGGCAACTTATCCCCAAGGGCAAAAAAAAAATCGGGAACTTGAAAAATTGTTTAAATTTAATTTGAAATGCATTTTTTTGCAAATTGCTCTAAAACGCTGCAAATTACATTTTTTCCCCTTCAAACCCTTTTTTCCTCTCCCAAACGCCAATTTGCAAACAAGAAAATGTGAAATAACTGCTTTTTGGGATGTCAGTCCCTATTAGCAGACTGTGGCAGATATTTTGGCGAAATATTGCCGATATTTTGGCGATAAGTTCATGTTTTTTCGGCTATAAGTTTGAAACTTATCTGCGATGTGTACTCCGCGATAAATTTACATGTTTTATCTCGGCCTCCAACTTATCGCGATAAGTTTACTTATCGGCGATATATCTGCCATATTTTAATCTATGCTTAAAACTGTTAAATTTTAATTATCAGAACTAATAATCTGAATCAATTAGATTAGAGTGCTTTAATTTAAATCTCAGAATTAAAAAGACAATTAAATGCACATAAACAAATGAGACAAAACACCATGTACCCTGGGAAAACCTTCCTTGTGAAGGTGAAAAACCCACCAATGAAGAAGATATGGATTATGCTCAGAAAGTACAACTGACAACCTTCGAAGGTGCTGATAATCAGATCTTAATCAAACCAAAGTGCTGATGATGACCTCTGAATTATGCTTCAATTCTGGAAGTGTATATCTCTGTCACAGTTACAATCTGGAGTATAGCCAAGGTAGCACTGATTCTGATTGTTGAAGTGTTCACATCATTGATTGTCGCCACCTTATGAATGAATGAGAGATCGCAAATGGGCTGAACAACTAACTGTTTATGAACATCGAACTGCTGTATGTATATCGCATCTCACACCATGTACGTTGACTTCGAATTCACTGAGACTTATAGTATATATTTGCTGTTATAACAGGATGGCAATTGCTTGAAAAGATCAGATATTAGCTGAAGAATTTCGCTTGTTTGGGCAGACTTTATTCACAAAGTATTCACTGTTTTGGACAGAATTCATTCCAACTTCATTCGATGATTCTCAAAGACAAAGAGTGCTGTTTATGTATAGGCGACTTCACCCTTTGAGTCGGCCCAGATTTGAAGCATACATTTCGAGTCTTGCGCCAAAATGATGTTTTACAAACGTATATTATATAGACATTTAGGAGAAAGGGCCCGAAACTTTAAATTAAATCGCTTAGCACAAGATTGTATTTATAAATACAATTAGCGATGTTTATTTAAATTAAATTAAAGATATAATTTAAATATCGTAGATTCCAAAATAACTATAAAATTGACACTCCCTCTTAGCTATGAGGGATCTAGCTATTACCTTACCTTTCCATCATGCCTACCTACAGAGGATGGACTCACCGTACATTGCCCGTAAAGGGTGGGAGAGGACAAACCTCAAAGATCACCTTCCATTGCCCACAGAGGGTGATTGCCACTGTACATTGCCCGTAGAGGGTGGACTTCAATGCAACATCATCTTGCATTTCCCGTAGAGGATGGTCAAAATTAAAAATTACAATTCCACCTTGCATTGCCCGCAGAGGGTGGTTACAATCATCTTCACTTAAGGAAGATTAAAAGACAACAAGATACAATGTCCACCTTGCATTGCCCGCAAGAGTGGTATAATAGAAATACATGCACAAGATACATCAATGAAGCTGAGACTCCCTCTCAACAATAGTAGGTATCTTTACAAGTCCAAGCCTTTCCCGGAAGTACTCAGACTTCACCTTGTTAAGTGGCTTGGTGAGAATGTCTGCCACTTGCTCTTCAGTGCTGATGTACTTCAGCTGAATGGCACCTCTCTGTACCATATCTCGAATAAAGTGATAGTGAGTTTCCATATGTTTAGATCTGTCATGAAACACAGGATTGACAAACATCTTTATACAACTCTGATTATCACAATGAATCACAGTAGAATTCAGTGGTTGTCCAAACAACCCAGCAAGAAGCTTTCGAAGCCACACTGCTTCTCTTGTTGATCCCAAGCTGAAACATAAGCCCGAAGTGCTTCTCTTTCCGATGACATCACCTGCCCAATCTGAATCACAAAATCATTCCATAGAAATTAAGGTGGAAGAATACTTAAGCCCATAGTCAATTGCGCCTCGAAGATACCTCAGAATATGTTTAGCTGCAACAAGATGAACAACCTTGGGTGTGTTCATAAACTGGCTGAGTGCACTGACAACATAGCATATATTTGGTCTAGTGTTAACTAGATACATAAAGGACCCAATCAGCTGCCTATATTATGTTGCATCTGCAAAATCAGAATTTTCTGCACATGCACTCAACTTTTTCAGATTAGTCTCCAATCCAATCCAACATTTTAAATCTTTTCAGTATATCAACAGTATATTTTCCTTGACTTAGCATAATTTCGTTAGTACCTTGCCAAACTTCTAAGCCAAGAAAATAATGTATAAGTCCTAGATCTTTCATTTCAAACTCAAAAGCTAACTCTTTTTTACATCTAATGATAAGATCTTATTTCCTAGTTAGAAATAAATCATCAACATATAATACCAAATCAACATCTCATCATTAAAAACTTTAAAGTAAATATTAGGATCAACATTATTCTTACAAAATCCTAATCCTACCAAATACTTATTAATTCTTTCATATCATGCACGAGGAGCTTGTTTTAAAGCAGAGAAAGCTTTCTTCAACCTGCACACATGTGTTTCCCTGTTGTGTATCTCATAACCTTCTGGTTGCTCAATGTAGACTTCTTCCTCAATGACACTATTAAGAAAGGCAGTCTTGACGTCCATTTGATGCAACTTCCAACCCTTAGCTGCAGCAATGACTATTATAGATCTAATAGAAGTATATCTAGCTACAGGAGTAAATGTTTCTTCATAATCTATTCCTTCCTTTTGAGAAAAACCACGAGCAACAAATCTAGCTTTAAATTTTTCTATACTACCATCAACAAAATGTTTAACTTTAAATAATCATTTGGAGGATACAACAGACTTACCTTTAGGACGGGGCACAATCTCCCATACGTCGTTCTTGATGATGGACTCATACTCTTCATCCATGGCATTCTTCCATTCATGCTGTCCCATTGCATCCTTTGCATTGGTTGGCTCAATCTCGGTAAGGTTGCACATCAAAGCCACATAGTTGGAGAATGCATGAGGTTTCCTACTCTCTCGAAAAGTGTTCAGCTTCTTGAATGGTTTTCTGCATCCAAAGTGGCCTCTTCTTACCCCTAGAAATGTTGTTAGGACCTTCTGTAGATTCTAAAGGTTCATCATGACTAGGTGGTTCGGGCATATCTGGAGACTCCCTCTGAAACTCAACATTGTTACCAATATTCATCTCAAGATTTTCATTAGTAACATTTTCATCTTCAATCAATGATCTTTTAGATTTACTTAAAGCAATATTTTCTTCAAAGGTAACATCTCTACTTACCTCAACATTCTTTTGCCCTGGAATATAGATTTTAAATGCTTTGGAATTTTCACTATAACCAATAAATATATCTTTCTTACTGGATGCCTCTAATTTGGTTCTTTTCTTGTTAGGAACGTGAATGTAGACAGGACTTCCAAAGATCCTCAGATGGCTGATGTCGGGGCTTTACTCCAGTGAATGCTTCTTCCGGAGTCATGTCTTTCAGAATGCTATGAGGACACCTAATTTGGATGTAGACAATAGTCCTGACAGCTTCAGCCCAAAGGAACAACTTCAGATCTTGATCATGAAGCATGTCTTTGGCTGATTCAATGATGGTCCTGTTCTTCCGTTCAACAATACCATTTTGCTGTGGATTGTAGGGAACACAAAACTCCTTGATACCTGCTTCTACACAATAGTCATGAAAAATACCAGAGGTGTACTCACCTCCATTGTCAGATCTAAGAATCTTATTACGTTTACCAGAAAGATTTTCAACTAAGGATTTAAACTCTTTAAACCTAGCTAGGACTTCATCAAATTCTTTAGACCTTAAGAAATAAATATAAGTCTTCCCAGAGAAATCATCTATAAAAGTAACACAGTATAAGCAATCACCAGACGAAACAACAGACATAGGACCACATAAATCGGAATGTACAAGTGCAAGCTTTTCCTTAGATCTAGATTCACTTTTTTGAAAGGAACTTTTAATATTCTTACCTGTAGCACAACCCTTGCATACATCATCATGAACATGGCTAAGTTTAGGCATACCTTTTACCATCTTTTCAAGAGTAGGGAGAGCATGGTAATGAAGATGACCAAGTCTCCGATGCCACAAATCACTAGACTCAGCTGCAGAAGTGATGAGAGCTTGGAAAGGACGAGCTGAAAGCTTGTAGAGGCTTTCCAACCTTCTACCAATAACTCTAGCAGATTTTATTTTAGACTTCTTAGGCCAAGCTAAGACTTTACCCTCAAAAAATGCAATTTGATAACCTTTATCCTCTAAAGCAGAAATGGAAATCAAATTCCTTTTGATACCAGGAACAAATAATATATCAGTCAATTGTAATGAAATACCAGAATCCAAGTTAAGGGTAGAGTTACCAAGACCTCTCACGGAATATTGAGCATCATCACCTATAACCGCATGAAGGCTAAACTCCTTCTCAATCAAATCTGTAAACTGGTTCGTATATCCTGTTATATGCCTAGAAGCACCACTATCAATCAATCGTCACTGTCAGTAGGAACATTACTAGATAAAGCAGAAATAAAAATAAAGTCTTCCTTGTTTTCCTTATCATCAACTTCATTAATGTTGGCTTCTTGGTGACTTAGTTGAGCCTTGCATTCTTTGGCATAGTGGCCAAACTTGTCGCATCTGAAACATTGGATGTGAGATAGATCCCTAGGCTTCTTCCTTGGATCATTGTTTCCTTGAGTCCTGAAATTGTCATTCCTTCTCAAATTCTTTTTCTTCCAATTTACACCTTTCTTAAAGGATTGAACTGCAAGAAATTGGTTATCTAAAGAAGAACAACTTTTAAAACCTCTAGCATCTAAACGAGAATCTTCTTGAATACAATCAGCTATAAGACGATCAAAAGAAGGAAAATCACCTCTACCACTCAAACCTTGAATGAAGGGTTCCCAAGATGAAGGTAGACCGTTTAGAGCAAGCATGACCAAATCTTTGTCCTGCACTTCTTCCATAATCTGAATCTAGTCTCTCAATTGAGCAATTCTCATGAAGAAAGCCATCACTGTTTCTCTTTTGTCCATCTTGATTTGAAGAAGCTGTCTTCTTAAGGTAAGAGCCTTGCTGAGATTGTTGATCTCATACATTCCCTCAAGCTGGTTGAACATGTCACGAGTTGTAGATAGCTTGGAGATGACTGCAACAAGGTGATCTTTGACAGAATCAATCAGGATCTTCTTGGCCTTTAGAGCCTTCTTTTTGTATTCTTTAACTCATCCGCATCTGTAGGTTTGGTGAGTGCTGGTCCTTTCACAAATTCAAGTACTTTGTTCTCCTCTAGAGAAAGTAACACATGAACCTTCCATGAAGAGAAGTTAACAGCACCTTCCAATTTGTCCTCTACCTTAAGACCTGTCACTATGATGAAAACAGCAACAAGGACAATGAGATCTAAAGAATAATAGGTTAGATCTGATAATGATCAGCAAGAACTTGGCTCTGATACCATAATAAATTTTAATTATCAGATCTAATAATTTGAATCAATTAGATTAGAGTGCATTAATTTAAATCTCAGAATTAAAAAGACAATTAAATGCACAGAAACAAATGAGACAAAACACCAAGTACCCTAGGAAAACCTTCCTTGTGAAGGTGTAAAACCCAGCAATGAAGAAGATATGGATTATGCTCAGAAAGTACAACTTACAACCTTCGAAGGTGCTGATAATCGGATCTTAATCAAACCAAAGTGCTGATGATGACCTCTGAATTATGCTTCAATTCTGGAAGTGTATATTGCTGTCACAGTTACAATCTGGAATATAACCAAGGTAGCACCGATTCTGATTGTTGAAGTGTTCACATCATTGATTGTCGCCACCTTATGAATGAATGAGAGATCGCAAATGCCTGAACAACTAACTGTTTATGAACATCGAACTGCTATATGTATATCGCATCTCACACCATGTATGTTGACTTCAAATTCACTGAGACTTACAATATATTTTCGCTGTTATAACAGGATGGCAATTGCTTGAAAAGATCAGATATTAGCTGAAGAATTTCACTTGTTTGGGCAGACTTTATTCACAAAGTATTCGCTGTTTTGGACAGAATTCATTCCAAGTTCATTCGATGATCCTCAAAGACAAAGAGTGCCATTTATATATAGGCGACTTCACCCTTTGAGTCGGCCCAGATTTGAAGCATACGTTTCGAGTCTTGGCGCCAAAATGATGTTTTACAAACGTCTATTATATAGACGTTTAGGAGAAAGGGCCCGAAACTTTAAATTAAATCGCTAAGCACAAGATTGTATTTATAAATACAATTAGCGATGTTTATTTAAATTAAATTAAAGATATAATTTAAATATCTTAGATTCCAAAATAGCCATAAAATTAACAAAAACAACTAATTTCCAGAAATCATTCAATAAACATATGAAGTTCTGGAAACGACTGAAACAGAAACAAAACATACATGGAAGAGGACTGAAAATTGAAATACAATATTTAACCTGGGGAAACTCTTAATCCGAAAAGACTCCAACAACAGTGAGCTTCCTGATCTCTCTTAGAACTGAAACATAAGATTGACCTCTGAAAACTCTTAATCTGAAAAGATTCCAACAACAGTGAGTTTCCTCCACCTCTTTTCACTACATTCAGTCTTTTACAAGTAGATGATTGTCTCTGGGACTCCAATTAGCTTGTGGCACATGAACAACTCAGCTCAACAACTATACCATGTGTACAAGTCCATTGAAGTTCAGTTCTAACAACTTGTAACTTCAGAAATGAACAATAAAAAAAGGTACTCACAAAAGCCAGCCTGTCTTTTAAGAGTTACGTGACATCTTCGAAATGCCAGTGATTGAACTGACCTCTTGGTCATTCAACGAGATCTAATTTTGAGATAAATTGTGTTTTTACTAATTTTCTTGCTCGATGCTACTGACTTTTTGGCCCTGTTGGCTTTGCAGGTTAATGGTGAACTTACCAGATGTGCCAAACAGGGTCAAAATCTTGAAGGTGATACTTGCAAAAGAGGAATTGGCACTGGATGTTGATTTGGATGCAGTTGCAAATATGACAGAGGGATACTCTGGAAGCGACCTGAAGGTAATTATATTCAAATTTGAGCTTTTAAAATCTATCCTGGTAATTTTTGGTTGGCCTTGTAACACCAATGTTTGGTGGTGCAGAACTTGTGTGTTACAGCTGCACATTATCCTATACGGGAACTTTTGGAAAAAGAGAAGAAGGTAGTTTCCTTTTCCTTCTCTCAAATTGCAAGAATTTCAGAAAAAAACATCAGAATATTGCA
Organism: Thuja plicata; assembly: GCA_018584345.1. Lineage (NCBI taxonomy): Eukaryota > Viridiplantae > Streptophyta > Pinopsida > Cupressales > Cupressaceae > Thuja > Thuja plicata. The sequence goes on along the minus strand of MU223784.1, from coordinate 249,494 downwards.
GAGGCTTTTCAAGAACTATAGTATTTGATGGCATTTGGCTTGATTTATTTGCTCAAATTTAGGCTGTGCGAAATGCTCTAGTTTTGCTGCCATTCCTTTAAGATTTGTTACTGTATTTCCATGCATCTCATCTTTATTTCACAAGTCAAATCCGAAGGTTTTAAATATTGGGGAATGTATTTCTTTCTCCAAGTTATTATACCCTTTAAAATTTCACGCTGAGGTAAGATGTGTGTGAGATTGAGGCGAATTGATGTATGTGAGAAGCACGGCAATCACCCTGTTTTATAGAATCTTTTTTCTCATTTGACTTGATTATGCAAAACAGTTCTGATGGGCCTGGCAGATCCCAATTCTTCTACTTTACAGGACACATGATATTGCATTTTTGAGCTGTTAGATGGTCTTCTTTCTTAGCATTTAACTTTCTGCTCGCAGTGGAGCACTTTGCATCAATTTATTGACATGGCTAATTTTAACTGGCCACTGAAATTATTCACAGGACAAAGCATTAGCATTAGCAGAGGGCAGGTCACCACCATCATTAAGCGGTAGTGCTGATGTTCGTACTTTACATATGGATGATTTACGATGTGCTCATGAGCAGGTGATTTTATCAATTTTTTTATAACTTGCTGCTGGGGAAAATGTTCTTCAAATTGTAAATACATGTGCTCATTTTGGAAGGTGTTACAATTTTGCAGGTATGTGCTAGTGTTTCTTCAGAGTCATCAAATATGACTGAACTACTTCAATGGAATGAGCAATATGGTGAAGGAGGGTCGAGGCGGAAAAAGTCACTCAGCTATTTTATGTAGGCCTATATGTACATAACAGTTTTTTATTGCTGACCTTGACTGGTATTTATTTCTTTGAAGTTGGACCTTTGGAATCCTTTACGTGGGAATGTCAACATTCTCGCACCGAAGTCGCACTTTGCATCCTCTGTATAATATCCTTATCCTTTTTTGTTTCTCGGAACCGACCATCCGAGTTGAATTTTGGACTTTACTGCTAGCTGGGTTAAGAGTTTTGGACATTGCTGCTAGCTGGGTTAAGAGTTATTTTTGTACCAAGATCATTACAAGTCTCTGCACTGGTTCTTTTGACCTATGAAATTCTGAAACAAGATGTAAATGTCACAACTATTGTTTCACCAAGACTCTGCATTAGTTGCAGTTATGCCTACTGAGTTTAAATATTGCCAAAGTGGTATTCTTTCTTTTATGTATCAAACAACTACTAGTATCTAAACGATACTATATGTTCTATTAATGTGGATATGCTCAGTATTATATATAATATGGCTAAAGAGGAATTCTTTTTGTCACGCAGCAAACAATTATCAGTATCTAAAAGATACTATACTTCCTATTAATGTAGGTAAGTTCAGTATCGAATCTGGTTGTTCTCTGAAAAGATTAAGGACCCCATATATTTATAAGGCTACACAATCAAGCTCCATCTTGTTGATTATGTGTACCTTAGAGGACTTATACTTGTTGCATTAATTTTCTAGTTTTGTGTTGGGTCTTTTTTTCATATTCTTTTGCAGTAGAATATTTTTAAATTTCCATAGCTTATGCTGTTATAAACATTATTGGGATTATTAAGGTAGCTTTAGAGTTCCTGTATCTTATGTTTTATCCATAGTCTACTGTAGGTAAGAATAATTCGGGGCCAAACTTCTGGTCTTCTACTGTCAATTTCACATTACTCCAGAATAACGAGGTAGAAAAATACTAGATTGTAAGATTTAAAAATATAGTTGATGTGATTATGTTTGGTTGTGGGAAACATTGCAGAGTATACCAGAAGATGCAGAGATTTAAATACCAACACTGATAATAATTGAGAAATCTAAATCAGTCTGGAGATTTTTCCGTCAAAAACGCCGATCTAATGTGGTTTATAGTTGCGTGATTATTTCAATCTCTTTTCCTTAAATAGGGGAATCTCGTTATGTGAATTAATCACCGACATAGATACTAGTAATGCAATCAGGAAGGAGATATATTTAAGAAGTGACTTGTGTATGCTACTATTGTGTAAACCTGTCTTATGTCATTTAAATATGGGAAATAATTGACCATAATTCTGTAATGATACACACTTACTCAAATAGTACCATAGATTCCAAAATACTATACATTCAATTGTAACATTTCTCGTAAGTTTATTGTGTTTGGGTCCAAATCTATCATTTGGCTGGATTTTAGTGTTGAACAATGTGGGGTATATTGGTAAGGGCTTTAAAACAAAAATCAAGATAAGAAATATTTAGTAACAAATTGTGTTACACGTGGAATAATTTGAAGCGAATATTAGACTTTTTGATGGTGGTGATAGCATTCCTGTATTGGAATGAAAGTTAATGTGAGAGCTATAGTAAGGCATTTGAAGTATTACTATATATAACTATAAATGACTGACATAGGTTGTTTTGTGCCATAATTATTTGCATTTTGTAACTTCCTACGCCAGGTTGAGGGATGTTTGCCTATAACTACCGGGAGTGGTAGAGAAATGATTGGCGGTTGTTTGGGAATTTTTCGTTTGGATGGCATAATTTTGTGTATTTGGGAGACTTGTCTACTCGTGTTAAAACGTTTAATGTCTAGTAATATATGCACGACGTGTTTACAAAATAACTCTAAATTGAGTAGAGCTGTTAATCGTATGGATATGCATGCCCTTGAAAAGTTTGTTTAATTTATTTTTTCAAAAATCCATTGGAGGTGGAATTTGATCGATCTCCTAGATTATATTCACAGGGAGAGGGTGTTGAGGTCTCTTGGAGGATACCAAGAATTAACTTAAGAAATTTTAGATGGTAAGGGTTTTATTTTTGGTGTTGAACGTTAATTGCATTTGATAAGGGTGGTTTATTGTATATATATTTTTTAAATTGAAAAAAATACCCTTTTTAATTCCAAGTAGTGAATACAGTTATTATGTCAGCTTCTAATCTAATTGTTAGGAGGGCATGCTAACTTAACTTAGTTTATGTTCATTGATCATAGTAAGTTATCATCATAAGGTATGTTATATTCACTTGCGACGAGTGATATTTGAATTAATAATGTTTTTAATATTTTAAAAGACTAGCACTTGCACCGATAGGAGGTGCAAGGGAATTGCTGATAGGTAGTTGAGTGGAAAATGTAAATGAATCTTGACATTCTCAAAGTTAGTGTATAATAGTTTAGATATAAAAATATTTGTAACCATTGTTTACAATGGTGTTTTTTTTTTTGGTATATCCATGCAGTTATGTAATCCAATGGCATTTATTTGGTAAAATAACATCTATTTGGGATTGGTCTACTGAATCCATGGTTCAACCAAATGCTGAAACTGAAATGTAGAGTATGACGCTACATATTTTCTTTTTATAAATACTTGTCAATCAAATTAAATCAGAAATAAATAAGCCTTCTCAAAAATTATATTGTTTCTCAAACACATTAACTAACATCTTGGCATACTATAATATGATGGGTATTTCTGTTGAATCTGATATTGGATAGGATATACAATACATGAAATTGTGAAATGATAATGTGAAACCATGGGCTAAAACTACCCATAAAATGCACACAAAATATCCATTGTTGGACCTCTGACCTACTCATAAATGGTCAAGAATCACAATGACAATTATTTTTAAATTATTTTTTTGGGGATGCTTCCCTCGAAAACCCTTACCACAGTGTGTTGTTCCCAAGCCCTAGCTAGTCACAAGACCATAGTTGGCAAAAGGGGTACCCCTCCCTTTCAACGACCCAAGCTCATATATAATTAATAACCCTTTTAACAACAATACATTTCAATTATTTCAAGGTTCAAACACCACTTCACAACCCCCCCCCCCCCACCAAAAAAAGAAAAAAAAGAAACAAAAAGTGTGCGTGTGGGTGTGGGTGTGCGTGCGTGTGCNCCCCCCCCCCCCCCACCAAAAAAAGAAAAAAAAGAAACAAAAAGTGTGCGTGTGGGTGTGGGTGTGCGTGCGTGTGCTTGTGGGTGCGTGTTTGTGTGTGTGTGTGTGTGTGTGTGTGTGTGCGCGTGCGTGTGCTTGTGGGTGCGTGTGCGTGTGCGAGTGTGTGTGGGTGCGCGCACACGCTTCAAAAATTTGTATTAGATCAAGTTCTTTCAAATATAGACTAACTACTTGGAAGAATATCTCAAGAACAAATATGAAATGCTAATAAGGTTTCTCTTCAAATAGAACTCCATTGTTCAACAACATTAACTATGCCTTTTGGAGCGTAAGGATGCATAATATGAAAATTAATTATTGTTGGCTATGTGGCACTGACTTTTCCACCAACATATCAAGGCAAAAAGAAATCAAGTAAAAACAATGCTAAATAATTGAATGCAATCTTATGTGGTTTATTAGAATATGTGTTTGTCAAGGTGATGCACTATTTATTTTCCAAAGAGATGTGGGACAAACTTCAAAAAAACTATGAAGAAGGTGACAAAGTGAAGAAGGCTAAGATGCAACCCACAATATAGAAGTTGAGAGTTTGAAGATGAAGATTGAAGAAAATATTATAACATATCTCCTTCATGTGGATAAAATTTTCAACACTATCCATTGTCCTAGAGAGATGTTTGAGGACACAATAATTGTGGAAAATGTAATAATATCTTTTCCCATGATATTTGATGCAAAAAAGTGCTAGCAAAGAAATTAAGGATCTAGACACTTTGAAATGAAGGATCTTGCAATTCAAATTATTCATATCTTGGCACTCATTTGCATCTTGATGATGGATAACAGAGTGTGATCCAAAATGTTGATTGAAAAAACTTAACACGATCAAATCCAGAAGTAGTAGCAATATTACTTTGAATATGGACAAGATACAAGGAATTATAACATCATATAAAATGAGGACTAGAAGGACAATACATAAAAGTGAGAATCCACTTTCAAATCCTTTAAGAAGATGAAGAACGAAGAACTTGAATCAAGTGAAAGTTCAAGTAATAAATAAGAATCTCACTTTGTGAGGAAGCTCAAGAAAGGATCTGACAATAAAAAGTTAAGTATACTCTTAAATGATTTAATTATGGTAATATAGGTAATTTTACTATTAGTTTTCCATAGGATGAAAATAAAATTAGTGAAGAGGAAGAAGACTATATAAAAATAAAAAGAAGTAAACATCAACATAACAAGAAAAAGTACACATGATGGAAGCATGAAAAAAAAAAGAACCTCCAAAAGTATAAGAAGACCCTTTACATCCAAGAAGATAATATATCATCTAAAAACAAAGATAGAAGTTCCTTTGAGAGTGATAAAGAAAATATTATATTCATGTCAATGGAAACACTTACGATGATGCCTCGTAGTGTGAAGATTTTAAAAAAGAAGAATATGAGTTAGAAGGAGAAAAGGAGGTTGTACTATAGCTAAAAGAATCTAATTCATTTGTGTCCTAGAATAAATCATGAATCTTAAGAAGAAGAAATCAAAGAAATCAAAGAAAAATCTACAGATTCAAAAGGAAAATAAGTCTAAGGAAAAGCTATCTCAAAATATTGAATAATTGGGAAGGATGATCGTCGATATGTAGATTCAAATTGAAGAGGCAAGATTAATAGAAATTGTAAGAAATCAATGGAAAGCAATGAAATTAGATTGTGAGAAATTAGATCTTAAAACTATTTCATTGAAGGAGTTGGAGAAAATTAATGATCAATTGAATCGAAGAATCAAGTTTGAAAACAACACCAAACTACTATAGGACATCATCAAATCCCAAGGATCGAAAAGAATGGTCTTGGCTTTGAGGAAAATTAAAAAAATGACCAAAGATGATGCATGTTAAGGCTGCAATTTTACCAAAGAAGAAGAATGAAAATAAGCTTAAAGGTTATGCTGATGTGCTCAAGGAATCTATCAATAATAGAACCAAGAAGGAAGTAATATATCACAAAATAAAATCATATCTCATAAGGAAAACACTGAAAGATTTAGAAAATCATTCCCACAAAGACAACCTCCCATGTCCAAGATGGGCTTGAAGATAAATGCACGAACACTAGGTGGAACATCTTCAAAAACCGGATGAATTTGGCCTCCATTAATATAAACCTAAGTTACCGATTCGGGTGCGGGTATCGATGCAGATGTGGGATGCGGGAAATTTTTTTTTGGGGGGATGCGGATGCGTTTTTATATATATGTATATATATTTTTAAAAATATATATATAAATAGTATAATACATTATATATGCAAAGAAATGCAAGAAACATACAAAAATAAATCATTTGATATTGATAATGAATATGATAGTACGATACTTGATAGTTCAACACTTCAACTTAAAGTTAAACTTAAAACTTCAAAGACGTGACAACAAATTGAAATAAGTTCAATATTAATAACTAATCAATCATGTTCAAGATTCAAATGCAATTTGAACTACAAAACCAAAACTTAGTTCATGATTCAATGTTCATCAACAAGAGTCAAGATTCAAGATTCAGTAATCAGATCCAGAATCATAAGGATTCTCAAGAAAATCCACATTCTCATCATCTCCATGTGCTGCAAGTTCAAGATCATTTGAAGCTAAAGCGGTTCCACTGG
>MU223784.1:211810-235782 GCA_018584345.1 Thuja plicata | reverse complement strand
GAATATCATACTTATGCACTATATCTCTTATATAGTTTGCATCACTCTTGGTGAACCCCAAGTTATGTAAGAGTTAGCATAAAGGTATTTCAGCCAGGACACAAGGTACTCAATCTCATGATCATAGTCCTCTGACTGCAAAAACCATCTTCACTGTTGACTCCCTCTGAACCAATATGACCAAATTCCTTGGAGATTAGAATGAATCAAATCGTTTAGATGCTTCCTTTAAATTTTAAGGTCTTGCAACAACCTCCTGACCTCCTCGTCCAAGGTTGCTTTAGATGAACTATTAGACTCCCTCTGAATCTAATATCAACCTTCTGACTTCATGCCAACAAGTCGTGTCTTTGATCTTTAGTCTGCATCAAGCTCTTTTCTTGAATGTCCTTTGTTCTTAAAAACTTATCCGTCTACCTAGAAGTATCAAGACTTAGATATCTGTATAAAGGACTTCTAGTCCATATACATGGAACTACATCATTTGTATCGCAATTCTGGTCACTAGGGAAGCCATCTCAATATGGTCTGCTCCCTTTAAATCAAGATCCTTGGATGTCAACTGATGCAGATTCACTATCTACTCCATCTATCATGGAAGCATACCCTGTTCACATACTCCAATCATGGAAGATATCTTTCTCCAAGAGACTCTCATCATTTGACACGTGATTTATTTGATCAATGATCACAACATTGTTCGCAAGAACAATTTCCCATACACAAATGTACTTGTATGATTCCATAGTAACATGAGTGAATATAAAAACTGTGGCTTTATCCTCTGACTTAATGATGATGTCACTTTTTCTGAAACAAAAATCAGCCTTCTGACCTATTCGTCCACGGAAATGTTAAACTCCCTCTAAATCTGATCTCAATCATCAATTCAGTTGCAAACATCAAGTTCATTCTACCTTGAATGTAATTTCTTGTGCTTTTGTCCTGAAGGTATGTCAAAGAGAAATTACCAATATCTCATAAAAATAAACTATCTCGAATGGAAATATCAATGATAGAAGCATACAACATTTACTATTCAATGTTATAGCATGGATTTTAAACTCAAAAATTCATGTCCATTAGTAAAACATGGAATACTTATCTTTTATAAATTTGGTGAGCCCAAATAGGACATATCACGCCAAAATTCCACCTTGTTAACAAATGTATAGTTCCATTCCATGTTACATACTCATAATCACTTTGCATTGGCCTTTGCACTCCTATATTGATGATACTCATACAGACAATTCTTTCATCGGGCTTGCATATCCTCTTAGCCGCTCCATCTATTCTGTAGAAGCATACCCTACTCACATACTGCATTCATAGAAATACGTTGATGAACAATTCTGGCCTAGAAGTTATAGCGGAACAATTTGTATTTCAAAACTTGGAATCTCCACCATGCTGCAGGTGCTCTTCCTGGCCCAATCCATTTATCTTGGATAAATCACCTTTGAACCAATCAACACCATACGCCACTGAGTCATGAGAAACAGACAAAACGTCAAACCCATGAGCTTTTCAAGTATGAATTGTTTCCATATGTACTTCTTCCAGTCTTACAATTGAGACCAAACCCTCTGAAAGGCCTACTACACTATTTGAAGACAAACCAAAATTTGCCTGATTCCAGTCCATTATAAGGCACATGGAAGAGCAACTAATGTTCAATGTCTCCAAAAAAAACAAAAACTGCGGGCTCAACCATGTGAATGTTTATGCAAATGACAACCAAAAAGTTTTCTATATGTCGACCATGGACTTCACAAAGAAACACGCAACACACGACCCCACAGACTAAATCACAATACCGAGCAAAGGTGATTTTGACACTCTTAAAACTGTTGATAGAAGCATTCAATGAAAACCATACGAACCTTGTCACGAGTTGCAAATATCACATCCACCACATATCAATCTACCGAGGAAATGAAGCCGCAAATGAAGGAGCTGCTATGGAGCACAATCTTGCTTGAAACAATGTAAGGAAAAGACCACATATCTTCACGCAGACTGCAAGTCACAAGCCCTTAAATACCGATCACCGGCCAGGTGATCATACAAGGATCCCAATGCATATGTAGAAACTCCAATGTGAGTGTAATGAGATAGGCCACAATCCAAGCACAAAAAATGTTGTTTGACCTCTCACGTGGGTCACTACTCTCGCCAAAAATAATGAGGACAACATCTATTCTGATCTGCAGAAATAAAACGCCGATCTTTGCCCATCTAAAGAAACCCAATCAGGAATCAAGATGGTAGATGAACAGATCTCATAGTGCGATTTGGTCCTACAGTTTCCCGATCTCGCTTCTGCATTTGGACAACCTATCAAGACCAAGTTTAAAGAATAGGTCTCTCAACTTCTCCACATTCGGAGGCCCGCCCTTGTCATTTCTCTCCAGGATTCTCATGACCTTCTCCAACTCACATACCAGGTTTGAATCCTTCTCTTTGATGATAGGGCTCCTGCCTCTCATTAGATCTTGTATTTGCCACCACAAAGAAGTTGGTGCCCGGTGACCACATCCTACCTCTGCGGGTCATAAACAAAGTGCAATGAATCTCCTTGGATGGGTTGGCCCTCTGTGTGACCTGTGTATTTAGGCGTTGAAAAAGACTGCCCATCTGTACGGTTTGAAAAACTCTCGTCTCTGGTCTTGGGCATGCAACAACTCACATCTTCTCCATGCGGGCTCTGTGTCCACGTTGGGGAGCGCAACCACCTCCTGGCAACTCATATGTCCTTTTGCTTCCTTCACGCCTTCAACCTGGCCTTCATGCCATCGGCTTGGCCATCCAACTCGGCGGGCGTGGCATATGAATTTGCACCCCTTGAGTGTCGTCGGGTCCACTCCAGCTATTCACAATAACCAAGTGGGAGGTGAGATGGCCGCAACCCATGACATTGCCTCCTCCTCTAGCCTACATCCACTAATTTGACGTGAAGGCCCAGTTTAAAATTTCTCTCATTCTCAAATTTTGCATTATAAAATGCTTGTTTCTGTCTCTTTTAGATACTTTAATTTTGCAAGCTTCTATATTGATAAATATATGTAGGCAACCTTCTCTCAACTTATTTCACCCATGGATAGCAACATAGGATGCCTCAAACTCTGTATTTTGCGGAAGTAGAAAAAAATAGTCTGTAATATTAGTCGTTGCCTTTAATACTATCGATAAACCTCATATATTTCCTTCTACGGAAACACATCTACATTTCATCTCACAGGCTTCGCTCTGATACCATATTGTTATTTTCAGATTAAGGTATGTGTGATTTCTTGTTCATAATCTGATCTGAATGTAGATGCTTATACTTACACTATTGATATTCTGTGTGTTTTATGAATCTCCATCCATACAAGAATATATATTATATTGGGGAGGCATGTCTCCAAAAATACATGCCTCCTCTTCAATAAATAATGATTAGATACTTATAGTATGATTAAATACACAATATATTTACATGAATAATTAGTATGATTAATAATAATATATTATATTATACACATATATGTGCATATATATATATATATATATGATCTTAGTATTATTAATTATACTGATTATAATCATGAACATTTAAGTTTATTGTGTATATGTTATTGATCATACGACTAAAGCTACAATCATTAACAAAAACATTACTTGCATCAAAGAATTAAAATACTTTATAAGAGCATGCTCATATTTAATATATGATGACCATGTTTGCCACTATGAAATAAAATAAAATATATACGCTATATATAATGTAATTTTTTTTTACATTAAACACACACACACACACACACACAGAATAATCATTAAGAAAGTTGGAACATTTTTATAAAAATGTATCTTTCATGGTTGATTTTGATGAATAATCAAGATAAAATATTGAAATTGAAAGGAATTCAAGTGTGATGCGATAATCTCTTAAAATTCTTAAGTGCTACAAATGAACACACAAAATTAGATTTAAAGAAATAAATTCATAACACTAGATATATGCGGTTAGATTTAAAGAAATAAATAAATTCAAAAAAATAGATATACGTGGGAAAGCCTATTCAAGAAAGACATCCCCTGTGGTGGTGTGTGTGGTCTAGATGTAGAGAGATAAAGTGGATTTTTATCAAGGTGTCAGGTTGGTTTGTAGGTTTGTTGGTTTTTGGCCTTCTCTTAATCGTTGGGTGATAGATTCTTGGAGATCTTTAGTCTCTGGTAACATTGAGCTTTTCCCTTGTGCAAAAGGGGTTTATTATTATTATTTTTACTTCTTCTAAAGAACATGATTTGGTGCTAAGCAAGCTATGGGTTTGAGGGACTCACTCTCTCTTGCCAAACCCTGGACAATCTCCTTTAACCATCCTATTGAACCACTTAGTGTGCGTCTAGTGTGGGTTTGTCTCCCCAATATTCCTTATAATTTTTGGGAGAACTCTTGTTTTGAGGCCATCAACAACTCTATTGGTTGTTCCTTAAAAATGGAAGAGGCTACGACAACTATGGGTCTCTCTACCTTTGCACGGATTTTGATTGACAATAATATCTACATACCTCTCCCTAGAGATGTGGTTCTCATGGTGGGGGATAGGCCATAGACTTAAGTAGTGGATAATGAGGGCCTCCCTTTTTTACGTTGACAATGCTTCTCTACTGGTCACCCGAAAACTAATTGCTCTCTCTTGCGACATAAAGGTACTGCCACTTGGTGGAAGGATGCTAATGATGAACATTTGACTATCATGGCTTCTAATTATTCCTTTGATGAAGGATCACAAGCTGATGAGGAGTCCCTTTAGATGAAGTTGTTGTTGCAAATTTGGATGATGCTTTTGCCGCAAACCTAGCCTCATTAGTTCTTGTGGATACAACTCCGGTTGTTGTTGGTGTGGCCCCCACTGGCCGTGTGGACCCTTGTCTGTCTATTTCTCTTGCTCTATTCCATTCTTTGTTTGACGATAAATCACTTTCTCAACATTTTCCCCTTGTGCTCACAAATTTTAAACTACAATTTCACTAGTTCCTCACCTGCGTGGTGGGGTTCCTAGTGATAGCATCACTTGGACAATTGTTCGACAACGTAGGAAAAATTATTATTTAGCCTCTCATTCTCCTTCCCATTTTGTTGGTGATTTGTCTACCCACTCTTGAGATTGGCTACTAGCCTTTCTACTAGTGTGTTATTTTTCTCTGTGATTGTCAACACCTTTACTATTAGTGTTGGTGATCTTTATTGATGCCTCTAGGTTGTGGTTGTGTAAGGGACATCACTGAAGACATTATATTTTTCCATTAGTATATGCAAGGAAAAACATGATAAACACCATCAATTTATACTACACCGACAGACAGGGCACAACACTACCCGACGCCAAGGTTACCGATACTGCCAAGTACAAAGCATCCCGACGAACGCTATTCAGTGTTACACGATGAAAAAAAGGACAAAGGAACCCGACAAGTAACCAACAGTGAAAACCAAAGAAACAGTCAAGAGTGGAACCCGACAGATGAAGGGAACCTGACGATCAGTTCAAAGAAGGAACACCAACAGACTTTCTGTTCACACTGACGATCAAGAATCGACAGTCAGTTACATCTCGCAAAACGTGGATCTGACTTTCCACGTCAGATAAATCACTGAAGTTTTATATTTAGCTTCTTGATTTTTTTAAAATCCATTATGTGAGGGAAAAACAATGTATTTATTATTGTTTTTATCAGTTTAACTGATTTAAAATATGCAAACTAAAGGATCAAGGTCAAGTTGTATACCTTGAATCTAGAGTTAACATTGTAATGCGTGATTCTAGAATAGGTCAAATACTTGTATAAATAGATGCTCAATCAATTGTGAACATGTTGTTCGATGATGATTGTAGCCACTGAGAGCATCTAAGGATCAAACAAGAGAATTCATGTAACAACACAGACAAAGATCAAATCAGTTGTCAAGAACAGAACAAAGGATACCGACGAGCAGGAAAAGGTATTAATCAATCACTATAGGTGATATTCATATACTTTAAGCTTTAATGGATCTACAATCAGAAATTATAGATTGCATACAGTCAGGTCAAACATATTGTACACATTCTAACAAGTGGGGTACACTTAAGAAATCCTTTCAAGCAAGGTGGACTTAACAGTCCTATTGTAAATCTCTTAACCGAGTGCACACTACATCAGTGTTTCTAAAGCTCTTAACATAGTAGATCCTAACAGGTCTCCACATTAATACTCCTAATAGAGTAGATCATCAGAAGTGATCAAATTGTAAACCTTAACCGACTCCCTTCCATTCTGCAGATAGTGAAGTTTTGTGGGTGCCATCCCCACCGCAGTTTTTACTTCCTAACAAGAGTTTTCTGTGATATCATATCTTGTGCTATGTGTCTATTACTTTCATGAATGTTGCATACAATTAAGTTTATGAATTAATACTACATGCATAAAGAAGAACATCAGATATGATCGGTAATATAATAAAGATTGATTACTAATGATGAAAGGTGAAAAGTGTTAAACGTTTTAGAGGTACTGATTCACCCCTCCCCTCTCAGTACTACTTCCCATTAATCCCAACAATTGGTATCAGAGCTGAGTCTCTTCTTGGAAATCTTAAAGGCTTAAGATAAAAGATCATACAATGGAGAAGTACAAACTTGATAAAAATAGTGAGAATAAAAAGCTTGAAATTCAGATGTTCTATGAACAGCATAAAGAAGCAACAATCAGTATGAGACAACTGCTGGATGAAAGAAAGAATATGGCATCTCACTATAATGAGACATATTATCTTAAGGAAGAGATCCTAGATTTCTTTAAGTCTTCAGGATTAAATACAAGCAAGGCATCAGATACATCAGAAGAAAACATCACAAGCATAACTGAGATCAATCTACATCTGGCTGGACAAGTCAAATCTTTGCAAATCGGTCAAGAGACACAAATGGTAAGAATGATTGATGTCATGAACAATGCAAGGCAAGCTGAACAAGAAAGAACTCTAGCTATTGATGATAGAAGAAAGATCACAGATAAGCTACAAGAAAAGGAGTCTGAGATACAAAGACATACATAGCATCACCATGAGGTAACTAATCAGATTATTCTTATGAGTCAAGAAGCAAACAGAATGAATGTGGAACTCATTGAAATAATACATATTATTAGTGAACTAAGAGAAGAGAATGAAAAACTAAAGCATGAGGCTAGAATTCAATAGCAACATAATGACATGATTAAGAAAGTTGAAGAGAGTAAAAAAAGGATGGATGAATTCTTGAATGCACAAAGAAGACCCAACACCAACACTGGACTAGGGTACACAGATCATGGAGAGTCATCAAATGAAGCTGATCCAAAATATGCCTACACCAATCCTAGACCAAGGAAGTTAACATGCAATCACTGTGGAAAGAAAGGCCACACCTCAAATGTCTACAGGAGCAAAGAAAAAGGTATTCCTAAATCCACATTTACATTCATAGGACATTGTTATAATTGTAGCAAGAAAGGACATAAAGCACATGAATGTAAATCAAAGGTGAAAGAACCAAAGAAAGAAACCTATATGGACAAGTATTGTCCACCTGCAAAATGCATGGGCACACATCTCTTGAATGCAGGAAGAAGAAAATTGAAGCATGGAAACCCAAAAATGAAGAAAATGCATATAAACCGAGAAGAGTTGGTAATTCATATGCTTGGGACTACAATACATGGATAAACTGCACAACATGTGGTAGATATGGTCACATTACTGCAAACTACATGAGAACATGGACCAAAAGGTCTAGAGGCTAGACCAACCCGAGAATGGCATGTTTGCACTGTCATAAGGTTGGACATCTAAAGAAGGACTGCACAGACCGAATAACAAAAAACACCACTTTTGAAAATGGTAACGCCATCGAAGACATCAAGAAAATGAGAAAGCAAATGTGGTGGAAAGCTTCAACTGTTGAGGAAGCTGGACCAAGCAATGCAGTAGGTGACACCTCATCCAACGGATCTGGTGACATCACCACCCCTGCCTAAAGATGAACAAGTAACTATGGAACTGCACTACACCAAGTCACATTTTGCATCAGTTCCATTATAAAAATTGATAGATAGTCAAAATCTGCATGAATAAAGATGCATATTATATTACTTGTTACAATTTTGAGAAAACAACCCTGCCGTTAAACACATACCAAAAATCATCGGTAAACATAAAAGGATGAGCTTTTTACACTTGCCAAGAATTGTCGGTCAACACATAAAAAAAGGCTAAGTCGTTAATGTAACCCGACACCCGTCGGTAAGGAAGCAACATTACAAAGTTGTCTTGACACAACACCGAGATCCGTTGATAAAAGCAACAATCTTAACAACCATCCCGAGCATCCTGTCAACACCGAGAATGTTATTTGAGAGTCTTCCCGACGAACTTCATCTTCAGGACCCGACGAGTTGTTGAGCATTTATGATAGACTTAGGGAAAAAGTCTATAAATACTTGACAAAAGCACTTCATCTTGCACACGCATTTTGAGAAAACAAAGCAGAGCAAAAACAGAGCGAAAAGAGAGCAGATAGTAGAGCGTCCTCAACTCGATCCAACACACTCCAAACCATTCACTCACAAGTTAAACGGATCGAAGTAAGTATCGAGCGCACCGAAGAACTCTATTATTGTTTTTGAAAAAGCCCTAAATTCAAAACACAATGGCAACCACTTCAAGAACAGTAAAGTTGAAGAGTGATAAGAAGAATGATGTTAAGTTGATAAAGAATAGCACTTGTGTGGAACCTAAATACAAGATATGCCCAGAGATTGCATCACAACCCGATGATTCTAGTGCATTTTCAAAAATTCCACGTAGGCTTTTGTTGATAGAAGACGTTAGGTCCTATATTCACTGCAAGATCACTGAGATTGGTGATCTGGAGATAGATCAAGCTTACAAGAAGTTGTGTGATGAACAAGGAAACCTAAAGGAAGAACACAAACACTTACAGGTAAAAGGGATAATAAATGCCCTATATTTCCTAAGGGTTTTCAAAACCGACTGGATTAGGTTGGTACTTAGCAGA
Source organism: Thuja plicata (assembly GCA_018584345.1). Lineage (NCBI taxonomy): Eukaryota > Viridiplantae > Streptophyta > Pinopsida > Cupressales > Cupressaceae > Thuja > Thuja plicata. Next base: position 226,693 of record MU223784.1, on the reverse strand, counting down.
ATGCACGACCAGAAGTTATGGTTGGATGAACCCAAACAAATCACAAAGGATGTGTTACATGCTGTAACAGGTTACCCCATAACCGACAAACCTAAGGCACATAAGCATCCCTCTCAACCAGAAGTTGAAAAACTCACCAATGCTGTGTGGGATAATAGAGGACTTAAGGTGAACAACATCACCGATGAGGAACTAAGGTTTGGTGCATGTGTGATAGGTTACAAAATCTTCCAAGCAAGAAAGCTAAACAATATAGCATCAACAACAGTAAGCACAACTTACAAGATACTAACGAAGGGAATACAGATGGATCTATGTGAGATCCTGTTGAAGCAACTTGATGAGAATATGACAGCAATTAGGTCTGCAAAGACAAACACATGTAAATTTGGCTCACTTATGATGTGTATATTCTTTTATTTTCAAGAACACTTTCCTTCAGTTGGAAAAGTGATGTGGAACACTACCAAGCCAGTCACATTGCATATTAGAGACCTTATCAAGTCACTAGGTGACAACTTTGATTCAGTGATGGAAAGATGATGGAAAGAGTGAGGATCCCTGAACAATTGATTGAGAAGCATAGGGATGAAATATGTTTTATCATGGATTCATATTTCACTCACATTAAACCAGTTGTACCAAGGACAGCCTGGTTAGCACCTCTTGACTATGAGACTAACATAGATCAAGAAACAAATGCAATTGATGCATTATTGAGTGAACCATTTGACATCAAGCAACCAAGATTTGGGACATATGAAGAGGCCAAGTCCAAGATAAAACTAGGCCTAGTAATCAAGAAGACTGTCAACAAGAAAAACAAGATGGTGAAGAATCTTGAAAAAGATGCTATCGGTTAATGAGGAGGAGAAAGAACAAATAGAGGAAATCGAGGAACAAGGTACCATCGGTGAAGAGCAAGATGAGAAAAAATCAGATTCTGAGGCCACTGAGTTTGATGTGCCTCCACCTCCTGCCAAGAAACCAAGGACCACAACGACTCAGAGGACAAGAAGCCAAACTATGAAAAATACTACACCTTTAAAGAAAGATCAAGTGAGGACCTATAAGAGGAAGCAACAAATATAGAAGCAAACACCTACCAAAAGGAGGAAGACTGGTTAGAACCAAGGCTGACATTGAAGATTCAAAATAGGATGAGCCTGATGTAGATAAGAAAAGCTCAGCCCCTAGAACAATGGATGAAATTGCTGATTCAATTGCTACAACCGGTAGCATGACCAATAGAAAAATTAGACAATGGGCAAAAATAGAGCCAGAGGACCAACATAAAATACAAGATGCAATAATCAGGGCAATGGTCAAGTTCAAATATGTACCAATTGAGTTTATTAATAAAATACCCAAAGAACTAGGTGACAGAATTTCACAACAATGGTCTTATGCTTTGCACACAGAAAAGGAAGCAAGGGAGAGGGTACTTGTCACACTCATGCCTCCCGAATCCAAAATGGAAGAGATAAAACAAATAATGAAAAAGCATTCTAATAAATTTGTGGCAAAGGTAAGAGCTTACAAGGTACTACATGATAAATTTACAGAGCTAGACAACATGCCAGATGCTAAATGGAGACAAATCCTAGATCTACCTACAAAATCAACAAGTTGTGAGAATCAATTACTTCTCACTGACACGCCTCATGTAGAGGAGCAGAGAAATAAAGAAAGTCCTAAGCACATTGCTTTGGATAATGTGGATACTACTAAGCCCATTGACTTAGATAAAGTCATGGATGATCTTGACATTCAAGACATCACTCACAATGATTCTGACAAAGATCCACAAAAAGAAGATGATGTCATTTTCATATCTCTTAAGGATAAAAAAAAGCAACAAGAATTGGAGACACAAGGAAATAAGGACATGAATGTTGCTGATGAGATATGGCCAGACACTTCCATTATTGACATAACGAGATTGGACCCAGTAGATCAAATACAAAAAGATGAAGATGTCACTACTCAACAAGCTCAAACTGATGAGCATGACACAATTCTAGATGCAACACAAGTGGGCACACAGAATAATATGCCAGTATTGATGAAGGCCATCAATCTGCTAGAAGGAAATGAAGAATTTGTAGCATATAAAAGCATACCCGAAGACAAGGGTGATGCTAAAACAAAGGACACAACAGATGAACCCAAAGATACAACTGCAGATCAAGCTGCAACCGATGATCAACAAGATAAGTCTACTGATCAAAATAAAGAAGAAGAAAAAAAAGTAGAGAAGGAGAAGAGTGAAGAAGCAAAGACAAATGAAAAACAAAAGAAAACAGAAGAGAAATCTGCTGAAACACCCAAGGTTGGTGAAGAGACGTCTTCACCTAATCGACAGGTGAACCCCAAGCATAAGGCACAAGAGGTTTCATCTACAAAGCCTTCACCGAGCATCTCAGAGAAAACAAATGAGATAGCAACGGTAGTTCATACATCTGCCTCTACCCAAATATCAAGGAAGAAGAATAGAAAGAACAAGAATTCAGTCACTCTGGATGAAATTATTGAGATTTTAGTATGTGATCCTAGAACATTGGATCCTACTGAGTTGACAAAGTATGCTAGACTTTGTGAAAGGAAAGCCATGCAGGATAAGTTAAGAAAAGCCACAAAGGAAGCAAAGGTACTTGAAGTTGCAAGAGGAATTCTTGAGCAAATTGTACCTGATACAAATGTTGATCAAACAACCCCCATGCTTGATCAATTAGTGGTTCTCACCGACGTTATCACATCTCAAAAAATAGACACTGAAAAGGCTATGGAGGCTAGACTTGAAAAGAAATATGAATTCAAGTTAGCAGAGAAGATAAGCCATGAAGTGACACTACAAAAGGTGAAGATATCTGAACTGGTAAGCACAATAGACCCCATTATTTCAGAAGCAATAGCCTTAATACAAAAATTGTGCACGTTAGATCAAATCACAAAGGAGTATACCGATAAGATAGCACAGATTGATGCTGATCTTCAAGCAAGTGCACAAGGTCTCACAAATAGTGAAGAAGCAATCAAATTGCACAATGAACAACTCAAGCAAGCTAGGAAGCTGAGACAAGACATACAGATTGCAAAAACCAAGTTTAGAGATGAGGTGAATGAGATTTAAGCTCAACTCTTACCTACTCTCACATTACTACAATAACATATGACATAGGCAAGAACACTTATTGCCACCCCAGAAATGTTTGTCCTAGACAACACTTATGATATGCATGCTAGGATTGAGCTAGAGCACACGACATTAGAACTCCTCAAAGAAAAATGGGAGAAAAGGATAGAAGATATCAAGAACACTCACTCCCACATTCTTGTCACTCTGTAAGTTACACATTTTTGTCACATTTTTGACAACTTATAAGTTGTACATTTTTGTCATGATTATAAAAAAAGGGGGAAATGATATGTACAGTCAATCAGTAAAAGGGGGAAATGAAAGGAAGAAATGATTTTTACAGTCATTCATTTGAAAGAGGAAAGAACAAAAAGGGGAATGTATAGTACAAAGGCAAGTATACATGTACATATACTTATATTATACTGATGCATACAGTTAGGAGGATTCATATAATGACAAGGATATATACATGGTGTACATACTAAACACTTTAGTATTATGCTCATATAAGTTTTTGATACTCATGTCAAAGGGGGAGATTGAAGACATTATATTTTTCCATTAGTATATGCAAGGAAAAACATGATAAACACCATCGGTTTATACTACATCGACAGACAGGGCACAAAACTACCTGACGCCAAGTACAAAGCATCCTGATGAACACTATTCAGTGTTACCTGATGACAAAAAGGACAAAGGAATCTGACGAGTAACCAACAGTGAAAACCAATGAAATAGTCAAGAGTGGAACCCGACAGATGAAGGGAACCCGACAACCAATTCAAAGAAGGAACACCGACAAACTTTCTATTCACACCGACGATAAAGAACCGACAGTCAGTTACATCCCGCAAAAAGTGAATTTGACTTTCCACGTCAAATAAATCACTAAAGTTTTATATTGATCTTCTTGATTTGTTTTAAATCCATTACATGAGGGAAAACCAATGTATTTATTATTGTGTTTATCAGTTTAACTGATTTAAAACATGCAAACTAAAGGATCAAGGTCAAGTTGTATACCTTGGATCTAGAGTTAACATTGTAATGCGTGATTCTAGAATAGGTCAAATACTTGTATAAATAGATGCTCAATCAATTGTGAACATGTTGTTTGATGGTGATTGTAGCCACTGAGAGCATCTAAAGATCATACAAGAGAATTCATGTAACAATAGAGACAAAGATCAAACCGGTTTTCAAGAACAGAACAAAGGCTATGGACGAACAGGGAAAGGTAGTAATCAATCACTATAGGTGATATTCATATACAGTAAGCTTTAATAGATCTGTAATAAGCAATTATAGATTTCATATAGTCAGGTCAAACATATTGTACACATTCTAACAAGTAGGGTACACTTAAGAAATCTTTTCAAGCAAAGTGGACTTAACAGTCCTATTGTAAATCTCTTAACCGAGTGCACACTACATCAGTGTTTCTAAAGCTCTTAACAAAGTAGATCCTAACAGGTCTCCACATTAATACTCCTAACAGGGTAGATCATCAGAAGTGATCAAATTGTAAGCCTTAACCGACTCCCTTCCATTGTGCAAATAGTGAAGTTTTGTGGGTGCCATCCCCACAACAGTTTTTACTTCCTAACATGAGTTTTCTGCGATATCATATCTTGTGCTATGTGTCTATTACTTTCATGAATGTTTCTATGAATGTTGCATACAATTAAGTTTATGAATTAATACTACATGCATAAGAAAGAACATCAGATATGGTCGGTAATATAATAAAGATTGATTACTAATGATGAAAGGTGAAAAGTGTTAAATGTTTTAGAGGTACTGATTCACCCTTCCCCTCTCAGTACTACTTCCCATTAATATCAACAATCACCCTTATTTTTCTACTAATTTTAATAAAAATAAGCAATAATTACAATATAATGCTTAGAGCCAATGCTCTTTAGAAGTAAATACATAAACAAAGAATTCTAAAGAAAATCCAACAAGTAAAATCTTCTTAGAAGATATCTAACCTCATACAAATTACACCAATAAGCCACACATTTATAGAGCTCAACAGAAGCGAAAACCACTTATTATTTCCAAAACCAACTCCAACTTGAAAGACAATGACTATCCAACTATCATGATGCTTTGTCATTGATGGTTGGATCCCCCATGACTGCAGTTGAACTTCCTCCTTGATGCCAATTGCCATTCCACTCCTGCTACAATCTAATTCTCTTGTTTGCCCACTGTTTATTGTCCTACCGCATGAAACAAATCCAACTGCAATTTACTTATGATCACAACATTGTAGGAGCAAAGAATTAGAAAGAGCAAAAAACTCAATTGGACTTTACGTTTTTCTTTCTTTCTTTTAAATTATTTAACTTTTTACTATCTTCCCTCATTTTATTGTTGTTTTGAACTTTATAATAAATATTAGTATATTATTATTATGATCATTATTATCATAAACTATTAATATTAATGAAACCAATCGCTAGATTAACTTAATCATAATTTTAAACCTAATGATAATCTATAAGGGTTCAAATCTTGGTTCAAGTAGGAGTGGTATTGAGTAGGCTTTATTGTTCACTTATGTTTAGGGTCAGGGTTTAATTAGGATAAATATTATCATCTTTAAATATATTATTATTGATATTGATAATAATATTAATAATATTATAAATAATATATAATAATATTATAAAAGTATTTCCATAAATATAATATAATGTCAATTGATTAGGTATACTTTATTTTGCACTATCCTCCAAAAGAAATCAAAACATATTATATCATAGTTGTTCAAAAAGTTGCAATTTAACAGTTTTTATTTTTTTGTGTTATGATGTTTATAATACTTTGTATATATTTTTTTATTAAAAAATGTCTTTTATTAATAAAGGATTATGATATTAATAGAATATTAAATTAATCATTATATTATATAGTAATATTTTATTATAATTATTATATATGTTTTTGATCGGTAATTGAGTCTATTTTATTAATTATTATTAAAAAGGGATTACAAAAGAATAGGGTTACCCCAACCCTAACCGTAAAAAGTCTGCTATTCCCTGGAGTCATAATCCAGATACACATTCTAAATATCCACAAACTCCAAACTATACAAAAAGCATAGACATCAATTTGTCCAACATCAACGACACCAAAGCACTGCAAAAATCTACATTTACAAATGTATATAAGTTGATGGGTTGTTCCACTCCTGTTGCTAGCCACAAGTCCTCAGAAACTCACCCTACCCTTGAATCTCTGGCTGACCCTACGCCTGACTCGCTGGCTAGCTCTAAGCACGACCTTACCCCTGAGAATCCCAACCCGCGACCCACCAAAAAAAGCAAAAGGATTCTCATTAACATTGAAACCACTGAGTCTGTTGACCCCCACCCCGGCCAAACCCACCGCTCCACATGACCGACGAAGGAAAAGGGTAAGAGAGCGATGAAAGATCTCTTAGATCAGGGAGATGCCTCAGTGGGCTCACATAGTCGTGATGATGCTGAGAAAATCCCGCACCCAATGGAGGATAAGGGTAATAAACTGGACACCACGACTGAGGAGGTTAAGGAGAATATTGTCCCCACTGCTGAGGGTGCTAATATGGCTGAAGGTGCTAAAATTTTGACTGGTGGGTTGGTGGGCAGATTCAAACACCAAATTGCCTATTTGGAAAAAATCGTGGCCCAACTCAAAGTGGATATGGATAGTACCAACAGAGGGTTGCAGGATGTCAGTAAATTTTCCCTTAAGGTCATGCGTGCCTCTTCAACCACTCTCTGATTATTGAATGAGAAGGCTTCAGATGGACAGGTGCTGGAGGAGGACAACCCCCAGGAACTCTTCAAGTTCCTTCATGTTGTTGACATGTTGCTGTCGAAGCACTTATGGGATGGGAAATGACTCTGTTGTTGGTTCTTAGGGATGCTATGGATAAGCCTTTTGGTTGGGCTACTTTTTTTGGTTATAGTTTTAAGTCTAAGACTTTAATGCCGGCTATTAGCCCTGTGTGGATTGGTTTTATTATGTTTAAAATTTATACTCTCTGCTCTTTGGTTTTTGGAGCTAAGCACTCGTGTTGAGACTATAATTTTGTTATTTTGGTTTTTGATAGAGGTAGATGACTATGAATTGTTTGTATGCAATCTAGGTTGGATTAATTTACTGTTAATTCTCCTCTAGTGTGCTGATATTGTACCTCGGGCCAACACCCTCTTGCTGCTGCTTATTTCAAAAACAAAATGCATTAACTACTACCCCCACTATGACTACTAAACCCCAAAATCAACCATAGTAATTATTCACTAGACTATAAAAAAGGGACAAAACCAAAAATCTTGTAAGAGACCTTCCCTATTCACAGTGGGAATCTAGGGTTAACAAAACAAGACAATGCCCAAACTACTATCAATACCCAAAAGCTACCCGAAACAATTGAAGGAAAGGAAAATGATAAAGAAAATAGTAAAAAAGAGATCAAACTAGCATTATTGTCATTTCAACTTTTCCAATGGGGCCTTTGAACCAATAGTCTTCATACCCAAATTTGATCCCGTTTTCACCTTTGTTCTCACATTCCAACTATGCCTTCTCCTGAGCCATTTTGCATGCACGCAAGAAGTCTTTGAGTGAGTCACACCTAATATGTTCTTCAACCCTACGTTCATCATTGTCCATCATGGTGCTCCAAACTAGAAGTGGATGCGTTGGGGGTGTTGTGCTCTCAATCCTTTGCTAGTCACCTTGATGAGCTCTTAGATCTACCTCGGCTCGACCGTTGCTGAAATTGATGTCATTCCTTCATACCATTGCGGGTGGACACACTCCTTCATAACCCACAAAGACTCTTCCTTCAAACCAAACTATAATGTCTAGGCCATAAAGTTTGAAACAATATCAATGTTGAAGCGATATTTGTGCTCCAGCCATGTACATTTCTCCCCAAAAATAAGATCAATACTCTACCAGAACAAAGGATCGTCAATTAAAAACCCCTTTAGGCACTTGTCTGTGATCCAACCCTTAAAACACAATTGTTTCTTCGAAGTTATCATTGAAAAATTTGCCTCCATGTTTACTATAACGTAGTGCCCCTGCTCAAATCCAACACTCCATTGAAACAAAAAACACAAGTATAATTCCCCTTGTGCGAACTTATTTTAAAAATCCCTTTCTTTCCTTCGCCACATACCATACTTGTCCCATCTAATCATAATTTTTTCATCTGACGACATGCAAAAACTCTAGATACTCTCCCCTTATGACTCAAATCTTTATAGATTTATCCCAATTGATTTGGCATTACTAACAAGGCAGTATTAGAAAGAGTGTCCGCCAACTGATTATTTCATCTCTCGACATGAGTAACCTTGAAACCATTAAAGGTGACCAATAAGGATTTAATTATTTTAATAAACTTATTCAAATTCCATGCAAACATTTTGCCTTTTATAATTGTGTTGCCAAGTACAAGCGAATCCCCTTCCAAATAGATATGAGACACGTATAATTTCTTCGCCATAAAAATTGTATGCAGAGCCACTTGAACTTTTGCTTCATTGTTGGTTCCCTCACTCATTTTTTTTACTCCAAAGGCCACAAGGTTCCCTTTCCAATCACTGGCTACTTACCCTATGCCAAAAGGGCTTGGATTACCCTTTGACACTCTATCAAAGTTAATCTCAATCCACCTTGGCTCCAACATCTTCCATTCGTCTACCTGAATAGAATGAAATTATGGATCCATCTAGAAAGTCTGATCAACAGGTTGTAATTATTATATTACATTTATAGTACTTATTATATTGTACTAGTAGTACACTTTAACCCTAACTAAATTGTATCTAAATTATATTTATATTTTGTTTTTTTGGTTAGTAATTGTGTTTTTTATTTTATTAATAGTGATCCGGGAAAACAATTGCCCCAAAACAAGAGTGGTAACAAGTAGGAGTACCACCTCCCCAATATAGCTCATAAAAAAGACCACAAACAAACCAGAGACCAACAAACCCCCAAACCTACAACGCATAAATTTAAGAGTTTCTTTTGACATCCCCTTTAGAATGGGAATGAAGAACCATATCAAAGTTCTTTTGATTCCTTAATTTTTTTCCCTTTCACCGTATGCCACCCATCTTCAAGTTTAGCCACCTCCTTTTGCCAATCTAAAGATATATCTGTTGAGATTCACCCAACATCCACCGCACAAGAAGCCTCAGCCTGAAACATACCACCCACATGCTCTGAATCTAACAGACCATGGTTCCTAATTGATCTACACTTCTCTCTTCCCTCTAGCGTACCCACACCATTAACTTGAGAGAGCCCCCTTCCTTGATCAACCAAGCCATAATTATCATTGTGCTCCTTTGGAAGAGAAGCCTGAGAAAGTACCCCTTGAGGCACTTGCACCCTTTCCTCAACAACTTGAGAGAAACTCCTTTTCTGTTCAATCTTCTTGTCAATCGTGTAGTGTTGTTGGAATGCATCTTTCCAACACGATGCCTCCTTAGACATCCTATCTTTTCCACATTGTATAGCCATGTGCCCTATTTGGAAACCTCTTCTCCACCTAAAGTGAACACCTTCAAAGTCTAAAGCTTGAGTCCAACAACCTTTTGAAGTTTTAGTGGAAGTTTCAGCAAGAAGACCATCAGAAACATCCATTTCTGCAAAGATTCGAGCAAAGATAGAATGAAGAAGATTTGACGATTCCTTATCTACCATCAACAAATCCCCTCCCGAATTTCCAACCAATTTTAAAAGAGAGTCAAACCAAAGATAAAGGGGAAGATTAGGAAGCCTTACCCAAAGAGGGATCTTGTCAAAAGTTTTAGTAGTTGGACAAAAATTAGGATGCCAGGGTTTCAACATCAAAGAATAATTCTCCTCATAATCCAGAAATGCTCACACAAAACCTTGTTTCTGTCCTAAATATTCTCAAAGACAACAATAAAAAACCCTTTTATCACAGGGTAAATTTAAACACACCCTTAAATGATGGGCTCCTAGTTATCTAAAATCCAAGAGTGGAGATCATGTAAGCTTGGCCAAAGGCCCCTAAATCGCCTGATCACACCCACTTCAGAAAAGACTAAGACATTGTAATATATTTCCTCCTCAGCCTCCAAAATTAGATCCATTGCAACAATCTTGGATAATGGGATTAAGGAACCCTAAACAATGTTTGGACCATTTTTTAAAACCCTGGCCCTGAGATGTTTTTGTGCCCATTACCCCTGTTTGTCATCTATCCCCATGGACAACGCCATTTAAAAAAAGTCTCCTGCATTATTTCTGTCGCCTTTGACATAGACCCACATCTTACTATTTAGCAGAGGCACTATTTTTGCAAGTTATGTATGTGTCTAATAAACGACTCTCCCTTTCTGAAGATCATGGGTTTTGGTGGAGGTTTCACCATCTAGAAAGCCCCCAAAGTCTTTTCGCTGCAACCGTGCCACCAAGCATTCATCGTCGCCCTTGTGTGGAGCCGTTGAAGCCTTGTTGTTATTTCCTTTGATAGAACCAAAGCAACCATTACAGGGAAGAGAAACAGACTTCACCTTCGTGTCCACTGAAATGGTCGAAACCCTAGCCCCAACGGTAGGAGATTTCAAACAACTTCGGAGCCCCATTTTCTCTTCCTTTGATACAGTTGATTTGGTTGCAATGTTTCAGGGGATTTACTAGATCATCTTTCTATGTATTTGGCTATATTTCTATTTTTTAATGTTAATATTACTATTTTTATATTATGTTTGTATAATTATATTATATCTTGATTATTTTATATTAATATAATATGATTTTATATTATTGTTTTTTATTGAAAAAGAGGGGTACAAATTTTTTGAATAAAAATAACAGTACAAAACTCAAGGAAAACAATCCCAAAAGAAAATACAAATCAATAAGCACCAATAAAAGAATGACCCCAAAAGGGCCACAACTAACTTGTCGTGTCTTCCCTAACCCATCTCAACATCATGAACAGACTTAAGGGGAAATTGACCTCATTCTCCAACATTTCAACTTGCCAATCATTCAAAAGCCCACTTAGCCAAACAATTAGCTCTCCTATTCCACTCATAGGGAATATAGAAAAAAAAGATTATCTCCAAGGAGTCTTTCAAGCTAAGGATATGTCTGCCCACCACAATCAAATGTCAATCAAAATCATCCATCATCTGTCGGTTCAACATATCCACCACAACTTGGGAATCAAACTCACAAATAATCTTACTCCACCCTAGAGGACATCCTCTTTCTAGAGCCAAGAGCTCAATGAGAGCCTCCATATAGTTATTGGGTTTGTAGGCCCTTATGCATAGAAAAGAAGAAAATTGCCTTTCTAGAGCTATCCCTGCCAACTCCTCAAACTCTTGCATGCACATGATTTCCTCTAGAGGATCCATCAATGTTGATCTTAAGGGTCCCCAAAGGTGGTAGAGACCACTTACCATCCCACTAAGCCTTATTTTTAGCATGCCTACATGTAACCTACAATTTTTTTGAAAAAGGCATCTCTAAAGTCTACACCAAAATGTTCAAATTTAGGACAACTTGCTAGTCCCCAAAGTTAGCACAAAAAGATCGCACTTAGCCAACAACGTCTCTTGTATAATGTTAGTAACTTGCAACCACACTTGCTGCACCAACTTCTTATGTTGAAAAATCTTGGGGTTTCTTTCTAGCCACCCCTAACATTCTGCAACCCTCTATAAAGGCCAATAAAAAGCCACCAAGTTTCTTTGTCATTGAACCTTGAGCATGTTTCCATCTCAATTCTTTGCAATATAAATAACAAGTTAAAATTGATATCATATTTGCTCAAAGAAAATCTTTTAATCACTGGAAAGTGAGAGCCGATTTAAATGGAGTTCCATTCTAGGAAGCTAGCTAGAATCGTGATTCTAACATTAAGCAGTCACCGAATCTAGGCCTGATCATGAAAAAATAGAATGAAGACATATTAAAAATATATTCTAATACTCCAGAAATGATAATTTTGTTAGCTTACGCCATCTTGGGGATATTTGGGGAAAATTCATTTGAAAGACATTCACTAGACAAGAGGAGATCAATTGTATATTTATAGAGACAACTCTAGAAAACAACAGCTGGGTTGATATATCCATGTTGATAAAATTCATACTTTGAAACTTGCCAATACAATTTTCTCAACTTAATCCAAGTGTAGGGTAGGAATAAGTTATATAATGTTGATCAGTTTACATGATTGATTAGGGGAACCACCATCATTTTACAATTATACAATTACTATTGGGTAGCCTAACTTTCCACAATACAAAGATAGTATCATTGCATTAAAAGGTATTGTCAACATACAAACAACACATTAGTAGTAATTAAAGAAGTAAACAAAAATAAAGTCCCTCGTGATTATGGGGAAAACTAGAAAAACCGTAAGAAATTAAATAGGGAACATTATAGAGCTGCAACTAAATTGAAGATGTTATTTCTCCAAAATTCCAAGGGAAAGCACAAAAGCCTCACCCATATTGGAACCCTGGACAAAAGATCTTCAATTGGGTTGAATCCAACATGCAATGGCTTGATGAGTAAACCAACTTGATTAGAAAAAAGGGACCCATTTTGAATACCCTAATTATGTTTGATGTGCATGAAAAAACCACTCAAAAATAGCTATTGGAAACCAATATCATTTCCATTTCCCCCTCTAAATTCTATGTGCAACGAGCCCTTGAATCCAAGAAGGGAAGTGTGTTAGGATTATGGTTTGTAATTGTTGGTTTACTGAGAGGAGGGGGGGTGAATTAGAAAACAATGAATCTTTTAAACCTTAAAATGTAAACTCTGATTCAACTCAGTAAGACAAACTGCAAAAATATCCGAATCACTAATAACGTCACTATAACAATCAACAACTTAAGTAAACATGCACAACAAACATTCAACAAAGGAAACCCAATTTGGTAAAAACCTCCATGGGAATTGTCACCCACAAATAGAAATACTCTTCTGAAGTATGCTCGATTAAAAGTCAATCCTATTAAAGATTACAATGCACATTGTCAAATGTGACCCTGTTAGGGGATTTACCTTATATCTTTTAAGATCTTCACCCTGTTAGGAGTGGCCTGGTTAAAGGGCTCTAAACATTTTTTTAGAATGTCACATTTCACAAGGATTTTACAAAAGACTGTTAAGTCCACTCGGTTAAGATATTTCTCTGCTACAAATGTTAATAAGCAATAGTATAGAATTTGATCTGTAATACTACAACTACCTCTTGCTTGATCAGATCCCTTATGCACTCTTTGACTACTAGCATTGATACTTCTTTAGTCTCTGCTTCTAGATTCAAATACCATCTTTTCTTCTTCACTGCTTCACTCGGTAGCACATCCACACTTCAACTCGCCAGCCTCTCTATCATTCAAATTCATCCTCTATATAGACTCTATTTTTACCTCTTAATCTCCTTGATTAGGTTTTCCTTCGATTACTCTCAGCCGTTAGATCTAATTTTTGGATTGATTCAATGAATTTGATACTCGGTGAATCGCGTTAGCATAACCTCAAAATTTAACTTTTCTTGGGAGTGGTACCATCACTTTTGTTGGAAGTACAATAACGGGGAAAGCAAGATACTAAGAGGGGGGGTGAATCAGATCTTAAAACTTAGCCACTTAAAAAAAATTGATCCACATTCTTACATATATGAATTTAACCTAACATCAGATAGCATCAATAACATGAAATGTATAGCTCATAACACAAAATTTTGGTAACCCAGAAACCCAAATAGGTAAAATTGGGGTGGGGATGACACCCACAAAATCTTCACTACTACAGCAATAAAGTGTGCCTGTTAGGGCTACAAGAGTTTTATTGCAACATGCAATCTACCTGGTTAAAGGTCTGTTCGGTTAAGAAATAAAGATCATTACAATCTACCTTGTTAAAGGATTTCAACTTACAGTAAAGTAAGCACTCGGCTAAGAGATTTAAAATGGTCTTCTAGAACCACTCTGTTAAGAGATTTCACCTGATACACCTGTTAGAATGTTTCAAGTAGTGATCCTTTGTTATGCACTCAGATGCTGATGACGGATCTACTCTTTCCAATACCTTCTGTGATCTCACAATCTGATATGTCTTTACTCTGCTTTTCATTGCTTTGTCATTCTGCTTGATCTAGGCTTCTTCTCAAAATGACTTACTGTTCATCTCTTAAGAACAACAACCCTTCTCTCACAAACTATATATCTCTCACACTTATTTTCTAGGGTTAGAAGCAATCTTATATGTCTTTTCGGATCTGGCAGCGAGATCTAGATCAACGATCAAGATCTATAATTTATGCTTCCAATGCATTTTGATTTCTTGATTGGCTCCATGCCATGCATAGTATAAAATAATTAAACGTGTAATTAACCCAGTAGAAAAATATTAAATGCATACAAATGTCGGCCCAAATCTCATACAAGTCGGCCTAAACATTTTACATAAAGTTTGAATCAATTCTGACATGTATGCAAATTTTTTTTCTTCTCGGCACTTAATATTCTACTCGACTCGGCATGATGTAAATCGACAACCTAAAACTTGCTCGCCAATGTTTCTCGGCCTTGAATGTTTAGCTCGGCCACAGTGATAACCAACTAAAACTGCCTAAGTAAATGACTAAGTGTAGGTCACTAATCATCAACAAAACTTAGGGATTAACAATCTCCCCCTTTGATATTAGT
>MU223784.1:167864-202108 GCA_018584345.1 Thuja plicata | reverse complement strand
TCCTGTTAGGAAGTAAAAACTGCGGTGGGGATTGTTACCCACAAGACTTCACTATCTGCAGATAAGAAGGGGCCGGTTAAGGCTTAAAATTGGTCACTTCTGATGACCTACCCTATTAGGAGTATTATAGGGGAGACCTGTTAAGATCTACTTCGTTTGAAGCTTTAACAACACTGTTAAGTGTACACTTTGTTAAGAGATTTGTAAAGAACTGCTAAGTCCACCTTCTACAAAAGGATTTTAGATGTGATGCACTTGTTAGAATGCAACTACATAAGTCTTTGATCTGATGATGTATGCAATCTTTAATTGCTGATAACAGATCCTATTAAGCTTCATACATATAAGTAATCATCCTTCCATGATTGAATAATACCTTTATTTGCTCGTCGGTAGCCTCTGTGTGTTCTTGATAACTGATGTGATATATTTCTGAACTTTGCATGAATTCTGCCTTCTGCTCCTTAGATGCTCTTCGTGGCTATCAACAACAATGAATTCATAACTCACAATTGAGTTTGAACATCTATTTATACTAAATTAGGCTCAATTCTTGATTCATGCATCACACGTTAACTCTAGATCCAAGGTTTACTACTTGACCTTGATCTTTAGTTAGATATGTTTTAGATCCATTAGGATGCATTAAAACATTTAGATAAAGCTTGCTTGACCCTCAAGTTATGATTTAAAACAAATAAAAACTCTATAAATAGAATTACATTGCTTTATCCGTCGTGTAAAAATTAGATCCAGAATTTGCAGGTTCTCTAACTGACTGTTGATTCTGATGGTCGGTTTTCTTGGTCGTCAGTGTTCCTTTCTTGAACTTGTCATCAGGTATGCCTTTTCCGATCCTGTCGGGTTTGTTCTAAAAACTATTTCGCCGGTGATGCTTGTAGTTGCCGGTGATGCTTGTTGATTCTATACTTAGCATTTTTCATGACCTCTGTGTTCTGCCGGGTATGCTCGCTGTTCGCCGGTAATGCTTGAAGTCTGCCGGTGATCTCTGTAGTTTGCCGGTGATCCATGTCAATGTTTTTCACTAAGTGTACTAATGGAAAAATAATGTCATCATTAGGATCTTCCTTCCTTATTCTTGTTTCTAAATGATTGATTCATTTATGCATTGATCCTTTCTTTTGGGTTAATCAACTTGGATCTTTCATTTTTATATTCAAGGATAGAAGGAGAGCAGCTTATTTACCCCCATAACAATAATAAATACATAACATATTTAAATGTAAGGGACTTTATGTTAAATGAACACCTCTAAACCTTAATTCATTCATTTTATCCTTTACATTTTTTTGAACCCGCGATAGACAACTCTTTCTTTTTGGTGTTAGATTTACATCTTTTATGTTAGATCTTGCATTCATATTAGATTAGTTCTCTTTTATGTTCTTGCATTTCCTTTCAAAAATTAAAATCAACTCTTTGTTTTCTAAATTAGTTCATTTACATTGCATTGGTGTATGAGCTTTACCACTACTAGTCCTACTTATAGTATTCCAGTTAGAAGAAGCCGTAGACTCATGTGTTCCTTTGATCCCGAATCTTTCTCTCCTTTCCATAGGATCCCAGATGAAAACTTGAATACTCATGATTCCAATCCTTCTATGGAGCATAACTCTTCTCACTCATCTCATGATGAGGAGGATGCTTTAAGAGTTCCTCCTGAACAAGTGCAAAAACTTTCAACCGAACTTGATAAAATGGGAAATTGGCTTATCCAAGAAAACCATAATCAAGATTCTATTCAAGCTATAGAGGCTCCTAAGAAAGTCCTTCGTGATAGTGACCAAGGTGTTAATTTCTTGCGTAGTATTACTCATCTTGTGCATTCGAATGTTAAACCTTTAGCACAAGAGGCTCAAGATCTAGGATATACACCTCCTATCACTAGTCAAGAACCTTCTTCTGTTCCTTTACCTAGCATTCCTACTTATAATCCTCCTTTGATGACAACATCTCTCCCAATTTCATCTATTCCTATGAGTGTTCCACTGGTATCTTTACCTACCTCACAACCTTCATACCATAATGTACCTTTTACCTATACTAATCCTCTTCCAACTGTGGTTCCAAATGTTCTACTGGTTGTGTCTTCTATTCCTGCTTCTTCCTACACATTTTCTAGTGTTCCTAACATTCCTATGCCACCTATGTCTTCTAATGATTCCACAATTATTAGTTTGGCTTAGACTGTGTCCTCTTTACAACAACAACTTGCATCATTAACTCAATCCAAGTTTAACATTCCTACATGTGACATGGGTAGTCCCTTATCTTTAGACATTATCCATGCCACTGTTCCTCAACAAGCCGATATGCCTCGTCTAGAGAATTACAATGGTAAAGGCGATCCGTTACTCATGTTAAAACATTTCAAATCCTTTGTAGTGATTATGGTCATGACCATAGGATTTTAGCTAAACTGTTTGCTAGAACCTTTCGTGATAAGGATTTACAATGGTATTGTTCTTTACCTCCTTATTCCATTGATTCTTTTCCTAAACTGGCTAATACCTTCATTCAACAATTTCAAAATAACATTGGTCCACAAGTTTCCTTAACAAATTTAATGCATTGTAAACATAACATTAAGGAAAAATTAATTGATTTCATAGGTAGATTTAAGCATTTGTATGCTCAGATTTCTTATCATGTTCCTGATATTGATATTCAACACATGTTTATTTCAAATTTACAAAAGGATGTTAGAGATAAGATTCTGCTTACTGAATTTACCTCTTTTCAACAACTTTGTGCAACACTTCATCATTATCAATTACAAGTGAGTCAATTTGAGAGCAACACTCCAATGGCTCTTGTTCCAGTTGATACGGGTGACAATGCTCCTAATCTTAATAAATTTCAGAAACCTAACAACTACATCAAGATTAATAAACAGACGAATGCGGTTGCTGATCAAGTTGTTGCATCTCACAATGCCACTTTTGTATCCACTGCTTTCTGTATGAATCGTATGTTTACTCCTCTCTCTGAATCTTTACATTCTATTATGAGTAGGCTAAGTGCTAATATGATTACTTTGCCTCCTATTCGACCTCTCCTTCCTACTACAATAGCTTCAAAATCCTTTGATTCTAAATTTTTTTGCCAATACCATTGCTAGAATGGCCATGATACTGAAAAATGTTATTCTCTAAAACATAAAGTTCAAGACTTAATCGATTCCAATGCTTTATCTATAGATACTATTGATGGTAATGGGAACAAATTTGTCTCTCCTCCTAATCAAAACCTTCAAATCTACATGAATCCTCTACTTACACATGATACTAATACTATCACTCAACCATCTTCTGTGGATATTTACGATTCAAAGATGGATGATTTTAATCACATTGTTAAGCATGTGGAGAGCGTTGTTGTATCTCCACCTATTGTTCAAGATCCTTCACCCCACCTCAACTTCCAGTTCTACCTAAACCTCAAAAAACAACTAAGGATAAGCGACCTCAAGAACTTTCAATTACCTTTGATGATTCTGAGACTATTAAGGCTCCTGATGGTCCCCTTTATATTTATGCTAGGATTGCTAAGATACCTACACATGGTTGTCTTATAGATCCCACATCATTAATCAATGTTATTACTGAGGAAAATATTTTTATGAAAGGCTTACAACGTGATTATTATGATCCATCAGATGCATGGATCCAAACTTGTAATGGTTTTCTCTATCCTGCACTTGGTTCTATAAACTTGCCCGTTGAACTTTGTGGCAAGGTTGTAGATACTACCTTCATCATTGTTCCTACATCTGATCAATTTCAAGTGAAATTTGGTTTGCCTTGGATAATTGCTATGCATGCTATCACTTCTCCTATTCATAAATGTCTTAAGTTCATTCATAATGGAGAAGTAAAAACTATTAATCATAGTCTATACCAACCTTCCAGGCCTAGAGATTGTGCTACTCTTGATTTCTTTTGGCCCTCATTACCTAACTCATGTCCTCCTCACCCTGACAACCTTTTTCGCTCATATCAAGCCTATAAACTTTGCAAGATAGTTGAGTTAAGCATGCCTCAGATAGATTTCAACTGTGTTCTTTTTCCAACTCCTTCTATACCTCCTTTATCTATTACTGCTAATTCTATTACTCAACCTCCCAGTATTGCTACTCAGCCTACTGTGAATCCTGTCAATCCTCCTACAAAACTTGTGAATAAATTAGTGGTTATTCCTCTTAGTTCTCCACATGTGTCAAACAAATCAAAACGTAATAAATCTGCTAATGAACGTCATAAGAAGCATAGAGCTAATGCTAGGGCCAGTGCTTCTCTTCTTCGAAACTCTTTATCTTCTTTTGATCAACCTATGCCTGATGTGTTGAAAGAAGTCAATATTCAAAATAATGTATAGATGAATGAGTGTGATGATCCTATTCGCATCTTAGATCCAATTTCAATTAATCTTGATGAGGAGGATACTTTAGATGATCCTATTGATCTTAGTGATGAATATGAGACCATTGACCTTGACACTGACTTATCTCATATGCTTTTAACTCAATTGACAATTACACTTAGTATCGAGCAAAGCGATTCTCAAGAGGATCCTTGTTTGGAACTGGCCATTATTCCTACTGTATTGGATATAGTCCCTCTTGCAAGTTGCCCACCTTCCCTACATGATATAAACCAAGATGGGGAGAGTAGGCAATGCACCTGATTGGCTTATCCTTTGTGGTTCTACTTTCTTTGGGGAACGGTGTTAATTCATTTGCAATAATATCATATTTATATGTACATGTTATCTTATGATCATACTGACCCCATAGTAGGTAGGTCCCTTTTGTGTTCTTTTTATGTTTATGTGATATTTCCCATCAGTTGTCTTCATCTGGGGGCATCTCGCAGTGGAAACGTAATCAGTAGAGTTGTTTATGTTTTCGTCAAAGCCATTGCTCCTGTTAAAGTGTTAGCAATGACTTTAACCTGGGGGCATACACTCTACTCACCTTTTACACACACACACACACGTCCAAAACATTTTCAATACTTAAAACTGTTTCCCATTATGAATTAAAGGCTGATCCTTAAAGCATGGACATATTACGTTTTAGGATCTCTTGATCCCTCCAATTTCAATATACAATGTTTTGGTCCCTTAAGGTCAGAAGGTGTCCTTAAGAACAGACCTCCCTGATGGGTTGACTAGTGAGTAGCCACATTCACTAGGCGGTTCAACTCCATATTTCTTGTTACACTTTTTTTTCCTTGTATGGTTCACAATGGGACATAAGTTCTCATCGGGCGAGGTGACCATACCCTCTCTTTCCTTCTCCTTAATTGGTGATGTCTCTCTTATCATGATCTTAGGGTTGATAAAGACTTAAGTCCCTCAGGGGCTTGAGGATTTATTTGTCCCTTTATGATTCCAATAAGATTATCTATTCTTTATGATCTACTTTACCAAGAGTTTGTATTGAGTCCATACTCTTGCTAAAGTGGGGGCTAAATGTATAGTCGGAAAATGAAAGCACTTCCATGATAGACTGGTTTAGCCTTCTGGGTAAGTGGTTTTGGGTCATGTCAAGCACCTTGAATGTGTTCCTGACTTTGATCTGGATTTATCCCCCTATTCTGCCCCATTTCCACTCTTTCTAGCCCATTTCTGGCAACCTAGACTGAGAAACTGGGATTTTGGCCTTGGGGTCTAGGTCAAACTTTTTGGGCCAAGGTCAACTTTGACCTTGACCTAGGTCACAATTGACCTTTTTCAGGTTCAGGGCCCAAATTCCAAAATCTTAGGGTTTTCGGATGTCGGTCTTTCAAAAAAGTTAATTCCCGCTTTCGGGTCGGCTGTTTCGGACTTCGAGACAAAAAATCCTCAATTATATTTAACATAGGTCCTCTTCTAGGGGCATGGGTCCAATTATAAAATTTAATTCTCCTATGTTGGCCTCTCTAGAAGATTGTGCCCTAATTTCATATAAAATGAAGCTTTTCTCTCTCATTTTCTCTAAGCACTAAGAATCGTTATCAAGCATAATTACAAGAACTTTCAAAGACTTGAAGAGTGAGATCCAAAGGCAAAGAAGTAAGATTTGAATCAAGCCAAGTAGCCATTGAAGAGTTCATCCATCCTCAAGTACTTCTCAAGCATCCATTTTCATCAAGGAGATCCATTGGTGGCCATTGAAGGATTCAAGCTCAATGGAGACCTCTTTTTGAAGATTTCTCCATTTACATTCCTCCAAGCCTCTTCCAATTCAAGAACCCACTCAAGATTGGTGTTGAAGATCTACAAAGCAATTGATTGAAGACATCCTACATTCTCCATTCTCCATTCTACATCCATTTTTGGTGCATCCATACTTGTGGGTCCAAGGATTCAAATCCTCCACAAGGACTTTTACATGAGCAAGGTGAATTGTTTCATTTACTTTGTTTATTCCAGAAATTTCAATTATATATATTTGAGGTTAATTCCAAAATTGGGGTTTGACTAAGGCAAACCCCTCACCAACAAACAAAACCCCTTTTTCTTGTAGGTATGGGTTCAGAACAGCAGATCAGGACGAAGATTCAGAGACCCTTTTTGGCAAACTTCTGGTATCTAAAAATAGAATTTCAGTCTGAGACTTTTTAGGTCAATTGTGACCTAGGGTGCAATCAAAAATAAGGTGACATTGACTTGAGGGTGCAAATCAGAACTGTCTCAGAACAGAAAAATATTTATGGGTTTTTTCCATCTCTGCGTTTCTATTCTAGATTTGGTCTCAGATTTTCCATAAACTCAACACAGGCTTCAGAAAACAACATTCTTTGATCTGTAATATTTCATGGTTAGTGCATTTCTCCTATTCAATTCAATTAAGGTTTTCAATCTATCTAAATCTATTCTACATTCAAATTAATCAAATCAATCCAATCCAGGTACTTAGGATCTTCCTTCCTTATTCTTGTTTCTAAATGATTGATTCATTTATGCATTGATCCTTTCTTTTGGGTTAAGCAACTTGGATCTTTCATTTGTATATTCAAGGATAGAAGGAGAGCATCTTATTTACCCCCATAACAATAATAAATACATAACATATTAAATGTAAGGGATTTTATGTTAAATGAACACCTCTAAACCCTAATTCATTCATTTTATCCTTTACATAACCCTAATTTACCTTTGAGATACTCAAAAGCATCCTTCGGTAGTGGTTTGGAGAATATATCTGCTAACTATTTCTTTGGATACACATACTTCAATATCCACACTTGTGTTGAACTTGTTGTCTCAAGTAATGATACTTGATAGAAATGTGCTTGGTCTTAGAATGCATCATCAGATTCTTTGATATATTGATAGCACTAGTATTATCACATAAAATAGTAACTGGATTGGTAATATCCTCTTGCATACATTCAAGTAGTTGTTTGATCCATACACTGTTTGCACAATTTATAGATGCAACAACATATTCAACCTCGACAATAGACTGTGATATACAACTCAGTTTCTTACGCAACCATGTCACTAATCTTTCTCCTAAAAAGAAACCTCATCCACTTGTACTTTTCATATCATCAATGTTTCTAGCCCGATCAACATCAGTGTAGACCTTTAAGTCTAAATATCCTTCTTTTTTTGTATATTAGACGAGTCTTCAGTACCTTTCAAATATCTAAATATTCTTTTGACTGCAGACATGTGTGATTCCTTTGGATCGGCAGAAAATCTTGCAACAATACCTACTGCATGAGTAATATCAGGTCTGCTAGGTACAACATACTATAACTTACCAATCATTGATCGGTAGATTGTCTCATTTACTTCCTTTGACTCATCTTCTTTTGATAGATTGCAACCAACAACCATTGGTGTTCCAGCCGGTCTTGAGTCTTCCATACAAAATGTCTTTAGGATCTCCTTAATGTACTTTGATTGTGTGATGTAGATCCCATCCTTGACTTGTTGAATTTGTAGTCCAAGAAATAATTTTATCTCTCCTATTATGGACATCTCAAATTCCTTTCTCATCTCCTCAGCAAAAGATCTACATAATGTGTTATTTCCTCTGAAAATAATATCATCAACAAATATTTCAGCAATCAAAATCTTGTTATTATTATCACATTTCAGATACATATTACTGCTGTCACTTGCTCTTTTAAATCCAATCTTGATTAGATATAAATGTAACCTTTCATATCATGCTCAGGGTGCTTGTTTCAAACCATACAATGCCTTGTGCAGTTTACATACCACGTTCTTGTTAGTATTCTCAAAAAATCCTTTCAGGTTGTTTAATATAGACTTCTTCAAGAATACCATTAATAAATGCACACTTGACATCTATTTGATAAACTTTAAATCCTTTGTAACCTGCATATGCTAGTAGAATTCTAACTCCTAATCTAACAATAGGTGCAAAAGTCTCACCATAATCAATACATTCTTCTTGTGCATACCCTTTGCAAACCACTCTTGCTTTATTTTTTATTACATCTCCATGTTCATTCAGTTTGTTTCTAAAAATCCACTTTATACCAATAACATTTTTATCTTTAGGTCTTGGTACCAAATTCCATGTGTTGTTCTTTTCTACCTCTTCTTTTATAGCTTTAATCCAATCTTCATTCTCCAATTCAATTTTACTCTTCTTGGCTCTAATTTAGAAATTAAGAATATATTGTCTCTTACCTTGCTTCTTGTCATAACTCCAGCATTCTTGTCTCCAATTATCTTTCTCTGTGAGTGGTGTCTTCTCACATACTTAGCTAGAACAGGCTCGGTGGGTGGTGGAAGTTCTTTATTTTCATCATTCGATAGTGGTTCTCTCTGTTCAGCTTCCTCCTCATTTTGTGCTTTCGGTAAGGTATCAAGAATCTCAACTTGAAGATATACAAATTTTTGGTAGTTCTCAGGTTCCTTCTTATTGTCTCCATCATTCTTTTCTGCAAATTCATCAACCCTTACATTTGCACTTTCCACAATTTTGTTAGTGGACTTTTTCAAACATTTGTAATATTTTCTCTTTGTAGAATACCCTAAGAATATTCCTTCATCTCCTTTACAATCAAACTTTCCATTTCTAACATCTTTTAGAATGTAACATCTACTTCCAAAGACTTTGAAATAACTTACATTCAATTTATGATCAAACCAGATCTCACATGGTGTCTAATTTGTACCTTTCTTTAGTTGTACTCAGTCTAGTGTATAAGCAGCAGTGTCGACTGCTTCTCTCAATTTTTTTTGAGAAATACCCTTCTCAATCATCAATGTTCTTTCACAATCAACAATGGATATGTTTCTCCTTTCAACTATACCATTTTGCTGTGGTGTCCTTGGTGCAGACATTTGTCTCTTTATTCCATGTTCATTGTAGAAAAATGTAAACTCACCTCCTCTATCTGATCTCAGACATTTCAATTGTCTTCCAGTCTCTTTTTCAACTCTTGCCTTATACCACTTAAACATTTGAAAAGCATCAGATTTTTCTTTCAAAACCATGACATACATCATTCTTGAATAATCATCAACAAATAAAATGAAATATATATCACCATAATAACTTTGTGTTCTCATCAGTCTACATAGGTCAGTGTGCACTAATTCCAAAATTCCTTAAGTAGTGTAAGATTTGCTTGTAAAACTTGACTTTGTCATCTTACCAACTTGAAATCCTTTGCACATGACATTTTTTAGGTTTGTCCAATCTCGGTAGACCTCTAACTCTATTCTTTTTTCTCATCTTAATTAAGTTGTCAAAATTCACATGACCGAATCTCTTGTGTCGTAACCATACATCCTCAACTTTAGCAAATAGACAACTCTTTGTAGAAGTATCAAGGTAATCAGACTTCCCTTTAGATTGTTCGCCAGTGGCAATCAGACTTCCATTCTGATCAAATACTTTTACCTTTCCATTCTAAAATTCTAGTCGGTGTCTTGTATCATTCAGTTGTGCCACACTCAACAGATTATACTTTAGTCCTTCAACCCAATAGACATCATAACATCTTGTATTATCCAACAGAATTATAGAACCTTTACCTTTCATAGGATATGGAGCATCATTACCAAATCTAACATACCCTCGATCATGTTCATCCATAGAAATGAACTTAAGTGTGTCACCAAACATATGGTGCAAACAACCACCACCTATAATCCAGGTATCATTCTTGCTTACATGTGAAATTAGGGCTATTTCTTCTTCATACCTTTCTCCATCAAAATTATCCTTGATAGCAACATATATAACTTCTTAACTGTCATCATCATATGTATCATCATCGGTTAGTCCTTCTTTAGCAATGTGGCATGACTTCTTACCTTTGCTCTTGAAATCTAGGAATCTCCTGAATCTTTTTTCTCTTTGTTATAATCTCAATTGTCTTTCTTCTCATCATTGTCATTTTCTGGACATCTAGCTGCAATTTGACCAATCTTGTTACACTTAAAAAATTTCAAAGGTAGCTTACCTCGGTACTTACCTTTACCTGTATGTAGTCTTCTGGCTAGTAGAGCTTCAAACTCCGCTTCGTTTCTTTCATCTTCAACATATAGGTCTTCTATCTCACTTTTTCAACTATAAAACCTTTCACTCACACTACTTGCATAACAATCACCTGATCTAGACTTTCTAGAGCTTCCAATTTTCAAAGATGACTTGAATGCAAACTCAATCCTAGTAGTGGGAGATAAACTATTGTCAAAATCATTTAGCTCAAAAGCAATCAACTTACCAATTGTAACATCCAGTGAAACAAGTATCTGAGAAATGGATCTAAGTTTTGGTGTTGCAGATACTCGGATGACATAAATAGGCAACAATGTTCTCAGCAATTTACTTGTTACTTCTTCTTCAATATATCCTCTAGCACCTCTGATAGTATTCACTATTTCCTTCAATCTTGTACTGTACTATGTAACAGTTTCACCTTCTTTCATTCTCATAGAATCAAATTTTCCTCTCAAACTTTCTTCTTTTTCCTTCTGAACATGTTGATCTCCACCATATACCAATGCAATCTTATCGCACATATGTTTTGTTGTATCACATCCTTTAAGGTCATTGAACTTTAGGTCGGTGAGAGAAGATGATATCTCAATCATAACTTGTGTGTGATCTTGGCTTTCTCTTATTTTCTCAAGTGTCATAGGCCCAAATGGTGGTGGTGAATACTCATTGTCAAGATAGTATATTGCATACTCTCCAATTCCAGATAAGTGTAGCCTCATCCTGCTTTTCTATGTAGAGAAGTTATCCCTATTCAACTTTGGTGCCTCCCTCTTATACATCTTCAGATCTTTTACTCAAGTCTTTTAAACTTATCTCTTTAGAGTACTCAACTTTGATACCAATTGTTGGTTTACTGAGAGGGGGGGTGAATCAGAAAATAGTGAATCTTTTAAACCTTAAAACTTAAACTCTGATTCAACTCGGTAAGACAAACTACAACAGTAACCGAATCACCAATAACTTCACTATAACAATCAACAACTTAAGTAAACATGCACAATACACATTGAACACATATAACACCAATATTTAATGAGGAAACTCAATTTGGGAAAAACCTCCGTGGGAATTTTCACCCACAAATAGAAATACTCTTCTAAAGTATACTTAGTTAAAAGCCAATCTTGTTAAAGATTACAATGCACATTGTCAAATGTGACCCTGTTAGGGGGTTTACCTCAGATCTGTTAAGATATTCACCCTCTTATGAGTGTCCTAGTTAAAGGGCTTTGAAGAATCTTTTAGAATTTCACCTTTCAGAAGGATTTTATAAAAATACTGTTAAGTCCACTCGGTTAAGAGTTTTCTCTACTACAAATTTTAATAAGCAATAGTATAGAATTTGATATGTAATACTGCAACTACCTCTTGCTTGATCAGATCCCTTATGCGCTCTTTGACTACTGGCATTAATACTTCATTAGTCTCTGCTTCTAGACTCAAATATCACTTTTTCTTCTTCACTTCTTCACTCGATAACACACCCATGCTTCAACTCGCCAACCTCTCTATCATTCAAATTAATCCTTTATATAGACTCTATTTTTGCCTCTTAATCTCCTTGATTAGGTTTTCGTTCGATTACTCTCAGCCGTCAAATCAAATTTTTGAAATAATTCAATAAATTTGATACTCGGTGAACCGTGTTAGCATCACCTTGGAACTTGAACTTTTCTTGGAAGTGGTACCATCACTTTTTCCGCTTAATCTTTATCATAGATCATCACCTTGAATTTTCCTGATCACAGATCTCTGTAACTAACTCCTTCGTCCTTGGAATTTTCTAGATCATTGTGGCTCTTCATTAAATTTCGTTCAGATCCTTGTTCCATGCTCGGTAACCAACTTTCATGTACTCAATGTCTCGACTTGCTCTCGGTGTCTCTTACCAACATGTCTCTTACCGACATACACTTCCCTTACCGACAAACTTCATCCTGCTTGGTAGCTTAACTGTTTCCTTTACTGACTTGACCAATCTGCTTTACCGACTTGATAACACAAATGTAAAGTATAAAAAAACTATACCAATATGATCTTATCATTGTCTGATCTATATTAATTGCCCAATTATCATACTCTGAATGATATGACAACTTAATATGAACCATAAATCAATTGCTTGATATTAATAACAAACTAACAACTGATCAAATCCTTTCTACAATCTTGTATACCTCTGATCTCGGTCTTCATCATCGTCACAATCAGTTGAGTAACAATATTGTCATTGATGTCAACCTTTTTGGTGTGGCTTTAATGCTTTGTCTGCAAAGGATTCACTTGTGGTTATGGTTGATGAAGAAGATTTTAAAAGAGGATTAAGAAGCTTATTGAGGCTATGACATTGATTGAGGAAGAAGATTTGAAAAAGAGGATTAAGAAGGTTACCGAGGCTATGACATTGACTGAGGAAGAAGATTTGTTTTCAGAGGGGTTGGAATGTGTAGGAAAATCATTGAATTTCTTATTAAAGGATGTATTGAGATGATGGATGCTTGGGGTTCTAGATTTAATGACCGATTACTGCAAACATTGATCCATCATTTGGATAGTTTCCTAAACTAATTGTTTGATAAAGATTGAATGCAATGTTTAACTGACAATGAGGTTGAGTATTAGATGGTTTGGACATGCTTGGAGAATGACTTGCATTGCTCCGCAAAAGAATTTCATGGTTTGCAATTTGGTGGGCTTGGTAAAATGATTTGTATGATGTTTTAGGTCAGATATCTTTTGTTGGTTTGCTCCTCAAATGAATTTTTTTGGTCATGTGCACTATTATGCAGTATGTGTTGGCTTTTGGTCAGCTCAACTATTTGTGGTGTCTTGATTCATGTTGGTTGGGCCTAAATACAGCCAAGGGGAGAGATAAGAGGCTTATGGTGGTTTGACTAAGGCTTGATGTGCTTTGGAAGCAGTTTCATGCATTGGAAAATATTTTTGGGTCGATCCATAACATGTTTTTAATTTATTTTCATTTGTTACCTTTGGGTCTGGCCTTGAATGTTGTTGTGATGCTTATGGATTAATTATATTCATTGGAAATGATCTTTTGGGATGTATTTAGGTCCTCCCCACTTCTTGGAGTGGACCGCTTTGTGCATTTCTTTTCAAGGTGGTTGAATTTTTATCAATAATGCATATTTTCTATTGCTGACCTTTTTGGCGTGTCTGGTGAAAAATTCTCTTATGTTTTGATGGAAATGAATAAGATTGGCAAGAGTGTTAGGGAAGATAGTTGCGAGGATTGTGAAGGTTTGTGCAAACAAAGCAGAACTGAGAAGTTGTTTAAAGAATCAAATTGGAAGATCATTACTGTTAATTAGAAGTACCAGTTATATATTTATTGAATAAATGAATTTCTTTATGTTCATTAAAGATTAATATAATCCTTGGCAATGTGCCCAAATTGATAGGGACAATGAGTTCCTTGGCTTCAAGCCTAAACATTGTAATCAATTGCTTGATACAGTGAGTAATTTTCTCACCGTGGTTTTTCTCATCTTGGGTTTTCTACGTAAATCCAGTGTTCTTATGTGTTTATGTGTATATGGAATCTTTACTTTATCTTCTGCTAACCATTAATTAAGATATTTTAGATTTGGGATAATATTGTTAAAAACTTAAAGTGTGTTGATACATCCCTGCTCTCTAATCACCACCTGATTGTGTTCAACATAGTGACACTTGAATTCCCATAAACTTACATATTAGAGTATGATTAGATAATAATCAATATCTTCCTCAACATAATCATGCTTAATCACTAGAACAAGACTGTTTTCACTCTTTGCAAGGTAATTATTCACCTTCAAAGGTCTAAAATCCCCGATTTGGGAAGGATTTTCTCCCATGTTGGAACTACTAGTAGCAAAGAATAGATTCTCATGCATGATCAGTGAGGAGCCACTTCCGATCACAACACCATTGGAATGCATGTTCTTCCGTCTAGAAGGTCCTCCTCACATAGCCATGCAAAGACGATCCAAGAACAAAGAGAGGAAAAATGACTAATCCCAAAATCGTCAGCCAAAAATCATCGATCTAAGAAAAGCATACAACCCTAGCTCCTTGTAGCCTGAAAAGCTCCAAAATACTTTGCTAAAATAAAGTCTCCACACCCTAACCAAGAGCACAACCCTAGAAAAAATGCATCAAAAAATCAGTCGTGTTGGCAAGTGTGCAGTATATGGTTGTTGATATGTTGTCATTGTTGATAACACATACCTCCAGTAAGGTCGCTTGGAATGGAGATAAGTTTTGGATAATCAGTTAAGTGAAAAATGCCTAAGTACAGAGTCATTTCACAGTGCACAGTTGATCTATTTTGGTTGGCAGGCACAGGATACTAATCATGATGGCATGTGAATTCATATATATGATATATGGGATGTATTGCAACTTCTGTCATGGTCACAAGATTATTCGTTGTGTCTGGAGAAAGTTACAAGTTAGCGAAGTCATGCAGGTATAGTAAACAATGAAAACATGGCAAATGAGTGGACGCGACGTTCAAAGACTCAACATAAGTTATTTTGTTAATCTAGTTTACAATTTATGATAGGTCCTCACCTATCTTGGTGGATGAATGGTCACATGTTGTTTATCTTATTACGGACCAAGTATGGATACACATTTTGTGAAGAATTAGTGAGCTGACTGAGAAATAAAGTTGATCGAGTATATATACATGTGTGTGTGTGTGTGTGTGTGTGTGTGTGAACCTTTTGGGCTGCAAGTAAGGTGTGATGGTTAAGTATGTATGGTTAAGGGGATTATGTGATTATTGTTGCAAGCTTCAATTGGAACTACTTCAGCATAGGAAATGATACTACACTTTACTTTTTCTATTGTATAACTTCTTTTGTAATCTGGACAGTATGTCCTTGTAGAGCAGTGAGCTCCATTGTATAACCCCTATCAGGGTTCATCCTTTAACAAAGATTTGTACTAAATGTAATATTCAGCTCCTAACAGGGATAGGTCTCCTAACAGGGCTAGGTCTCCTAACATGGACATTATACTCTTAGTGCATAATTTGTGGGTACCATCCCCACCGGGGTTTTCCCTTGGCCAAGGTTTCCTCGACAACAAATCATGGTGTTATGATTTATTTTCTTTGTGTGTATGCTCTTATTATTTAAGCTATTGTATGGTTAAGTTTCAAATGTTAAGATTAGTTAAAAGTGCTACAACACCGATAATTGAAAAACTATCAATAATTGGAGAAGTACAATATTATCATTAAGGAAGAGCTTGTGGAAGCAAGGAACCATATTGAAAAATTTCATGCGAGCAGTGACAAAATTGATGAACAACTAGAGAGACAAAAACCTAAACGTGACAAAACAGGAGTTGGCTTCAATGAAGTTGAATGTTCCAAATCTCAAGAGGAGAAATCATAAGACAAAGAAGAGCAAGCACCAAATCAGAATGAAGAACCTAAAGAACAAATCAAACCCTTCAAAGGCAAACATTTTGATTGCAATAAATTTGGACACATGAAGAAGGATTGCAAAGGTAAAAATGTTCCTAAATCTTTTTTTGGCTATTGCTTTAATTGTTGGGCATATGGACATAGAATACATGAATGTAGGAAACCAGATGAAAGATGGAAGAAACCAGATTATGTTAGACGACTTGCTATGAGCAATAACATTACATGTTACAAATGCAACAATTTTGGGCACATTGCAAGGAATTGTAAGTTGCAGGTAAATCAGAATAGGTCACAGCCTAAGAGACCACTTGTTACTTGTTTTAAGTGCAATAATGAAGGACACATAAAAAATTTTTGCAGGTATAATGGATTTGTTAACAATAGAAGACCACCTATAGTTATAAGGCAAAATGTTGGTGATGTTGGCAAGAGCTTGGCAAACTATAAGGATGAGTTCAACCACCTTTTTGTGAAGGAAGGAAGCAAGGACAATAATAAAGTATGAAAGGAAAAGAATCAGAGTGAGTTTAGGGGGTCAAGGAGAGTCATTAGATGCTACTGGATCTTCACTTGATGTTAGCATTACCACATCAACATAAATGACCAAGCATCGCCTTAGGGGGATCTTTGGAGAATTCAACCAATCTATTATCCAGCCCCTGATTTACAGAATGAGATGATGTGAGGTTAGTTATAGGTACAAGGATATGCGTAGGAGCTACATCCATGGTTGCAAGGTATGAAAGGTAACACAGTCTGATTTCCTGGAACTTCATGGTTGATTGGGAGTGAAACAACTTTTTGGAATGCATTGGGAAATGCATCAGAAGTACGACGCAAACTATAAGTGGGCATACTTAGTCATTTTGGTAACCATTCAAGCAGTTTGGGAAGAGCACAGAGCAATCTTAGAGGCGATTTGTGCAATTTAGTGGTCGTGTGATCTGCAAACCCTAGTTTGGCGAAAAAGGTATTTAGATCTAATTATGAGCTTGTATTTCAGTCTTAGCAGCTTAAAGTCGTGGACATTTCTCAAGTATTTGATGTAAAGGAGAGACCTAGGTACAAGTTTAAGAAACACCTGTTTAAATCCAGGGAAGAGGACCCTAAGGGTGCGTTTTCTCAAACCCCACACAAAGATTTGCATGTGGAAGACATAAGAGCTTAGATACATTGTAAATTGGAGACAATTGGGGACTCTGATATTCATAGGGAGATGAAGGACATGCTAAATAATGATGGTTCATTCAAACATAGCTTCACAAAGTTACAAAACCTTAATATTATGTAGATGACTGAGTTTCATGAGTTTGATGAACTTGAGTGGATCAAACTTGTCCTTAGTAGGATTCATGACCAATTTTTCTGGACAGGAGACAAACCAGTAAAAATTACCAAAGAACTAATCCATTTAGTGATTGGGTTAGACAATGTTGTCAAAATACCTATTGCGGAGAAGAATACCAAGAAAGAAGTTGAAACCCTAACCAAATCTAAATGGGATAAGCATGTTATGACCATCGTAGATATCAAATAGAAGGATGTGAGACTTGTGTCTATGATTCTTGGTTACAAGATGCACTATAGCAGCAAGATAAACTTTGTTTCAGCAAGTATCATATTGATGATTTACACAATGGTTACAAAGAATGAACATTACGATGTGAGTGAGGCTACAATTATTGGAAAACCTGAGACAGATCAAGCATGATAAGTCAAATTCTTTTAGGTTTGGGTCACTAATTCTACACCTTTTATTCCACATTGTGCATAAGTTTCTTGACATGCATCAAAGTGCATGGAATGAAGATGAACCCACAACTGCTCAGATTAGCAGATATTATAGAATGCAAGACACGAATTGGGTTGATGGAGGCTGTTTTGAATGTTCAAAGTGTTTCAGAGAGAAATGAAGCAAAGAGTAAGGATACCCAAGGAGATAGTGGAGAAGTATAAGGAAACCATTTCCTTTATGGTGGAGACAGATTGCACTTTCTTTGAGGCAGTTGAACCTAGAACAAGATGGTGTCCTCCTATGGGATATGAGGTAAGTTCTGAGGTCCTTATTATTCAAGTTGAGCATGATTTGGAATCTGAGATAGATACCACAGAAGAGAGATGGTGAACATATGAGGAAAAATCCATTAAGGTTAGAAATGAACTGACTAGAGGAGAAAGAAAGAGGAAAATAGAGAAGTTTGTTGATAAGATTGCAGAAGGAGAAGGAATTACAAAATAACAGATGACAAAAATAAGGAAAAAGGCTACAGAGAAGTCCTTTGGATAGGCTAGCTTAGATTCTGCACCCCCATAGACTAATGAATCCGTAGAAATACCAGATTCACCTCTGGCTATAGTCACAATACAAGATCAGACTCCTACCCCTCATAGGAGATCATCGCAAAGATTAAGAACAATAAAAACAAAGAAGAAAGAAGTGGAAACACATGCGAGGACAACAAGGTCCTCTAAACCTAAGGAAGAATCACCTGCGAAGAAACAAAATAAGGAAGAGAAAGCAGAGGGGAAGAAAACTGAGAAACCTACTAAAAGTGATAACACAAGAAAAATTAGTTGAGAGACAACTGTGGAAACCTAATTTGAAGATATTGGCGAAGAGGATAGTTGAGCATCGAAAGCTGAATCAATTACCTAAATACTATGAGAGATATGATGAAAAAGACAAACTTGAAATTGAAGATAGTTATCAATCATATGTTAGTCTTTAAGAAGAATTTGATTGAGCTAGAGGGCAGTATTCCTAAAGATTTGTTTGATAAGTTAGAAATTAGAAAGCAAAGAGCCCTGGAAGACAATGACAAGATCATAATAAAAAACAATAGAAGATATGTTGTCTATTGTATCGCATGTTGAGAATGATAGAATTTTGAAGGCAATTAAACCTTTGTTAAGATCAAAGACAAGGTTAATTAAGATAATGGCTAGAAAGTATGAAGAAGTTGAGGAAGAGATAAACAAAGCCATTGACAAGGTCCTTTTGGATGAAGTGCCTTAGAAATCAAAGCCCCCAAAGGCACCTAATCCCAAAGCAATAATGATTGGTGAATCATCTAAGTCAGTGCGAGCAAAAGTAGACCAGCCTAAGGATGATGAAGGTACTAATCAATTCTACAGTACAATGCAACAACCTGGTTTCTTTATGGAAGGTGTACCTATTTCATTGGATACACGCAGGATGTGTTGGACCCCTTTAAAGGGAATCTTGTTTCTGTTAGTAAAGTTGAAACTGAAAATAAAAAAAGACAGTGTTCTAGGAAAAGATCTTGATCTGATTACTGAACATGAATTGGAGGAGATTATTGCAAAAGGCAAGAAAGAAGAAACAAAATGTAAAGCTGAGAAGGAGATAAAAGAATCCATTAGTACTGATCAGACTCCTATTAAGGTTAAATCACTCACAAAATCATTGTTGGCAAGTGATACAAATCCTATTCTAACTAATGTGGATGATATGGATGAAGATGACCTAATGAAGTTGTCACTAATGGCCTTTGCCAAGGCTAAAGAGAGATCAGAACAGAAGTCTGAGAAGAAGGCTAAGGTATTAGAGAGGGCAGTTGACAGAGTGGATAAACGCCTGCCCTTACCTTTTACTTTTCAAGGAAGTGATGCTGCAGACAACTTGAACAAAGTCTTGGATGATTTTGATACCCGTTTCACAACCTTGGAGAAGGTCGCAACAGACAGAGCGGAGAAAGAGTATATGCAGAAGAAGTTGACAGAGATGTGCAAGTCAATCACCTAGGATGTAAATGTTTTGGAGATCACTATACAGGGGATCAAATCGTGTATCAGTCAAGGAAAGAAGGTATATAGTCATTGCGTTAATCCTTTGTCATTGTGTTAATCCTTTCAGACATGTACAAAATATTGTGGATATCATACATAAAGATGAAGAGTTGTTAGATAAAATGGCGAAGGACTGTGAGACATCTGGATGATCTATCACAAATTTTGACAAGGAAGTGTCCAGGATTGTGGACAAAATCAGTGTATTTGAGGCAGAGAAAGAAAGAGTGCATAAAATATTTTCTGAGTTGAGGAGTCTAATCACCCCTAAACTCTCTATTATGGAGGACTTAGAAGATTTGGAATTGGCCAAGAAGTCCTATTTTGGACTTGCTCCAACAAATTTGCAAGATGCAATGATTTCTTCCTATGCATTAAGTGGATTGATTCAGGTAACCCGGACATTGAAGAAGACATGGGAGACAAAATTGCAGACCTTGGAGACAAACTTCCAAGACATCTTACGCATGGTTTGATTGCATGGTGAGAGTTATTAAATTTTTCTCTGTATATAGTTACTTCTTCCCGATTACCTTTGTCATTGATGTCGAAGGGGGAGTGATAAGGTGAAAAATGTTATGAATAGATGTGTATAGAGGATATATGTACTTAGTGCAGGAGTATAGTTTTTGTTTGGCATTGTACACTTAGTCATTTTTCACTAAGTGTTGACATCAATGCCAAAGGGGGAGATTATTGGCAAGTGTGCAATATATGGTTGTGTATATGTTGTCATTGATGGCAACACATACCTTTGGTAAGGTTACTAGGAATAGAGATAAGTTTTGGATAATCAGTTAAGTGAAAAATGCCTAAGTACAGAGTCACTTCGTAGTGCACAGTTCATTTATTTTGGTTGGCAAGTAGAAGATACTAATCATGATGGCATGCAAGCTCAGATATATGATATATGGGATGTATTACAACTTCTATCATGGTTGCAGAATTATTGGTTGTGTCTGGAGAAAGTTACAGGTTGGTGAAATCATGCGAGTATAGTAAACAGTGAAAACATGGCATATGAGTGGACACGACGTTTGGAGACTTAACATAAGTTATTTTCTTGATCTAGTTTACAATTTATGATAGTTCCTCACCTATCTTGGTGGATGAATGATCACATACATTGTTTATCTTATTATGGGCCAAGTATGGATACACGTTTTGTGAAGAATTTAGTGAGCCAACTGAGAAATAAAATTGATCGGGTATGTGTGTGTGTGTGTGAACCTTTTGGGTTACTTCACGTTGGTTTGTGTTGTAGCGTGTTAATATGGTTTGATGTAAGGGAATTTTCTCTATTGAAAATAAGGGAGCTTTCAAGGTCGTTGTTTCTAAAGATGTGAGATGTGCTAGCAAATAAAAAAGCCTCCGTGTACAAGGAAAGCTCCCATTGAAGCATTTAGCCCCCTGGAGCATTCCTCCACCTCGACAAGAAATAAAAAACATGAAGTCTTTTTTTAATTTTCTTGATTTAAATAAATCATGTTTTTCATTATTTGGTGAGTGCCCTGGATCGACTACTGGATCAATAAGATCTGTTCCTGCTGCTGGCTATCGATCTGTTGGAAGGGATGCTCCTTATCGATCTAGAATTGGAAGGGGTGCTCCTGTCTAAAGACAACCAAACCAATAGAAAAACCTTAATAGGCCTCTGGAGCGCTTACTATGTATAGCTGCCCAATTAGCAGCATAATTATATTCGCTGAAGAAATAGCTTTTTTTTAATGAAAAAGATCTACACGATCTTGTTTATCTTAAGTTTCAAAGCTGAACCCACGACCTGGGTGGCACGTTACCAAATTGCGTTATACTTCGTTTTTCAAGAAAGAAATAGGTGCAGAGACTCAACGGAAGCTATTCTAACGAATCAACATAATTTGTATTGGATACAATCCATTATTTAAGAATGTCTTTTGTATTTTATTTAATGCTTGAAAAAGTGTTATATATCACCAATAAACAAAAATAACGATTAAAGTTCTAGGTTTGTTTTGAAAGAATATGCCTTTACAATTGATTGAAATTTAAGGATTTTTCCAACAAAAAAAAAAATCAAACTTTTTTTTATAAAAAATTCACAAAAACACAGTGATTTTTTTGTGATTTTCGATCACTTTGATCAATAATACATTTTGTAGGAAGCTTAGCCACTTCCATAAAAACTCATCTTCCACCAACTTTCAAGTTGCAAATTACAATTTTAGAGTACTATAAATTTTGGTTGATTTTTTTCGAGAAATGACCGCATTTTATGACAATGCTCTGATCAGCTAGAATCTCTTAGCATTTCCGAAATAAATGCCAGCCATAGCCACTGGTAGAATCTCTCGGCATTTTCAAGATAAATGCTAGGCAGACTACTGCAGATGATACAGACATGTTTTTAAGTTTTTCTTTTGAAAAACGAAATGTGGTACTTCTTAACTTCTTTGAACTTCTTTGCATAGTTGGATCTCTTTCAGAGCCCACCCTGGAAAATAGAGGATGGCTAGGTCGAACTTCTCTGATTATTCATTTTCTGTTGTAAGACATCTCTGTTTTTTGGGATTGAATGTTATCCAAGTATCTTGTTATTATAAATACAAATCTGTCGATTTGTAATCAATCAAGAATATCTTTTGGGTTGAAAATTTGCCGTGCAGTTATGATTTGGTGGTTTCACAGTTCTGGCGATCGTGCTTATCGGAAGGCAGTTCGTATTTCGGAATCCTCGTTTTTCAATACAATTTGTGTGCCCTTTCGCCTGTTGTCTAAATATCTGAAGTAATCTTTGACAGTTTTTAAAGACATTTAGTTTAAATGGACTTAGGACAAGTTACGCAGCTTGTATTAAGGGATATCAATTTGATTTACAATTATGATAATTTGATTTTGAGGTGATTATAAATCTTGTATATTGTATAAAGCAGCATTAAACTTGGCAACAAATTTTCGGATGAGACAAAAAATGCTACAACTGCAGTTTAGTTATAAAACAACATCGGACACAACTGTATGGAATTGTCAATCTTTAACCAATAGTCATATTAAGAAATTATTTTAAATTATTTTTTATTAGGGAAAGAGTATTAGTAGCTGATTGCTTTCTAATAGTAGTACACTCAACTCTTTATTTACTAATTTTAAAGAAGCTAAAATAGTGTGAACTAAAAGTCAATTAATAAGTTTCACATGTACTAATAGACAATCTTTTTTGGCCTTTTTTGATTTGTAATTGGTCCATTTGTGCACCACTAATAGAACATTTATGCACAATGCACAACTAACATTTTGAAATGAGCACTTTTTAACCCTTCGGCACTTAACAAAACATTTTTTAAGTAGTTAAGTCGAATATGGAAACAAAAAAAAAACTGGTCAAAATCCAATGTATAATTTAGACTTTGTGGATGAGTCCTCTATTGTAAACACTTCTGACAACAGTTATGAATTGGAGAGGTCAAACTCAAATAAAGAAGAGAGAAAACTGCTCTAGTTATTCTCCACATAAAGTGACATGACTGCAAAATCATAAATTGACATAACTCAATGTGTTTTTCATCCATTTTTTTTGCATTTTTACAACATTATGGAGGTTGACTATGAGGATCAAACTAGTGAAAATGATTGAAAAATCTATTATAGTATGCAAAAGTGGATTTCCCTACAGATATGTACAATAGTACTTTTCGGAAAAAAGTACCTACCACAACA
The DNA here is from genome assembly GCA_018584345.1 of Thuja plicata. Lineage (NCBI taxonomy): Eukaryota > Viridiplantae > Streptophyta > Pinopsida > Cupressales > Cupressaceae > Thuja > Thuja plicata. Next base: position 178,652 of record MU223784.1, on the reverse strand, counting down.
ACAAACAAACAAAAAATTTAAAAAAATTAAAATAAAATAAAATTATATATATATATATATATATATATATATATATATATAACAAACCACTACACCCCACACATGGAAGAACTTAGCAAAAGACAGAATACCAACCGAGAACAAAACCACCTCTATAAAGTAGTTTAAACTCACAATGCATAATGCATTAGATAGCTTTGTTTTGATTGATTAGATTATGAAGATCATCTGCACACAAAGAGGAGAATGACTAATTTTTGTTGGTGGTAATACTAGGAATAAGAGAATAACCAATTTCCCATATTGAAAGTCATATTAGGGATTGTCAAATGCCTGATTTGGCCGCTGTTAAAATTGGATAGCAAAAATTTAAATCCACAAAGCATTGAACAAGAAAACCTCTATGCTTGATGCATTCACAAAGAAAAGCCTTGCCTGTAAATATGAGGCTAAACGGAGTTTTATCTCATGGATTTCAAGAATAAAACAATGCGTAAACATATCAAAAAGGGAGAAACAAATAAGACCAGTTTAACCATAAAAAAATGGAGAGGCTGTAAATCAAACCTTTGCTCGAATTCCTTGATTTGTAGGTCATGTCCATTTGCATCGATCCACTGCGATTTCCTCTTCCTCTTACGATCAATGGCACCAGAATTGGAACTCGCGTCCTCTGTGCATGCTGCAGAATGAACATCATCATTTTTCATACACATCTTGTTCTCTTCAGCATCATTTACCCTAATTCTGGCAAAACGGGCTGGAAAGGGAGTAGCAGCCAGTTCCATGGGGGAGCCATCCCTATTCCAAATAGGATCAGAATGAACAACATCCACATTTAATGAAGAGCCGCAACACAAATTGAACAAAAGTGCGGTGCAGAGCCCTGTTTTTGCCCTAAAGAAGCCAGCAGAATAAACTAATGTCTTCTGCTATTTCAAAATCATTAAAATCCCCTTTGTGCAAACTATTATGATAGCAACGGAGACTTTGTGCAGATCAAGGATTCACCAAAACCCACGCTAGCCGAAGAATTGACCTAATTTTAATAAGCTAAATCCAGCGAACATAAGGAAAATATCTGGTATGTTCCTGCAATTCCTTTGTAAGAAAAAATACCTTTGATCTGTAACCTGGTTGTGAGATTTCTGTTACTTTTCAGTTCCCTAAATTTAGTCCGCGGTCAATAAATTTTCTTTAAACACAATTTCCCCCTTCTCCCCCTCAAAAAAACACACTTCGAGAAAAATTGGTTGAGTGTTCCGTCACGCCTACGCTTCCAATCACAGAGTAAAAAAATAACAAAATGAATTGTCCCCTGAAACAGATCCGAGAAAAAAATCTGCGCTTCTCTCTCCATTCCGGACTGAATTTCTTCACATTTTCCATAATCTAATGAATAGCAGCAGAATCAATTAGCATTTTATTATGTTAAGAACATTAGATAGAAGGAAAATAAAAATAAAAATTTGAACTTAGCTATTGATAAATAAATATTTGAATTTAGATATTGACAAACTGAAATAGTTTAAAAAGGACATCAACAATAAGTGTTACAACTTATTATAAAATTGGTTGGAAATCATAATTTTCTTAAAAGTTTTGATTTCTACAACAAATAATTTTCTTCTTTGATGGTAGCATGCATTCTCAACATACAACTTGAATAATTTTCTTTTTGCATTTCCAACCAAACCCAATCCTACCAATATTCTCCTGACGGTTTTGCACTAAGAGTGTTTTGCAATACTACATTGATTTTATAATTGTAAGATCTTATAATAACTCAAGTTTGAAAGGGCAAATTCCATACAAATTGCTATACTATTTATACCTTTATCTTATAATAAGACTACTTTGTCATATCTTTGCTACAATGATCTTATAATTGTAGGAGCTTATATTAACTTGAATTTAAAAGGATAAAATCAACACACATTGCTATATCATTTATACTTTTATCCTATACTAAGATTGTTCTCTCATATCATTACTACATTGATCTTATAATTTTAGGATCTTATATTATCTTCGGCTTGAAATAAAAATTTCCACACACACATTGCTATATCATTTATACCTTTATCTTTATCTTATACTAAGATTATTGTCATATTATTACTACACTGATCTTATAATTTTAGGATCTTATATTAGCTTGAGTTTGAAAGGATAAATTCCACACACATTGTTATATCATTTATACCTTTATCCTACACTGAAACTACTTTGTCATATTATTACTGCGTTGATCTTATAATTGTAGGATCTTATACTCGAGTTTGAATGGATAAATTATTAGATGCAATTTGACTCTCTATAAGGAAAGCTTGGTTTCAGTTGTGTTAATTAAAGATTATGCTTCACACAACACATACAAACAATTGATTTTATTCTCCCTCACTATTAACTTTACTGCTTCAATGTATGCTTCAAATTAAAATGTCGTAGCCCTCTCTAGCAAAACAAACACTGCTACCAATGTTAAAACAATCAAACCAAGATTGTAAATAAATTAACATGAAATAATATATTGATGTTCTAGAAAGATTAATCTTTCGTTGCTTTCCAAATGGCTTTTTATGTAGTGTTGCAAAACTAACTTATAGAATGACCTTCCCAACCAACCAACTAATCTCATTTGATATATTAATGTAAACCTTATTTCAAAATCAAGTGTTTATCATATAATAATGGTTGCATGATAAAAGATAGTAACAAGAAATTTCTTGGACAACATTAAAAATTGATCCCAATAAAAAATAAATGTGAGAAAAAGAATACTTTGCAACACTATATAAAAATATCAATTAAAAAAAAATCCAATTTCATTTGTGAAAGTTACAGAACTTTGAGACTTAAAAAATGACTATACAACAAAAATTAGAAGAAAAAAAAATTAAATAAAAAGACCCTATATTTGCCTCGAAATGCAGAGGACCTACCTATAAACCCCTAGTTAGACAACTTTGGAGGCAGATACCGCCCACCTTTGTTGGAGCCCATGGAAAAAGGAAACAATAGAGCATTTAAATATGCTAAAAATTTGGTGGAGGGAGTCTTTAGAACTCTCTGTAAATGCTAAGGAAGAATTTGTCGGTTATTACCTGGAAATGCCCAACTTACCCGCCTACTTCCTATTGGAACATTGAATTTTTTCCAATTAGAAAGATCAAAATTATCTTTTGGTGTTAATGTTTCAAAGACAAAGGCATGATGGAGAAATAAAAATTTGAAGTTATATACAAAAGAGCATCATTTTTTGCTAAATTTCGCGGGTAAAAAATGTAGCAGTTGTGAAATGGCAAAATTTTGCTATTTCACGAAATGTGATAACAGGGTAAGCGAAACAACGAGTTTTCGTTGTTTCGCAGAGAACCTTTTAAATGAACTGTGAAATGGCGAAAAGATTGAGGGCGGTCGAATTAATAATTGAAGTACAATGGCAGATTTCTCACGCTCGAAGTGTCTCAAGAATTAAATGGGCATTAGTTAGGAAAGAGATAAAGAAAATCTTTTTCAAGAGTATCAGATATATTTATAAGATTAACCTGAGACATGAAGTTAAAAGAATGGCTCTCATTTATTTGAAGTGATTGTTGAGAAGATTGAAAGATCCTATTACGTATATGGAAATACATATGGGAAGTTGTGTTATATCACTGATTAGCCTTTGATTTAAGTGGAAGGTTTAAAACGGTAATCGAGGATATGTACTCCGGGATGGACAAGATGGGATTGTCATTTCCAAGAGATTGTATGATGTAAAGAAATTAAATTCAAGCGCGCGAGGCCAGCTGATCATGTTTGCATTTAATGAGGAAATGGAATTAGGTGTTTTTAGAAGGTGTAAACTCCTTAAATGTTTCTATAAGTGGGTAAAAATTTGACATGAGTACAACATATTCAAATTTCAAGCTAGAGGATGGGTTTACCAACAGTTTATGATCCTTGGAATGAGAATCCACATCCAGTGATGCAACCCGATCTAATAGGGATAGAAGAAGATCAACCATAATATTTTAGCAACCTCATGACAACGGCCTCAAAGCTTAGAACCAGTTATGCGACATATGAGTGTGACATGTATGCGTTAGAAGCAGAGCAAGATCAAGCTGAGTTGCACGACCTCACCTGGGAAATCCAGATGAATGAAAATGGTTGGGTCAATGATGATCTTGATGATGAAGTGATGGACATGCTTGGGATACTTCAACTGAATGGAGCTAATTTCCTGTGAATTAGTTATAAAGATTGTAGTTACTACCTAAAATAGGGTTTTAGTTTAAAGATAGTTGTTTTGTAACGATCCTTAGCTTGTTGCATCCCTTCGTATTATATAAAAGGGATATCAAGACCGTGTAGGAAAAAAAAGAATAATTTTTTGATATGATGACATATACTGTAATGATGGATAATGCACCTGGGTAGTGACTGCAACCGATATGTAAATCAATTGTATTCACTTTTTTTATCAATGCAAAGAAAACGTGTTTCCTATCCAAAGTTGAAGAAGTGAGTTCATTCTCTTTTATTGGATTGGTCCTTTACACTTCCAATTACAAATATTTTCTTCTTTATAGTTAGATGTCGGAGAATTGAAATATTTTGAATATGGATTTTCGAATATCAAGATCTGTATATGAATTTCTTGTCTATGCAACTCCTTGTCTAATTGGTTTCCTGCCAAGGAATTAAATTCAAGTAGACTAAAATTAATTTCATAATCAATTCATCCTTGATGTTCACTGGGGAAGAAATTTGGAGTTGAAGTGTAAAGTGTACATGATAATTCAAGTAAAGTTTGACTATTATCTACCCAATTAGTTGGATAAGGGACTAGCCTGTGTATTTCCTCAAAGGTTTTTTACATTTTGCATGAGCATTGAAGTTCTTTCATTTCATCCTTGTATATTTGAAGTCATCAGTATATTATCTTATACCTAAATCAATTATCTTACTTGCAATTTCAATTACAAATACAAATTATGTTTACAAAGCATTCATAAGCATTCATAATATTCAAACACTAAATAATAATCAAATATTCTTATTTTGATTAGACTCAGGGAACATTTTCCATCCTGAGAAATCAAGAAAGTTTAACTTTGCTATAGAAAAACACCTTTTGTGTTTGGGGTGAGGGTTTACCCACCTAGGTTTAGCGAAGCCTATAGTGCAAGGGAATTAGATTATTCTCATTCATTGGCCAAGACTGACTGAAACAATCTATGAGAAATGGAAAAAGCTCTTGGATTTCTAATCTGCAATTTTGGGAACCAACAGATTGCCGACTTTGTTGGGAATTGTAAATAATTTTTCTCAGAATCGTTGGTGATAAGGATAGACTCTACTGAAAGGAATTAGATGACAGTATATATTTTCCTTCTGACAAGAAGGTGGCAACTCTACTATTCAATAAAATATTCCAGTCAGTGACTCTACTGAGGGAGAAGACCCATAAGGAGATAAGTAAAGTTTTCCTCTTTGAAAGAGGTGGTGACTCTATTGACAAGAACCTAATGTATAAAAGAAGTTACTACAAATTTAGATATTTTGTATGTATCATAATACATATTCACATAAAGTATCAAAAATTTTAAACCCAAGACCAAAATTTATTGTGGAAGTATATAAACCATTGAATTTTGATAACATCCATGGTGGTCAGAAATATTTTCCTCTTAGGCTAAAAAAATATGTTCCAAAATTTTGGGGAGATGGATGAGAATCACCAATTGAGCATTTGTAGGCATTTTGTAAATTTATTGAAGATTGTCATATCTATGCAGAAGATGTGATTATGAAACTATTTGTAAGATCATTGACAGATCATACAGGTTTGCTAAATAATATGACACCTGAACACAATATCTCATCATGGAGAGAATTTGAGTGATGGTTTCTTGATATGTTTCATGATGTAGGCGAGGAAGAAGAAAACACGTGCTATGAACAAGAAGAAAATCAAAATTATACTACGGAAGAGGAACCTAACATGCCTCCTTGTGATGCATATAGAGAAGAAAATACCTATCGGATAGGTACAAAAAGAAGCCAAGATGACAACATGGATTTAATGCCTTGTTCAAATAATTTTTTTCAAAAGATGTGAAGAAAATGATAATTCTACCCATAGCTACATATCTCAAATAATCAATTATATATGTCATGGTGCATTCATCAGAGAAGAAAATGTGAAGGATAGTGAACCAGTAATTGGTTCATGTGTGGCTGACTCTTCTGGCAATAGGATATGTAAAATAAATGCAGATGTGGAGAAGGATGAGGAGATGAAAAATATATGCTCCATATTAAAAAATAGTTCAGAATTATACTCTAGAACAAGAGTCATGTATGTCTTCTTTGGATGAATTTATAAATATAATGAGGCATGAAGATGAAACTGCAGTACAAGTATTCATGAGGATGTTTAAAAACTATAAAGAAATACCTGTGGATATAAAACCTTCATTATCAGATAAAATGCATGAATTAGGGGTTTTTTATAATCCTCAGGTAAGACTTATTATCAGAATTATATATGAAGGCATCTTAGAAGATGAATCTAGTGATGTTCCAAATTTAGATAAGGAAGATGTGTGCACTAGTCATGCAAAAGATAAAAGGGAATCATGCTAGAGAGCTATGTTAAAACATATGAAAATGAAGAAGATTTCATACATGGTGGGATTTGTATGGAAATGCAAAACAATTATTATAATAGTAATTAAGAGGGCCTCCTTAGTGTAGAAGATATTTTAGATTTATTAGACATTGAATATCATAAACATGTTCAGCGAAATTATGCAATTTTTTTCTCAGTCCACTAGAACAAACAGACTAGTGAATCAATACACATGCAAGAGGAGAAAAAATATGGAGATAATGAAGATACTGGCCCGATTGATGAAGCACATGATGACACTCAAAAGGATGATGCATTTAATGAATACATGCAATCTCATCAGCATATAAAAAAAGAAAAACCTAAAGGTAATTTCAATCTTCTTCAAGGTCTCTTTCATGATGAAACATCAGAAAATATAGAGGAAAGCTAGAGCAATGTACCTTGTTTTGAAGATGAAAAACACAATGTTGAAAGCATGGAAATATTATCAGAAGATGCAATCAATAAAATAAGTGATGTTTTAGACTCTGATACTATGATAGCTTCAGCAGTGGTGGAAGTCATAGAATTTCATAGAAAAGGTATGCTTTTGCAAAGGTGTCATAGTCAGAATAGTGACAATAACACTAAATATAAAGGTTTGAAATTTTGCATCTATCCCTTTCATAGGATTAAAGCAAGATGTCAGTTTAAGTCAGAGATGATAATATCTATGCAAAAAAAAATGATAACAAAGGATGTTTTAATGTATACAATTGGGGACTATATGATAAGGGAAGATATTACGAGGAGTATGTATATAATTTGAAGATACCTATTTTTAGAAAAGGCAAATTTAGCTGGCTAGGGGAAGTATAGACATATTTTATCAGACATAGCTCAGTGTTATGGAATGTGATGAAAACAAGTTTTTTGATAGAGGTAAATGTTGTTTTTGCATTTTGGTGGTCTAGGGCTGCCAAATGGTTATGATGTGACTGTTACAGTGTGACTCTACCCAATGGATTGACACATGGTCTTCTTCTTCCAAAGATAACTGACATCTCACTATACCCACAGGGGGTATATGTCCCCAGAAAGAGCCATTGTTGGAACATTGAATTTTTTCCAATTAGAAAGATCAAAATTATATATTGGTGTTATTTTTTCAAAGACAATGCATGATGGAGAAATAAAAATTTGAAATTATATGCAGAAAATCATCATTTTTCGCTATTTCGTGGGCCAAAAACATAGCAGCTACGAAATGGAAAATTTTCGCTATTGCACGAAAGGTGATAACATGGTTAGTAAAACAGTGAGTTTTCCCTGTTTCGTGGGAAACCTTTTAAGTGAATTGTAAAATGGTAAAAAGACTGAGGGTGGTCAAATTAATAACTAAAGTAGAATAACAGATTTCTCACGCTCAAAGTGTCTCAAGAATTAAATGTGCATTAGTTAGGAAAGAGATAAAGAAATCTTTTTCAAGAGTATTGTATATATTTATAAGATTAACCTGAGATACCGAGTTAAAAGAATGGCTCTCATTTATTTGCAGTGATTATTGAGAAGATTAAAAGATCTTATTAAGTATATGGAAATACATATGGGAAGTTGTGTTATATCACTGATTAGCCTTTGAGTTAAGCAAAAGGTTTAAAATGGTAATCGAGGATATGTACTCTGGGATGGACAAGATAGGATTGTCATTTCCAAGAGAATGTATGATGCAAATAAATTAAATTCAAGTGTTCAAGGCCATCTGATCATATTTGCATTTAATTAGGAAATGAAATTAGGTGTTTTTGGAAGGTGGTAAAATCCTTAAATGTTTCTATAAGTGGGTAAAAAACTGACATGAATACAACAGATTCAAATTTCAAACTAGAGGATGGGTTTACCAATAATTTATGATCCTCGGAATGAGAATCCACATCCAGTGATGCAACCTAATCTAATAGGGATAGAAGAAGATAAACCAGACTTGCTTAACAGCCTAATGACAGCGGCCAAGGAGCTCAGAACCAGTTATGTGATATATGAGTATGACATGTACAAGTTAGAAGTGGAGTAGGATCAAGCCAAGTTGCACGACCTCACACGGGAAATCTAGATGAATGACAATAGTTGGGTCGATGATGATCTTGATGATGAAGTGTTGGCCATGCTTGGGATACTTCAACTGTATGGAGTTAATTTCCTATGAAATAGTTATAAAGATTGTAATTATTACCTAAAATAGGGTTTTAGTTTAAAGATAGTTGTTTTGTAATGGTCCTTAGCTTGTTGCATCCCTTCGTAGTATATAAAGTGGATATCAAGACTGTGTAGGAAAAAAATAATGATTTTTTTATATGATGATATAGACTGTAATGATGGATAATGCACTCGGGTTGTGACTGCAACCGATATGCAAATCAATTGTATTCATTTTCTTTATCAATACAAATAAAACTTGTTTCCTGTCCAAGGTTGAAGAAGTGAGTTCATTCTCTTTTACTGGATTGGTCCTTTACACTTCCAATTACAAAGATTTTCTTCTTTATAGTTAGATGTCGGAGAATTGAAACATTTTGAATACTAATTTTTGAATATCAATGTCTTTATATGAATTTCTTGTCTATGCAACTCCTTGTCTAATTGGTTTCCTGCCAAGGAATTAAATTCAAGTAGACTAAAATTAATTTCATAATCAATTCATCCTTGATGTCACTAGGAAAGAAATTCAGAGTTGAAGTGTAAAGTATGCATGATAATTCAAGTAAAGTTTGACTACTATCTACCCAATTAGTTGGATAAGGGACTAGCCTGTGTATTTCCTCAAAAGAGTTTTTAAAAAAAAAATTGTATGAGCATTGAAGTTCTTTCATTTCATCCTTGTATATTTGAAGTCATCAATATATTATCTCATACCTAAAGCATTTTTTTTACACACAATTTCAATTACAAAAAAAAATGCAAATTCTGTTTACAAAGCATTCATAAAAATTCATAATATTCAAACACTAAATAAGAATCAAATATTCTTATTCTGATTAGACTCAGGGAATATTTTCCATCCTGAGAAATCAAGAAAGTTTAAATTCTCTATAGAAAAAAACCTTTTGCGTTTAGGGTGAGGGTTTATCGACCTAGGTTTAGTGAAGCCTAAAGTGCAGAGGAATTACATTATTCCCATTCGTTGGCCAAGACTAATTGAAGTAATCTAGGAGAATTGGCAAAAGCTCTTGGGTTTCCAATTTGCGGTTTTGGGAACCAACACTTCCTTTGAAGATGAAATGGAAAAAATTAGGGACTTACCTAATGACTATGCCAAGTTTGAAAACTCCAAAATAATCGCAAGAAGAAAAGCCAGGTAGAAACCACCTAACCAATGTTGGCATTGTTAGAATAACTGAGAGGGGGGTGAATCAGTGGTCTTAAAAATAATTTCAATAATCCAACCAAAACTTATATCACAAATATAATGTCCTCTAGTTATTGTTAGAGTATTATTACCTTACGCTTATTAATTAAATCATATTGATTTAATTATATAAGTTCCTATTACTCTAGTTGCTTAAGCTTCACTTAGGTGCATTATTAATTAATTCTTAATTAATAATGTGCAGCCTAGTTTTTTCCTTTAGGGGTTTCTATCTCACCTTTTATAAGGTTGAGCTTTGTACTTTTTCTTTAATTCAGATGATATTTTTTGCTCTCACATTTTGAGTAACTTCTGAGTTCTGCTTTTTCATTTGGTTGCTTCATTCTTTGTGACAGGTTTATTGCATGCAGCTGGATCTTGGAGTTGAATCTGATATTTCATTAGTTTCTACATGGTATTAGAGCCTTGTTGCTGCAGCTTGTTCAAGTTTTTTTGGAGCTGTGGATCAAGCCCTCTCTTTCTGGGGTTTTTTGGTGTTTTCTATATTGGATCTGGAGGGTTGCAATTTTTCAGAGTCAGTTGAGCCAAAACGGACTCTGCCATTGCATTCAGAAGGCCCAAGAGAGTCGAAAAACATATAAATTTTGACTATTTTGGCCTCTGTGACCATAGGTAAAAATTTCTGGCCTATTAGGGTCGTACGGGCTCGAAAATCTTGAAAAAAATCTTGAAAAAAAATTCAAAAAACATGTTTTTTTGGCCTTTTTGGGCGTTGCCAGCACGCGCCACCAGCGCGCCGCCCGCGCGCCGC